>WFKH01011801.1:23044997-23060896 GCA_016163765.1 Magallana hongkongensis
TTATTATTATGAACTCAATACATCTTGTTTTTGTGCTTTTTAGCACGGCCCGATTTTGCCGAGTTTTACTATTTACTGTACCAGTTATCGGCTAAATTATTCGTTTGTTATCGTACGGTAACACACAAAATCGTAGACTATTCAATACATAATATTGTGCAATCAGGCGTTCAACTGCGCTATGAATAATTCAGAATTTACTGAATTCCTTTTGTTTCTACATGCTAAATGTATTAATATTATATGTCAAATCAAAGAAGGTATATAATAACGTATCACAAAGTGGTAATATTCTATTTTTAACTTCTTATGTCACTTCCCCCACTGCTGAGAGTGCAAAGATGTAAATCAGCGGTAAACAATGATCGTTTAAGCTCATGGTTAAAACATATTCAAGAAAGTTTTCAAGCAAACTTACTTTTCTTTATTAAAAACAGACGACTGAATTAAAAAATCTCGGATAGTTGTGTGCTATAAACCCGAACTCTCAGTTTAGCCGATCACTGGTTTTAGCCGATAACTGGTACAGTACCAGTAGACAGTCATTTGACATTTATCATGGGTCTTATTGATAACATCCTTATTGATTTTTCTTCTTTTGGTGTTTTATAGACTTCTCGCTTTCCCACATCTAGTGATTTTACTTTAATGAAAGTTAAATTAAAAATAGTTGATAGATAAATTAAAGTCATTGTACCTTTGGTTTTATGAATCGAATAATTGTCCATAAAATATCAACCACAAACTTTTCTTAAAGTGTAAAGGAAATTCTCTTTGGCGTAAAAGTTTTGAACAACCCTTTGAGAAGTCAGCAACAATTTTTAATATACAAAATGTTGCTATGCAAATGTATTATTCATAATAGACCATTTTAACAAGCTAGAACTGTTTTATTGGTAGAATTTTAAACATGACGTCTTGATCAAAATTAAAAGGGACCGACGGAATCATTCATATATTCACTTTATTACAGCGTTCTTTAAGCAAAATCAAAATTCAGAATCTTAACATACAAATTTTATTTTTTTTTAACAAAAGAATAATTAGATTTATATCCATAAATGGTATCGGACTTTTTTCTTTGCCAAATGGTCTAGCGATTGATATTAAAAAAACTATTCACTATATTAAAATTTGCTGTAGTATTGACAATTGAATTGTCCATGAAAACAAAGGCATTGTATAAATCTTTTGTATTGTCAATTTATATTGAACACTTTGCGTTACAACAACCTTTACTCTGTCATTGTTATTTGTTGTTTCAATTTATAAATCAACATTTTATACTGTTTCTTTTACAAAATTCCATGCTTAATTTTAGACAACCATCTGCATATCAATACTTTTTTTCAAATTAAGTACGTGATTTAATTTTGTATTGACTCTTTTCTATTAGCAGTTTAAGATAAATTTTTGTCAATTTACATGTGTGTAAAAAATATAATTTATATGCTGAAGTTCTATATGTATTGCATACAGGAATTCCCGTCATAATTACAACAACAACTCTGGGAGCGTTCTGGGGAAAAGATTATCACCTTAAATATTAGTATGTATTTACAATACAAATTGATGAAACTTCTAGATACTTTGTAGTAAGATAGTTTACCGATTCCACAGATTAATGTGTCATTTTGATTCTGTTAGATGCTGACTTCTTTTTATTAACTGTTTAGTTGTTGGCTGTCGCCGGAAAGCGGTTCCCTCCTCTTGTTTATCATTCCCGTCTCTTTAATTAGCATGGTAAGTAGCATGTAGGATACTATTGATGATATACTCAAAGTGAATTGATAATTATCTAATTATCTTGACATTTGTGTGTTACCCATCACTTTCGTTGATTTTGTTGTGCAAATCCGAATAGGTTTTTCTATCATTAAGAGGTTTGCACAGTTCAATCAACATTTAGAATTCTGTTTAAAAAAAAACTCGGCTATGAAATTTAAGAAAAGATGTAAGTGAATAAATTTGCAAAATAAAAAAAAGAAGGTTAGGAGATAGGAAAGTTGAAGAAAATAATCTATATGAAGACTATATTTGTGTCTTTTTCCAGTTAAACTTACTGATAATTGTTTCACTGGTGAGAGTATTGAATGCGTCAAGCGCAATGATGAAAACCTCACTTCAAAAAAAAGCAAGGTCAGTAAAACCAACAATTAGCCATCCTGTACCATTGAAAAAAGAAAAAATGATCTTAAACTCTAATAATTCGTGCTAATGGATTAAGAATCAAAGTACTGAAATACTGACGGGAGTTGATTTTATAAAGATTTTACTGATTATTAATTTTTTATTTTAAAATCATCGATAAGTAATTTTGCATGGGAAGTTGTTTCTAAGCTTTATTTGAATGGTTACGCATTTTTTTTCTAATAGGAATTCTCGGGCTTTTCCGACAAATATTCCGAGCTATAGATGGAAAACCACATACGAATCGCGTGTTATATATATATATATATATATATATATATATATATATATATATATATATATATATATATATATATATATATATATATATATATAATTAACGCTATCAAAGTCTACGATGCATTATGTATCAGTAATCCAAATATTTCTGGAAAATTTATATCCAAGCAACTTTTTAAAAAACAAATAATAATAAAGTATAGTCTACGCCAGTACTGGTTCTATTTTCAGATTGGATAGTCTGTCCTTGATTCCAAACGCTACCGCTGTATAGGTGGCGCTTTGGTAATCAATGACAGCCAACCAGTCTTATTGAACTCTGGCGTAAGATACATTTGACTACAAAAAATATCTAAATTGTTTGTACTATTTTAAAATCTGACTATTTTTAAGGTATTTATAAATAAATTTTCTTCAAAAACAAAGCTTCTCAATACATTACATCGAATTTATCGATTATTTTCAAGTTACTAATTCTTGTCAGCGGTGATGGTTTGTGCTTAGGTCCAAACACTGTTTCACTTCCCTTAAAATCAACGGCCAAAAAGTAAACATAATAATGAAGTATAATATCTTCGATTAGAAATCATAAATATAAAATTTGTTTTAAACACTATTGTTACACGGACAGATCCGGTTTGCGATCCCTTGGAACACTGCTACCAGTGCTAGGTGTGACCTGGCTATTTGGAAGTCTGGCCGTCAACGAAAATGCAGATGTGTTTCAGTATATTTTTGTCATTGTAAATTCATTGCAGGTGAGACTTTCTAACATTTTTATTGCTAATAGAATCGAATATTTATTATTCTTTATCATTTGAGATATTTTCTGATATTTTCCAGGGGGTTTTCATATTTGTTTCGCATGTGCTGTTGAACAAAAAGGTTAGAATATGGGCCTTAAAATTAAACAATATGAATTAAACTTCGATTTTCTGATAACCTCATTATTGCCAATTTGAGTTTTAAAATCATTCTAAAATGAAAAATGCAAAAACTACAAAATAAATAATTAAGCTTTCTTATTTTCATCACTGCCAGATTACTTTCTTTATAACTTTTCAGGTGATGCAGGGTTTGAAAAACAGATATCTATTCTTTAGCACCCTTTTTAGTATCGTTGAACACAGCAAAACGGAAACCCCTTCTGTACCACACAGTCAGTCAACATCTAATTCCAATGCTCCGTTATTCACAATGAAGGTAAGGAATTACTCTAATAATATAATCTTTGCAATAGTTTTGCATTTTTTTTAAAGAGGAAATAATTATTTGCGATGATTCAATTTGGATTTTTTTTTTTTTAGAGAAGGGGTATATTTGAAAGACTTAGTAATAAAAACGCAAAAAATCTGACTCATGTGTGACAGAAAAAACAGCATCCATTGATTGTATTTCAAGTGTTTCTCATGAAAAAGTAGGCCAGTGTCGTACTTATTTTAAATGTAAATTACAGAGAAATTAATATTATTTATCTAGCTTATGATAATTCATATACATATTATGATTATTAAAATATTTTATGATAATTTATATAGATTATGATTATTAAAATATATTTTGATGATCAACCGCATCTTTATTCCCCCAGAGCTTGATGATGTCTGATTATGAATCTGCAAGCAACAAGTTAAAACTGATATCAGAGGAAGGGAACACCGTATAAGTCATATCTTTTTATTTAGAATCAGGTTTAAACATAAATTGAAATGAAATGTTCAGAACTTTCTACTTCCACTTCCCTTTTTAACCGTAATATACATGAAGAAAAGTTTAATCAATTATGACGTCATAATGGAATAACTTAACACAAAAACACTCTAAGATTATTGTGCTTGTGTAATTTTACAGTATGGACTAAATGTTGAGTAATAGTGCTTTCACAGACTTAGTTGCTGCGGTTTTGAATCTCTTGAGATTGTTTCATTTATCATTTTTTATCACTTTTAAAAATGAAAAAAATAATTTTCTTCTACAGAGAAAATAGTTTTGGTTTTCATTTAATCTGAACCCGTGGAAAAAAAAATAAACGGTGACAGAGATGTAAAAAGGTAAAAAATAAACACATAATGACCTTTTTATTTTAAGTGATAGAACGTCAATCTTATTCTGATTGAATAATGCAATGGCTTAAGTTAAAATCTTAAATCTCTCTTTAGTTCAAGATCTTGTAAAGGAACCTACACATTAAAAAATCTAAAAAAAGATAAAATCTTTCATTGACGCTTCTTAACAATAGCTTGATAAAAAATATGCTCATTTTAAGCTGTCCGAAGAACACAATTAAAAATCGTGTTTAGAACTTTTCTTTTCGGGTAAATATGAAGAAAATCCCTAACAAATATGAGGTGTTTTCCCAAGCCTAAAGAAAGCTATATTTAGAATGCGTACAGTCTATAAAAACGAAAAATTAGACCTCTTCTTTGATTAACATTACATATTCGGATTACATTTTACATAATTGAAATAATTTACATTATTGGAATATGAAGACTTTTCTAATTCCCTTTAAGCCGTACAGTATGTAAAAAAGATACATAATCAATTATGACTTTCAAATGGAACTAGCTACAAAACACGACTCTAGAATTATTTACTAGCTTTTGACCATACGAAAAAATAATTCGACGTTATATCTGAAATAAAAATTAGTTAGTGCTAGCTACGTCACAAGGAAAATGTTAACAGCGTGTTACAGAACAACTTAATTAGAACGTATACGTATGTCACTGAATTAACCTAAGTTTGCAGACTTTCTTTAAACTAATTTGTGGCAAACAATTTCAATTCATGTAAGTATGATCTACTAGTATTAAGTTGAAACGTATAATAGCCTTTGAAATGATCATTTAAAAATCTAGTCCTACATTGTCAGTTCTTTTGTAAAACGCAGTCTTTAGTAAACCCCCCTCTATCTTCAAACTTTACTCAAATTTAATGCAGATTATTAGATTTTTTTTTTTGTACTTTAAATAGCCATTTTCTAACTTTTTTGGAAATAATTAAGTTTAGATTTTTATTCATTGCTTTTATTATTCCGGACGTGCAACATTCAACAGTCTTGGATTTGACATACCTTTTCGGTCCTTAATTACATTGACTGGTCGAGAGTTTTGTAAGCAAGTTTCATTTTTTTACAACTACTATTCTTATATTTTTTAAAGATAATATATATATATATATATATATATATATATATATATATATATATATATATATATATATATATATATGTTACTAGTGTTCTAGTGTTGTTTATTTATATCTAATAAGAAAAGATACATGAACAATCACAACACTTATTTGTGTAAATAATAATCTATGTAATATGTATTTCTAATTTATAATCCATGAGACGTTCAATATGAACCATATAGTGAATTAGTAATCACCGTGGTCTGGATTTCCACAATGACGAAACTATTTGAAAACAAAATTAATATAGCCACTTTGACTGTCAGAGTCTGAAAAACTTATTTTACTTAACTATAACGATGATAAGACATGATCCTTAATCATTAAATATAACTCTTTATGAATAAATAAGTTATTTTCAACTTAAACTTGAAAATATTGTGTTTAGATTTATTGTTAAACGAGTCAGTATCCTAAACAGAATTTGATTGATAATTGCACTTAAATGTTGAATGATGTGCTATTGTATACGTGTTTTTTCATAACTCAATTGCTTTTGAATTCCCTTATCTATGATCAGTGGAATTTTCCAACGCCTTGCAGGTGTCAGGTGCCAAGTTATGTAATTTCTCCCATCTCTCTGTAGACTATCACGTAATCCTAAAATGTTCCATGAAGGAATCTTTCACATTAGTATTCAACATGTAGCAGCCAATCAAAATAAGCAACATTGTTTTAATGCGGACTGTAACTGACCAGTTGGCGTAGAGGAATTCCCTCTTCACATTGTTATTGAAAGTAATCATGTTAAGGCACTGTTTTAAGTGCAATTGCAGTGAACTTTCATACATTTAAAGTGTTGAAAAAAAAAACTCAACTCTAATTTAAAATGCCGAAGTAATTTTATTCTTCGAAAAAAACGTGCATCAAGAAAAACACAAAAAATTATTGCAAAGACAAAACATCTGGTTGAACAACACTAGTTCCTAACAGCTCATCAAAAACGCGCAGCTACTTAAAACGTTTGAAACGTTCATAAAATATTAAACCGCCTTCTGGTGGCTGGTTATAAAATGATATAATATATATATTTTTTTTAATTTTAAGTTCGTTATCAAATGTTTCAGTTCTTTCTTTTGTATAAATATTCTCATAAAACATTTTAAATTGATCAGTATTTTGTATTTGTATTTGTGTTTTGTAAACACAATCTAAGAATATGAGAATTGTGTCCCTCCCCTCATGTACATGTTTAGACGCAAATGCAAGTTTTGAACATTGGTTTCTTTCTTCTTTGTCTTACCGGATAATGTCACTATTTTAAAAATACCAAATAAATGGGCATACAGAAACTGTTATATTTGATTTAAAAACAAATTAATATTGTATTTTGAAACAAATATAACATCTTACATTATAAAATCTTATAACAATGTTATGTTTATTTTCATCGACACATTTTATGATTAATTTTGCAACGAGTTTTCATCCGACTTACTATTGTGGTATGTTATAAGCCACATTATTATAGATCAGAATCAATCTCTTTGTCAACACAAAGTTAACATGACAAGAAAAAAATGATATAAAATCAAATAATCTTTTTTTCATATAACAGGAAGATTAGCTAGTCAATAGAAAATTGGTTTTTTTTAAACACAAAGTGGACGTTTATTTAAGTACTTGAAAAGTCCGTATTTTAATTCACATTGCATTTGTTGTTACAAACGTCGACAGATGTACATTGAAGTTTGAGTTAAATTCGTTCATATTTAAAAAAAAAAATGAAATTATAAACGTTTTTTATGCTGCACAATCTCACCGGTGCTCAGTTCTTGCTGAGTAAAAATTAAATCAACACCTATAGGTTTTATTTGTCATTTATTAAACATGAAAAAACTAATAAAAATGAATATATAAAATGATAGGGGATCAGACAAAAAGTTTTTCTTAAAATACAATAACGACTTATCCACATATTTACAGATAACAAAAATATTTGTCAAAATATATAAAATACATTAAGTAACAGCAAAAAGTTGGCACCTCAAACAATAAAAATACATGATATTATTTGCAAACAAAAAAGGTGACTTAATATATCAAAATTTCATACCTACTAAAACATTTGTACATGCAAGTAATGTAGGTGAAGCTGGGTTGGGATGAGTGTGCCAACAATTTTGCTGTTTTCAATAAGTAGTTCTGGACAGTGGTAGCATTAAAATTCTTCTTCTTGCAATGAACTTGTTCCTTTCACTGGACTGTACTTTATTTCTGTTCTTTTTATCTTAAACAAGAATGATAAAGTTTCATTTACATTTTTAAACAATAAACATTCAGTCTAACATGTAATATAAAAGGCAGCATAAAATTTATTCTGAATATAGAAGAAGCTAGTATTTGGTCGAAAATGTTTCATTTTATGTTTGAAACTAGGTTATTTTCATTTTGATTCAATAATTGTTTGTTGAACAAAGGAAAAACCAAAAAAAAAAAAGTGGTTTTCCCCCCCCCCCCCCCCCCCCCCCCTCCAACCTCCTTTTCCAGAACTTAGACCTGGATTTCCCCAAAATTACTACAGTAAAGTTATAAACATTCAACACATGTATATGTTAATGGTGAAAATAATCAATTTCAAAGCAATACCTTGCGTTCACATCGTCCAGGGTAACTGGATGTTTCGCACCTAAACATGTTTCGCGCTAAGATGATTCGCACCTATTCTGTTTCGCGCTGAGATGATTCGCACCGCGATGTTTCGCATCGATATACATTATTTTCAATGAATGATTTATGAAACATATACATGTAAATAATAAGTTAATATTCAGAAATATTTATTAAATAAAATACTTAAGAGGTTTTTTTAAAGCATTATTGAAGTGCCTGCACATAGCACAATATATTCAATTAACAGATGAATTTTATGATTAATAAAACCGGTGATTATTCGAAGTTCATACAATTAATTGCACAACCAATTAAGTCATTATGAATTATCCATTACCAATAGCTTGGACAACACCGTCTAAATTTGGAGACGTGAGCAGATAATGATGAGACAAGTGATATTTATGAGACTTAGGTTAGTACTTACATTGGCAATTTTTTAAAATACAAAATTAAAATACAAGAAAATTCATAATGTGGTTGTGCCGTGTGACTAAAACACTTGTGACTGGATGGTGAATTTGTATGTGTGATATTAATGATTACATGTACGTATTACAGTTGACGGAATTGTTTGCTTTGTTTTAAAATGTTTTAAAAAGAATTGAATGATCAGAATATAAAGTAGAAATTGTTATCAATGTTTTTGTTTTTAATGGGATAAACTTTAAGTTAGTATTTCGAATATGAATACTTGGTCAGTAAAATATCAATTATATTTTTTAATAAATCATAATTATTAATTCATAAATATATGGGAATAGAAATTTTCAAACAATATCACACTTTACTTTTAATCAAGAATGGTACAAAAATGGTATTTGAGTGGATGCATATGCGGTAATGTAAGTTTAAAGCAGAAAAGTTATGTAATTAAATTATCCCCACTGTTAGATCCGTGGTACTTAATTACCTGCAATAACACCCCTAATTTTCATATAAATATAGGTAATTCTCATGTAAAAGACATGGTTTAATTGTTATCACAACACAATTAATACCTCTTGTTCTGAACCTATATAAGAACGCCATGGCTTCAAAGGCTTCATAAAAAAGCCAACGAAAACGTAAAAACGTTATACTAGCGGCGCATATATAAATGCAAACATCATTTTTAGAACTTATTTCAATTCTTATATAGGTGATAATTAATTTCAGAGCGATAATAACACGAGAAAAATATCTTAATACAGCGAGATGTTTCGCTCCGAGGGAGGTGCGAAACATCGAGGTGCGAATCATCTTAGCGCGAAACAGAATAGGTGCGAAACATCACGGATTCTCGTCCAGCTGGTCAAAACATTCACCGAAGAGAAGATGCAACTAATCACCGGAAACATTAACTTTGTATGCTGTCAATGCTGAAAAAAAGAAAAACGTGAAAGATTTCATTTTCCGGATTTAATAAAAAATAATTTTTTTTACTTACGTTCGTTACATTTAGAGTTTGTAAATTGTGTAATGTGTGAAAAAGATTCATTGTTCGTCTTGTTTACCAACCAAGCATCCATATATTCCAGGGACGTTTATATATACGTATACCCTGGATATTCTAAGAAACTTTATCTTGAGTATCATGCATATAAACTTGGTTAATGGTTAACTTGGTCAAAACGTATATTTTAAAGAGATACGGTAATAAAAATTAAAATGCCGAACCAAGTTTGAAAAAAATGACGCCATTTTGATTTGATTGCGCGAGATCTCGTTTACAAATGAGAGACAATTAAGAGCCTTGAAAATGTTATTTGGAGTATCTATATTGTGATTTAAGTACCTTGATATAAGTTCTTCGTTCCTGTATTGTCTTCTTGTTGTAGAGGCTATTCATGTTTCTCAATTCTTCATTTTACAACAGGACCTTCTTGTCCATTTCAACCTTCGCTCGGGATTATAAAGTGCGCCAATACTGACCAATCAGAACCTGCTAAATCTTGGAGAAGTGCATCATGGGATAGTTTAAAATAAATAATGTTTAATCAAAATAATCACTTTTTACTGAGTAGAATACTTTTTACATATATTTATTTTAAATAGGAACTGTTGGAGTCAATATTTCCTGGTTAAATACGACAAATTATTGGGGTGGTTTTGTTACAGTTGTAACACGTGATTAACAAAAAAATGGCCGACCGTTTGTTTACAAATGTTTTATGTAATTAAACATGCTAAAATAATTCTAATGAGCCATATGTTTCAGATTTTGTCTTTAACTATTATCTATTTACATGTTCTGATGATTTTGCCAAACTTAATATGATAGAGCCATATATAGTTTACTGACAAGGTAATCTTGACTTGTCCAATTTTCACAGCAATCCTAAGCACGGTCATTGTCTTATTCAAAATATAGAGGTGTGAAAATATAATGTTCAACACAGAGCAGGTTCCGCATGAACACACAGAAATCACAAGTATAATTAGATGCCGATCAATTAACGGGGGTCTTGACTGTGGGCTGGTTAACAGGGTTCACCCGTACGGTCAATTTACAACTACGATGAATTTAAGGCAATTATTTTACAGTTACACATGTGCACTGCTTGGTCATACGATGAACAGTACGTTAAAAATACTTATAAAATACAAAAGTATTAAACATTAAACAAGCCGGGAAGTAAGACGTACATGTGTGACTGATATATAAACAAATATAAAATTGTCAATTACAGATTATGTTGCAAACCATTACGTCAATGGATTTTGACAAATTTTATTGGAACTTGACCCCTACATATGAATAAAATAAGTATTTTAAATTCATAACTTTACATGATATAGGTTTAGGAAGTATTAATTGACATAGACAGGAGCTGTTCTGTGCTAAAAGTGTTTGGTATACTTTCTATATCAAATGTATACGAATGTATCATCAAATTAAAAAAAATGGGATTGAAATCACCTGCACTACCTGACTAGTGCTGGATTTTAAACCGATTTTGTAATATAACGTATAACTTCAGTAAAATTATAATTAATGCTTATTATATCTTATTACAGAAACATGTGCTTGTTTCATAAACATATATCAATGATTGTGTTAACCGTAGTACAGAAAGTAAATACATTAAGTATAGAAATACACGAATCATGATACAGTCACACATACATGTATATACATGTAGTAAAGTCTAAAATGCATGTAGATAAACAATTATTATATTAGGAACAAACTCTAAGTGGTTTTTACTTAATATCATTATCAACTGTACACTTATAAAATGGCTTTTTTTCTGTGTACATGTATTGGCGTGATATTTAAAAAAAAAATGAATTAACTTTAAACTTCAGGTTGTACGATTATTTGGTATGGTTTGTAATAATGTAGCATTTACAACGACTTTACCTTAAGTTGATAATTAAAGGATTTAAGAAGGAGTCTTACAAAATAGGTATATTAAGTAAATGAGTGTAAGTAAAATACTTCATCATACAATGAATGCGATATACAACTAGCTAGAGATTTATTTTACTAATTAATTATAATTTACCAATTAGTTTTACTAACTCAGATACACACATATTGAAAAACAAATCCCTGCCGGGCTACAGTTATAAACTCATGCTTAGTACCGTGAATATGTTATGTAACAGTCTTTTGTTCACTCCTGACAGAAAAACCCTGCAATCCACACAGAATATACAGGAAAATCACAAAGAGGAGTTCACCTGGACAAAGAATGTATACACATGTATACACGTGCCCGAGTACCTAAGATTAATGATGAAATCATTAAACAAGATCAGACATCAGTTTTTCTTTTCACATTCAATTAATTACTTAGTAAATTTGTTAATCGCCATATTTTCCACATTTAAAGATAGTAACATGTATACATATAGTTTCAGTCACGCTGAAACCTACAATAACTGTACATATAAGCATGTGCGGCTTCATGATCATTAGGCTAGAATTAAACCTGTTGAAAATAATTGATATCACTTTTAAACTCAAATCAATTTTAGTAATAGTTTCAGCAATGCGTAAACCATTTGGATTCTTAACTTAAAGTTTCCGCATGCTGAAACCTAGCGGAAATGTGCTGAAACTGATTGATATTTCCATAATAATTTACACAACTTTTCATACATTTCAATATTGGTTTCCGCATTGCGGAAACCATCAGTAATCTTAGACTTAAGTTTCTGCTGACTGAAACCTAACGGATACTTGCTGAATCGATATAATGGTTTCCGCATTGCGGAAACTATACATGAAACTTCAACTTCAAGTTTCAGCAAGGTTTCCATATAGTTTCAGTTTTGCTGAAACTGGATTTTTCATCCAGTGTGTATTGTATACTTCTGTTAGTATGTAACAAAATAATAGCTATGAATTACTCTATAATCTATATCCTTAAAAGTTCATTTTACATTTATCCTAAAGCGCATTTTATACAAAATGCGTCTGTACAACTAAGTAATGTTTAGTACAACTGTAGATGACGAGTAAATTCGGATTATTGATGTCGGATTTTCACTTTAATACGAGTGAACTACCAGTTTGCCTAGCACCATTAGAGAGTGAATTTGTTAGGGTTTTAAACTATGTATTGCTCAAAAAAGAACTTTAGTTATCGGCCTCATACTCACTTGGGCATATCTCCTGATGTGATATCATCTCAAAAATTAGTTTATGCATCAAGGCGTCTACAAAATAACAAATGTATAATTTTTGAACTGAAATCAGACTGATAATTTTTATTTAACCGCTTTTTTTTCACAAAATCGGGGCAAATACACCCAGTGTTAAAACGTTTCAGGGAAGAGTGCATGCAGGGCAAGCAAAATCACTTAGATTCGCGAAGAACAGGGTAATTTCACTAAATAAATCTAACAACTTATTCTGTGTGAAATATTTCATCCAATTAATATAAAAATTCAATTAGAGATAATATAAAAATTGTTTGTCGGTATATGTTCTATTGTTATGTATGGATAATCTTTAATTAGAACAGTTTAAAGATTGCGTTTACTCATGGGCGAAAAAATTCCATTAATAGGAACGAAAAACTACTTATTGTGAATTGTAGCCCTACTATTGTGGTGCTAATTTTCACTTTCAAATAACTAGGTCAATGACCTACTTTTTATGCTAGTGACCTCTGAATGTTTATTGAAAAATTTGACAAAATTGTCCACCCTTACCAAGATTTTCTTTATTTTGAAATTATTAGAAATAATAAAACAATTTGTTGGTTGAAAAATGATAAAATATGAATAGCTTAACTAATTTGATATTTCAATGAATCGTTTTAAGCTCATATTTTAAATTTGATTTATTCCAAATTTCCTCTATCAATTTTCAAAATTCTACCCATTTTTGATCGAGTATTACAAAAAACTGACTAATAGGAGCTACAAACCATTTATTGTCTAAAACTATATTAATTTTATTGTCTGTATTATGTTGACTTTAAACTATGTAAAGTCAATGATCAAATTTTCGAGATATTCTATTTGCAACTAATTTTATGTATTTTTTTTTTAGACTTTCCTATCGTATGCCAGCAAGTGATATAAAATTATACACAAGACAATACATGTACAACCATAAAATATGTAAACTGATATTTAAAAACACGTAGAAACTTTATTTTTGCAATTACATTGTTACAGAAAGTTATTAAGAGAAAAAAAAAGAAAATGAAAAAAAAATAGTCCAAATTTCCTCTTTTTCAATATAAATCTACCTTTGTCGTAGCATATCTTCCTCAAATAAACAAATTAAACATGGATATGAACATCGATATTTGTTTATGACATTGTTATTTTGTGTTTTTAAAACAACGTTTGCCTTCAGTATGAAAGCCCAGAAGGCTCATTTGAGATTCGAGATTCAAAATACGAGATTCGAAATACGAGATTCAAAATTCGAAATTCGAGATTCAATCTAGAGATCCATATTAACCAATCAAATCAATGATCTGAAAACCTGTATCCTAGCGACATCAAACTGTTCTTAATAAAGATCATCCGTATATGCTCTTATATACAAATAGCTGCTACTTTCTCCCTGACTAAATAGTTATTTGTATTTATTTTTTACAGAATTTATAATTAGACTAGTAGGCCTAATAATGTAGGGTGTTTTGTGGATCTATGCTTGCCCTCTGTGCATTCCCATCTGATGCGTTTGAACCCTGGGATATTTAACCATCAATATTTAAACCCCGTCTTTTATTCACCCCTCTTGTGTATAGATGCGGTTATGGTAGAAAGCTTCAAAAGCGGATCCAGATTTTTTTTTCGGGGGGGGGGGGGGTCCTAGGTCTATTTTTAATGATAATTCACATTTTTATACATAAGAAATATGTTTGCTGCGAGAAAATGCTGGACTTGTCCCCCCCCCTTCCCGATACTACCTACCTATAAAAGGATAACTTCTGTTTTTCTTCCCCGTTGCAAAAAAAAAAAAAAAAAAAAAAAAAATGAACACACGAGGTGAAATGAAAATGTGTGCGTATATATTCCTTTTATATTGTTTAGGGGGTTGCATTTGCTTTGGCAACTATTATATTAACTATTTAGTAAGACCTTATCTCAAACGTTAGTAAGCATTAAATGCATACTTGAATAGTTCTTATTTAAGCATATTCTGGTTTGCATTACGCTTTAAAAATATGAAAATATGCCAAAGCCGATCAGAATAAACCCCTAAACTCAAATGTGGTTTAAAATATTTTTGTTAAGATACACATAATACTTTATGAAATCAATTGGCTTCAAGTTAACGAGTGAATCAACCGTTGTAAATTGTAATTTTCGTATATTATCGATGAAATTTTTTCTCACAGTAAAATCAACTGGCTATACAACCTAGATTTTCTTTGTAGTGAAGCTGAATATCATATCATGCATTTTTACTTTACATTACTTTATCTGTGTCAAAAGAATACTAACTAAATATTACTACACTGTGAAGATTTATGACCATCTATTCTCTCTTTATGACTTGCAAAGACTTCTTATAGTGCACATTGTAAAAAAAAAATATTTTACTAATCATTCAGTAATTAAATAGTTCTAGCGAAGAGTTCCTGATATTTGATGTCTATAAGTGACATTTTACACTATTGAAATCACAACAATTTAGTACTGTAGCTTAATATAATTGCATAAAACGTCAATGTTGTAGTACAGACATCACAGCTACTAAAATGTCATGGGCCTTATCCTACCTGTGTAAATTGAAAATAACAATTACACAGAAGTATTTAATATGTCCTTCTTCCCGGTTAATAGAGTATATGAACGCAGTAAAAACGCAGTCAAAAAGTATTTGGAAATCGTTCAATAACTTGTACACTAAAATTGAAATTTTCTAATTAGAGGTCACGGATCACAAGGAGATATGATTAACATATCTTAATTTCAGAATCGACATCTTCGAGAACCGGAAGTTTTTATTAAGTAATCTCTGAAGAGAGATGGATAAAGTTATTAATAACATATAACATATGGACCACTTAATCCTTACATACTTCGCAACACGTCAAGAAAAATGACTTCATTGTTAGTACTACAAAATGATATAGTTCTTTGTATCCAGGGTCTGAAGAAAATGAGCTTTGGGGAACCTTTATGGGTCAGAAACAGTTTTGCAGAGAGAGAGAGAGAGAGAGAGAGAGAGAGAGAGAGAGAGAGAGAGAGAGAGAGAG
>WFKH01011801.1:23060906-23088368 GCA_016163765.1 Magallana hongkongensis
GAGAGAGAGAGAGAGAGAGAGAGAGAGAGAGAGAGAGAGAGAGAGAGCTGTCGTAGAGGCATACAGACTTACACATAAACAGAGAGAGAGAGAGAGGATGTACAGTGACTTCTAATATACCTTTTCTTCCAGAATGCAACAACACTTATTAATGGACGTCTAAGTTTGAAGAAAAATAATGAGAAAACGAGTGTGATAAGTAACACAAATAAGCATGAAATTATAAAAGTTTGATAGTTAGAGTTTTCATGTAATGTCTTGAAATGTGGCCCTGCTGTTAACATTTAAAGGTTCACCACTTCAAAGTATACCTAGCAGATTAATTTATTTCGTGTCAGTGTCGCCGGCAACAATACATGTATAGGGCTATACACAGGGAAGTTTTGCACACATCCGATATTAACAATAATTCACATGTACATGTTGCCCTAGTTAATATTGAATCAAAACAGGTTCGATTGTTGCATGCCTATTATCAACAACAGTAAAATAGAGTTCTTTATCTGGAACTAAAGGAACAGGGTTTGTTAAAAGGATAGATGCCAATTTTTATATGATTCCTTTGCCATCTAAACTTCAGATTTGAATTAAAATTTATCAAATTGTATGATTCTGTTTTAAATGGTTACATTTTTTACGTAGGTTCTTAAATGAATCAACCAAAATGTATATGTCAATGGTCGAGTCGAGATAAAGAGCTCTCAATTTTTTGTTATGTAAAAACAACTCTTGTTATTTTTTTTAATTTAAAAAAGTTATATAAGTAATTCAAGTTTCATTTTGATAAGTTATATTCTATTTGCAGGGTAACTATTAGATTTAACAGTTTCTGCCATTTTAAGTTTGATTTTTTATATTCAGGAACTTTTAAGTAAACATTATTTTCGAAACAAAGAATTATCATTAGTCATTGAAGTCATTTGTCAGTAGTTATTAAAGAATAATCTCGCATATTCAAACTGACTTTAAAATTTTGATTTAGTATAAGAAATCACTTCTTTAAAAAGGTTAACATTTAAAAAACCAAATATGAAATTTCAAAATGAGTCCGATCAAATTGTGACTATGTCCTTTAATGTTTGTATCCTTAGCAAATGTGTTCGTAATTTCAGAGCCGATTTCCGAATATATCAATAACTGCAAGATTATAAGCTGTGGTAGTGACCAATCTATTGACATCACATACGCATATTACGGTGTACAGTATTGGTGCGATGCATCTAACGAGGTAGATGTTTTGAATGGGAAATGTTCCGGGAAGCAATCTTGTGAAATTTGTGCTACCAACAGTTGGTTTTGAGATCCTTGTTGGAACTCACAAATACCTCTTGTAAAACTTTGACTGCATACGTAAGTTATCAACGTCAACGATATGTCATATCAGTCAAATGAATTAAAGGTTCAAATGATCTTTTCTGACAATGTGTTATACGCCACCTGTTCTTCTGTCCACTCGTATGTTATTTAAACTAGTAATCTAAAACTTTCATCAGACTTTGACCCAAAATAATCCAAAGTTAAGGCCTTTAAAATTGATCTAACAAAGGACTAGTTTTCTTCCAAATGGAAGTACATGTTATAAGATAAATAAACTGACACAAACGTGACTACATAAGAGTTATATATTGTTCAAAAAGTAAAATTAACTACATCGTAAATATACGATGATCGATGAGTAAAATAAGGGATAAACGGAGTGAAGGGCTTCATTTGCAAAGAAATGAGTGTAATATAATTCTTATTAAGAATTTAGGACTATAACTGTAGAATTTTAAACTGAATAGTGTTTAAGTTCGCTCAAACCATGATTCTCTAGAATAAGGACATGGAAACAGTGGCTTTCAAAATTTAAAACAAAAAAGATTAAATACAAGTTTCTTTTGCAACATAAAGCATACAACTTATAAATCAAGCTAAAATGTTTAACGTCAATTTGTAAAATAACCACATGAAGTCTAAAAGGGATCAGATGGGAACTATCATGTAACGTCTCAACGCACTTATGTGGAATACAGTCCTGTTGTAAATTACTTCCGCATACTCTGTCTCATAACACTGATACGTTGTAAAAATCTTTCATTTATAATGATTTTTTCACATTTCGGGCTAGTTAACGCTTCATCTTTAAACGTGCTAGATGCCTGTCTCATTTCTATGTTGATACTTTCTTCCATATGATGTTATTTTGAGTTACATACTTGTAGTTTTGACACTACATGTACCCGCTGAAATACTGTTATTATATCATGTACGAGGGTTGTCCAAAAAGTTCGTGGACAAATGTAATTTCGTTCTAAATAACGACGCTATATTAAGGAAAGTATTAAAATATTTTAATATAGACTATAATAATGCAAATGTATAAAAATCAGAGCAATGTACATTCTTATAATGTAGGTATCATTACAAAAACATTGCCTGTACAGGCCGCACGGCCCAGTCTGACGTTAAGTTACATGACGTTTTTATAACGTCGTACGTAGCACGTTGATTTCTATTACTTTTCAACGTAGTCCCCGTTGCACTTCAAACACTTCTCACACCTTCTTAGCCATGAATCGAATACATCTGAATACCATTTACTGTCGATTTTAGATACAATAGTTCGAGTTGCATATTTAAGTTCATCAGAGTCCTCAAATCTAACTCCTCTTAGCTGTAATTTGATGAAAGGAAAAATTGCAAAATCCATCGGAGCAAGATCCGGGCTATATGGCGGGTGTTCAAGAAAATCGAATCCTAGGAGTTCGATTTCCAGACACGTGGAAGCTGCCGTATGTGCGGGCGCATTATCTTGGTGTATGATGACATTTCCAAGGTCCACAGCCATGGCAGGGCGTTTTTTCTTAATTGCCTGAACTAAGTCGCGTCGTAATACCTGTAATAAATAAAACCAATGTTTCGTTTGGTACACTGTATGTTGCTTTAGAATATGTGAATTTATTCATATGAAGTAATTAAATAAATAAAAATTAAGCTTAGAATGTCCGGGTATTAAATTTATGAATTACGATATGCTAAATGTAACAAAATTGATGTTTTTAAATCTGTAATTTACAATCTAAATGTGATGAAATGGGTAGTTATTTACCTGAGAGTAGTATGCAGCATTCACCGTCTGGCCCGTGGGTACAGCGTGGACCAAAATCATTCCATGCCGATCAGCAAAGAATATGTACATTTGTTTACCCACGGATTTCGCAACCTTTGCCTTTTTCGGTGCTGGAGAACCCCGGTGTTTCCAAATGCTGGATTCTGATTTTGTTTCTGGATCAAAATGATGCAACCAAGTCTCGTCCGTAGTAATGATTCTGTCAAGCCACTTCTCTCCTCCTCTTTTGAAATTCCGTATGAACGCCTTGCTTGTCTGCATTTGTCTTTTTTTGTGCTCATCGGATAAAAGTCTGGGCACCCATCTTGCGCAAACACGGCTCATACAGAAGTCTTCAGTGAGGATATTGAAAACCGAAGATTTGCTAACATCACTTATTGACGCAACTTCTCTTTACGTCAGACGTCTGTCTTTCATGACAATGTCATGGATACGGGATTTCGTTATATCGTCACAAATCAAAGGCCTTCCACTTCTTTCAGCGTCTTTTAAATCGCAAACTCCATCCGAAAATCGTTTGTGCCACTTGTAGACTAGTGATCTCGATATGTGTCGATGCATTTTTGTGTTCTCCATCATTTGTTTCGTTTCGATGGGTGTTTTCCCCGAGTCTACACAGAATTTAATGACGGCGCGCTGTTCCATGCGATCCGCCGACGTCGCTTTTACTGGCGTTTTTAAGGACATGTTCTTGCCGTACAATCCTTAAAATATCCTCTGCTCAATTAAACACGGCTTTAAAAGACGTATTAAAATGACGTACACAATTCTTACTACGTCACAGTTGAATATTTTGACGTTTTAACCCGTTTTAAAAATACTGTAAATATTCATATCTAAAAGCTCAAACTCGAAGTTTGGACAATTTTGACATTGGGCCGTGCGTGCTTTTCGCGACACTTTAATAAAGTAAAATTTAAGTTTAATTTTAATGAAAACATTCAAAACCACATTAATCTGATTTGGAATTTTATGACAAATATTTTGGTATACAATATGAATATATAAACTCGTTTAAAATGACAAAAACGCGATTGTCCACGAACTTTTTGGACAACCCTCGTATATGCTGAAAATTCGTCTGATCTTATTTTTAAGTTATTTGATGATACTTTTAAATGATATGATGATATTTTCTCATTCATTATGATCCTATCATTATTCATTTTCTAGAAAACGTCTTAATTCAGTAACAATATGCTATAAATTTACATTGCATCGATGCGATCAATAATCATAAACGTATTTATAAAGAGAAATTTTGCAAATTAAGAATATGAAATTCTTGCATTTCGCAGCTCGATTTTGCCTGTAAAATTAAGACAACCAAAATAGGGGAATATGTCATTTATTATCATATAAGCAATGTTGTAATCAATATCAAAGCAAATATACATTTAATTGGCTGGGATGAAATAAAATGCCTGTATATATTACCATCATGAAAATGTTGGAGTAAAACACATTTAACAGACTTTTGGCAATTCATCCCAGCCAAAAACTAAACTAAAACACTTACACCTTAAAAAAAAAGTATAAAACACATCGTTAACAGCTAAAAAGAGTAGCACAAAAAAGCAAAAAAAGCATTCGACAATATCTATAATGAGAAATCGTTACTGCAAAGATACATTAAAATTATGTAAAATTCACAATATAAATGCAAAATCATTAAAAAAAAAACAAGGACATAGGAGAGGATATCAAGAAAGTTGATAACTTTGCTGCATTAAAGATGGGAAAATACTGAAATCTAATTGGTAGAAAATAATGAGGTACTTAACATTGAAATTTCCTAACTGGAATGTGGTACTTCAAGGATATTCGTTTCATGTACCATTAAATGCTATTTTGTATGAAAAGGGTTAAAAGGACATAAAAATAAGTAGAGAATGATTTTACATTATGCTTGAGTTTAAATCGTTAGAAGAGGGTTTTTAACAAGCGTTTGTTGCGAATGCTTTCCTTTGATTAAGCTGCTGCAATCTTAACGTTGTTGATATATCTACCAATGCGAAATATTGTATTAATCTCTAAAAATGAATTTGCTTTAGTAATAAGGTATTGAATTATAATGTAATTAAAATGGAAAAAATACTTTTATCCTAACCAAATACTATTTGTTTTAGGAATTTCTTTAAGAACGGGCAAAGATTTTGGTAATGTTTTGTTTTGTTTCAAATGTTTTCTTTTATATGTAACGAATTGGTAAGCAAAATATCAAAAATACCGTAATATGTTAATGGCGATTGAAATAAACATTTACTGTTCATGTTTGTTCCACTAGGTGCGTATAATTTTTGTCTGTTAAAGTATATTTATCTCATATTTTTCTCAATAAAATCTTATTTGAACATATAGATATTGATGACTGCCTACCCGATCCTTGTCAAAACAATGGAACATGTACAGACCTGGTCATCGACTACCAATGTGGTTGTGTGGCAGGATTCAAATTGTGAAAACAGTGAGCAATATTAGAACATATTTATCTTGTCTCCGGAAATATTGAAAGCTACGTTTCTCTCAAAATGTTCTCTGTGTTTTCGCAAATGTGGGTAAATGAGTTGTTTGTTCATCATTTCAGATGTCGATGAATGTTTATCACAGCCTTGTAAGAACAATGGAACTTATGAAGATCTGATCAATGATTACAAATGTCTTTGTGTGGTCGGGTTTAATGGAACTAATTGTACCAACAGTAAGTGGGATGAGTCCTATTTTCATTGATATTGCTTGAAATGGTGATAATGAAATCTGATTTAATTTTTATTTTCGACGAATTTTTTTGTGAATTAATTGTTTTGAAAAAGTTCTTTTTTTAAAGTTGATTTTAGTGACGTTAACAAGTTGTAAAAAATTTATTTGTAAAATAAAAGAACATTGTTAATATAACTTTTAAGAGCGATTTAAATATTTAATTCTATTGAGGGATAGTTGTAATGTGTAACTTAATTTTAGTCTGTTTTGATTCTTTTTTAAATCTTCGATGTTCTTCTCTTAACGTTTAAATTTATTCACATATTTTTGAATATTACAAATTAAAATATACGAATGACAAATTATTAAAAATTCAATAGATATAGGGAGTTAATTTCACTGTTTCCTTAAAAAAGTGGATAATTTTTTGAGGGGTGGGGTTGGGTGACCGATTTCTTAGAATGATTTGTTCTCCTTTGCGCTAATTTTTAAATAAAAGCTATTAATAAAGTTTTGGTAAATTTTGTAATAGAATAAAACACGTTGTTTCAAATGCATTATAAAAAAAATGTTGGACATTACCAACACACAATTATTTAAACTTTTCACTGATGTGAGTGAAATTCTTATCGATCGCATTTCATTCTTGAACAATGATATCTGTTAAGTCCCCTACTGGTAAGTCGGGAGGGAGGGTTAGATTTTTTAATTACAATTTGACAGTTATTCTGTCTTTACTTCGTTTTCCATAGTTGTTTTCGTCAGGGTTTGGTGAACTGCTTTCAAACTTCCATTGTAGCTTCATAATGATCCCCTTCAAATAATGTATGAATATCATTACTTTTGATCAAGATGTATTTACGTAGATTAAGGTTCTAATACTACGAATGTGGAAAAATAGAAGTCATGACATTTTCGTGCAAATCCTTCCGACTGTACTATCCAACACAGCAATTATCACTCATCGAGATCCACCTGCGTTACTTTTATTCACTGGTTTTAAAGTTATTTTAAAATTATTTAACTATCTAGTATTCATCACTGGGTCACTAGTGGTACGCCGATGTAACAGCGACAAATGACCCCCGTAGAATATTGGTCGGAAGGTCAAATTTCTACTTAAGAAAATTGACCCAGGGTCAGCATTCCATGACAAGTAGGGTCCTTTTTCTGCGATAGAAAATCATTCCAGACCTGTAGATCTTCCTCTCCCTAAATTCTTCGCGTATTACGTCATCAGTTTTTGTGACGACAAGGTTTCTACGCGTTCTCTAAATTTGTAGAGTGCTGGCTACACGTAAGTACAAACTTGTAGCTTTTACAATAAAAATAATCTAATTGATGAGTGAATATGTTCTTGTGATGCATTAAATAGATTTTTAAACTTCATTTGCATGTAGATTGAGTAGAAATTCACCATTTTTTACAAGTTTTTAAGTAAATTCATGTCACAAAACTGCGTCGAGAGGCCTTAAAAATCATCAATCGCCTTTCATATCATAATACATTTGTATGATCCATAAATACAGAAATAGTCAATTAATGTTTTATTTATGAATTATTTGATTGATTGTGTATCTGTAATGTTGATGGAATTTGTATCTGCGATTTTTGAAAGTGTGACATGTAGTTGGAAAGGGGGACAGGGGGTCATACCATATCACAAAAAAAAACTAAAAAAAAAAAAATTGTGAAAAAAATAAAATGTGATATCATTTCAATGACCAACTAATTGTTTTGAATATTAGAAATATTTTTTGCAGAATATGGATTCTGGGAGAAAAAAACAATTTAGGTTTTCTGAACAGGAGGACATAAAAATGTTACGGTAAGAATGCATTTTAACATTAGATTTTGTAAATATTAGCATGCGCGGATCCAGAAAATTTTTCCAGGGGTTGGGGTCCAAATTGAAAGTAGGGGGGCTACACTAATCATCAGAAATCTTGACAAGCCAAAAAAAAAAGCCTAATTCCCAAAATCATGATATTCCTAATCGCTCGGGGGGGGGGGGGGGGGGGGGGGGTTAACGTAGTATAACCAAGGATGAATAATAAATCCCTCATGGCAATAGAGACCGTAGTGAATAATTTTCTGTCCCTGTAAACTTCGAATTCCTGGAATATGTTTCTTTATACATTGAGTGCGAATTTGTTTTTACTAATTTAGATTGATAATGTAAACATACATATGTCATAACCATACCATTTAGTCCTCTGTCAGTTACATAATATCTTTCCGTCATTTTCAGTTAACTGAATGGCAGAGCTCTATCTTGTGTTTTTTAAACAGGTGTAGTAAACGAACATAGCCAATTCTATTATTCTGAATATGTTTCTTTCGGATGATGACATAGTCAATCTTAATCAGATATCAGTAAAACGCCGTCAGCGAAGATTACTTTTCAATGCATGCTTTTGTAGACAATTTAACATAAAAGCTTAGAAAAAAATGATATATGTCATCAAATACATAAATATTGAACGAAACGGTTTTATATCTTTTTCATATTTCAAATGACTGAGTTTTTATTAAGTGATTCTTTTATTCCAATTTAGCCTTTAATATGTCTTGTATATAAAAGTATCTTTACAACAATTTAAAATCATATTGACAGGTACATGGGTATATCCCTCTAACAACTTTTAGAATCGGTAGGACAACAAAGTAGTGCCTTTAAGCAAAATAGTGACCCATACTTGCACAATGTATATAC
Source organism: Magallana hongkongensis (assembly GCA_016163765.1). Lineage (NCBI taxonomy): Eukaryota > Metazoa > Mollusca > Bivalvia > Ostreida > Ostreidae > Magallana > Magallana hongkongensis. The sequence continues at coordinate 23,069,435 of WFKH01011801.1, forward strand.
ATTTATTGGGACATTTTAAATTAGAATGCTTGACACATATCAGAAAAGAGGATTTGCAAATTGAATTATCATTTGAAGGAAAGATTTGAAACTGTTTGATGTACATCTTTCCAAAACTGTGAAATTCCCTACTTTTACTTTAATTTTCAGAGTTTTTCAATACAGGCGCATTTTGCCGAAAAACGAATCTGACTTCACACCAGGAGAGAGACAATTCGATGAGCTTTCATTCAAGAGGTCCCTTGTTGCTGAACAAAAATTAGGGCCCGAGCTATGAACCCTTACGTTAACATTAGTGGACTAAACCCACATCATTATCAAATAATTTACGGTTAATTTTTTTTTTCATTGTTCGAGAGACCAGTTATTAATAACTCTTATGGCATGAAAAATATTTAAGGTGTACTCAAACGATGATGTCTAGAATCATACACAATTTCTTTCTTCAATATTCATATTGTAATCATGTTCATTTTTTTTGCTATATTATTGAAACAGCATTGTACTTTTTGTCCTACCGCAGTGTGTATCTTATGCAGCAATGTTCTATTTTTTCGAGTACACAAATAAATAAAGGTCTCCTTTGTGTTTATTAATACAAATTGTCAATTGACGCATCAATCTTTCTGTAATGTAAAGATATTGTATGATATCATAAGGCCTTTTATTTTCTTGTCACATATAAACATTGTGTTTGACAAAGATTAGGGAGTTTGGCCTCTTTATTTTATGACTCATAATTGTTTAATTGTTGTGAAAACAAGTTAAATGAAAACCACATGTAAATAATCAAATAAGCTGTCGAGTACAAGATAAGACATTGAAAACCACATGTAAAATAATAAAAAAAGCTGTCGAGTACAACAAGATAAGACATTCTTCAGACATGCAATGCATATGATATTTCACATTTAATAATTTAGAATTATAGTCACAGAGGTGCTCATCTCTCTCTCTCTCTCTGATTTTTGTTCTATTGACATCTGTCTGTGTGAATGAATAGCATATATGGTTTTTAAATATCTTACAGAAAAAGCAAATATTCGTGAATTTTGCAACCAACATACAGCGCCCTCATACCAGATATATTATTATTACCTACCTTAGCTCCTAGGTGGGAATTAACACCGAACTGTTTTTAAACGGGTTTTCCAAAGGAAAAATCCGGTTATTGAAAAGAAGAAACTTCAAGAGTACTGTGCAGCTGTATATGGATACTAAAGAATTTCAAGGAACTTTTAGAAAAATTGAAATCCCAAAATTTTACCAAAATCAATAGCATCAAAACGTACGACTTCTCTACACTTTATACAACCCTCCCCCACGATAAGTTAAAGTCCCGTCTTTTTGACATCATTGATAGCTGCTTTTTTAATAAAAATGGATCACGTAAATTTACTTACTTTGTCGTCGGTCATTTGCGAAACTATTTTGTTAAAAGCCATTTGGATTGTGCACACAAGTACTCTGAAGTTGATATTAAAAAGATGATCGAGTTTAAGATAGACAACATCTATGTTGTTTTTAGAAATCAGGTCTTCCAACAATCTGTTGGAATTCCCTTGGGTACCAATTGTGACCCATTGTTAGCAGACCTATTATTGTATTCATATGAAGCAGAATTTATTCAAAAAATTGTACGTGAAAAAAATCAATCACTCACTGTGGCCTTCAACTCAACATTCAGGTATATCGACGACGTATTATCAAATAACACTTATCACTTTCGTACTTACGTCTACTCGATATATCCCAGTGAACTTGAAATAAAAGATACTACAGAGTCTGCGTCATCTGTTTCATATTTGGATATTTTACTGGATTTGGACATTGATGGTAACCTAACAACAAAACTTTATGATAAACGTGATGACTTCAATTTTTCTATAGTCTGCTTTCCTTGCTTATGTAGTAATATACCTTTATCACCTGAATATGGCGTTTTTTTTCTCTCGGTTTATTCGATACGCAAGGGCATGCTCTTCGTATGAACAGTTTCTAAGGCGATGCAAGCTACTGACAAACAAGTTGATAAAACATGACTATCAACATTCTCGTCTGAAGTCATCTTTTCGTAAGTTCGAATTCTATGGTCGATACAACGACCTTGTCAGCAAATACAATCTTCCACTGGATCGCATGCTGACTGAGGTTTTTTATACTAATTGTTAAACCGTAATTATTCACCTAATTGTGTACGGACTTTTCCGTTTTTCCCGATTACGACAAAGAGCATACGGCGGGTGTCACCGGTCAGCAGAGGATGCTCACTCCTCCATGGCACCTGATCCTACCTCTATTTTGTTTAAGAGGTCCGTGTTCGCTCTGCTCCTGTTTTGTCTTTTTTTCCTTTGGACTTTTGAATTTGAACACTGTTCGTTATCACCACATGTCATACAAACATTTTACTATTTTACTTTTTACTATGATGGAACACAAAACTAACTTTTAATTCAATTAAATGTGTGCAAAAAAAATACCCATTGATGAATATCATTGATATAAACCATGCACACTAAAGAAGAATTACAATTGATTTTTAAGTAAAACCAATTCAATTTAGGATTTGATAAACTAATAAACTAATGTCATGAAATTTTTTTAATTTTCAAAAGCCATGACAAATCCTTGTCTAAATATTTGACACAACCTCTGCATTCAAAAATATATTTTTAAGAAATTAAAATGGATTGAACTTACCTTGGAAATTTCATTCGGATTTATAAAGAAATCAAGGTAAAGAATGGAATGTGAATACATGTATTGTAATATTGTACATAAAATTGGTAATGTAAATTCAAACATAAGTAAACGCTAATTAAAAATGTAAAATGTTTTGCACATTGCGCATATTGAAGGAATATTCTCAACATTGTTAAATCTATTTTGTTTTATAGACTCACATTTCGTAACAAAGTGTTTTTGTTTTTAAACCAAAACAATCGCCAATTTTGTGTACAGACTAAGGACTTACGCCTACCCCTGAACAGGCGTAGATTTAAACCCTAGTTTAGTCCCAACTAAGTTTTTGCCATTTTGTAAAACGCAACTCAGTCTGGTTTTGAAGTTTAGTCCCTGATTTAGTCCGGACTAAGTTTACGCCTGGACGTATGCCCTTTTGAGAAACGGCGCCCCAGATAATTAAAATACATATCATTTGACTTTTCATTCGATCGAGTGCCATGTAAGAGAGGTAGTTACGTTATTATAAATGTGAGGATTTTCCGGCCCCATGGTCTAAGAGACAGCCCTCCGTAGTCTATCATATGATACAACATTGTTTAATAAAAAGATACAATATATCATAATACAATATTGCATCAGAGGAAGAAATGATGTACCATACAATAATGTACCAAATGATATAATACATACCTGAATACTTCTATATTTTATCATATAATACAATACAATATAGTATTACATCATATGAGCCATTATTGTTTTGTGTCATATAATACAGTGACAATTACCTTCCATTATAGTGAAATTGAGAAAAATTCTATTATCTATATATGTTCCAGAACAAAATCAAGGTATTTGAAATACCTACCTAATAAACCTGATATTATGCAAACACTTAAAAATATCTGGCAAATACAAATCACAATCGTAGTAGGTTGCATATAAAGCACTTGTTATTGTCTTCCCCGTTGTCATAACATGGATATACACAGTGAAGTGATAGTCTGTGCGTATATATTCGTCATATATTTTTTCAAGGAATGTTTTTGCTTAAGTAAGTATTGAAGTGTGAGTTTTAAGACTGTTAATAACTTTTTTTAATACTATTAATTTTTAAAAAAAATAACAAATATGCATGGACTTGATACATACATGGCTGTTTAGTAATTATTTACGATAATAATTAAGACCTTCGTTAATCAGAGAGTCAGGCATTTGGTAACTCAATTGTGGAAAATGTTTTCCAATGTATAGCACTATAGCAAATCCTTTGACTTTATGATCAGCTAAAAGAAACAGTGTGTAAAGTCAGAAAATGTGACTTTCAGATAATATCTTTTTCATTTATTTACATTCAATAACAATAGACATAAAGCATAAAAATTTATATCCAGCTACTTTGCCAGTCATATTGATGTTTCTTGGCGAATTTTTGGGGAAAAAATTGTTTTTTTATTTAGTTTTTATTAACTCACTTGAGCTGAAAGATCCAATGAGCTTTAATTATCACTTTTTGCCCTGCGTACGTCCATCTAAATGTCTTTTTGTCCGTAAACTTTTTACATCTTCGACTTCTTCTCTAAAACTACTGGGCTAATTTCAAAGTTTCACAGAGCATGTATATATTGGGTGAAGGGATACACGTTTGTTAAAACGAAGGGCCACACCCCTTTTCAATGGGCGATAAATAAGAATTAATGGAAATATGTTGGTATTTAAAAAAAAAATCTCAATGGGCCAGAGGGTCGAATTTTACTTTAGATATATAGAGAAAAATCTTCTCCTCAAATACCAATTGGCCAGACAAGCTGTAACTTATGTGGAAGCATCGTCAGGTTGTGAAGATTCAAGTTTTTCAAATAATGATCCTTGGGGGTAGGGCGAGGCTACAATTGAGGGTCGAATTTTTACATTGGAATATATTGATATTGGAATATATTGATAATATTTTGCATCATATACAAATTGGCTAGACAAGCTGCAACTTTTATGATAGCATCTTAAAGTGAAGATTCAAGTTTTTTTCAAATCATGATCTCCGTGGGTAGGATGGGGCCACAATGAGACGGAAGGGGTTGAATTTTTACGCATTCTCAAAAACTCAAAAATTTTCATATATTATGTAACTTATATGCAAGCATCTTGATATTTGTTGAATCTCAATTGTTTAGACTGTGACCCTTGGATACTTCTAGGGCCACACAAGGGGTTCAAAGTTTTATATATGATTATATTTATATGAACAAGATTTATATTTAATTTGTAAAATTGAAGATTTTCTTCAATGAAATGCTTTTTGACTATAAAATTATCCAGTTTCAAAAGGGGCCCAATCTTTAACATAAGAATATCTGGGGGAAATTTTGAAAATATATTGATACAGAAACTGTTTTACAACACTTTCCAAAAACATGTATTTTGTATATAACTCAATAAAGTCGATTTTAAAGCACTTGTTGATAAGGTAAGCAATATGGCTTATGGGTCTTTTGTCATATTTATACTAAAGCAATGTACCGTCGAACCTTCTGTTACGCTTTTAATCAGCGGTCACTCGCCATTAGCAGCCAGTTTTGATCTCCCCTGTTTATTGTTTCACAACATTTTAACATACTTCATTGGCCACCTGTCTAACGCGGCCAGCGGCCAGTGTTTGTAGGTCCCATGCAATCAAAATGTCTGTTTTCAACGGCCATTTTGTCTGTTTTGTCACAGGACTTGTGACTTCTGACCTATTAAGCTTAGTAAACAAGGCATGTCCTTATAAAATAAATCGGAGATTATAAAGCGTGGACAAATTCAAATTGATAATTTGTGTTCAGTTAACACACAAACAATATCCGACATTGTTCCAGAAATGTATGCAAGATAAGAACTCATGTTACTTAATTATAACCTCTGGTTAATGGTGGTGTTGAATATATTTTTGAAATTAATAAAGTTAGACTATTTTGTTCATTGATATAAAAACTTGGAATAAGAGGCCAACTGTATTAAGTTGCTAGTTTGTCATTCCCTCACAAGTGGTCTTTTAAAAACAGGTGTGATATGTATCCCTTTATATCCCGGTTAAGACTGACGACATTTGGCACGGCTCCATGTGTAATGCGTATTAGTATTATGTAAAAAAAATACATCATAAAGAAGGTGAGTCTGGTTAAATTTTCCTGTTTGTGTAAACTGACAGTATTCATGGCGTATTATTACAGATAAGTGAAGAGCGTCTGTAAGGAAAATAGATGAAACATTTATTTTATAAACGTCCTTGTTCCGGTTTTAAGAAGCGTTAAATAAATACAGTTAGATCATTACCTCATTTATTGAAAACGTTCTATGGAAAACCTCTGCTATTTTCTTTATTTATTTATATAATATTTGTGTCTGTGGATTAATTGTTAATTTTCTTCATTTTGACAAATATTCTTTAAATATGAATTCAGTTTTGTACTAATCTAATGTCAGTCATCAACTAATGCGTTCAAAGAAGCGTAGACAGGTTTAAACCAACAATATTACTTTGATTTTTGCACACTGATACAGGAATAGGTATAGTGGAATCAAGGTGTTTTAAATGTAAGACAAAGCGATTACAGAACTATAATTTAATTTAAATTTTTTTAGAACAAATAGAATTTCCGATTTGTACCCTGGGAAGTAAAAGAAAATTCCCTGAAAAATTAAACAGATTTAATATTAATTATGACAGTTTGTTATCAATTTGACGAGAAATTGATTTGAAAACGCATCCGATCAAGGAGTTTAAATACCAAGAAATAAACCTGCTGTATCGATAACAAGAGGCCCATGGGCCACATCGCTCACCTGAAGAACAATTCCTAGTCTCAATCTATTTCGAAATTTTTAAACATAAGACTCCATAAAATTATTGTAATATACAGTCCTGCAGTTATATATTCCACGGTCACAGCTTTCATCGTAGGGCCCGAGTATCGGTTCGGTGGTCACAGTTTTAACCATTTAAAATCTACATTATCTTATGATTTTTGCAAAATAATCTCACATATTGTAGCATTGAAGTTTTTAAGTTAAAGATTTTTTTTAATTTTAAAAAAGAAATTACCTTTACATGTTTATTTGAATTTTGATCTTTGAACCCCTCCAAGAGCACCAGATTGGTCCGAGGGTCACTGTTTTAACAGTTTTAAATTCGGACTGTCTTGGAATACTTAACTAGTAATTGTTCAAATTGTAGCATGTAGTTTTTGAGAAAAAAAAATTTAAAACATGTTCCCCTCTTTTATCTATAATGAATTTTAAACCAAGTTTGGTGCTTCAGTATTGATCCAGGGGACATAATTTTAAAAATTTAGAATCTACACTATTTAAGAATGCTTTCAGAATAACACAATTTTCTAACACATTGTAGACCATGAGAAGAAGATTTTTTTTAAAAAAAATTCCTATTTATTTCTATGTTAAACTTTGAACCCCTCTTGGGGCCCCAGTATTGATCGGAAGGTTACAGTTTTAACAATTGAGAATCTACACTACCTTAGGAAGTTCGCATAGTAACTCACAATTTGTAGCTTTGTTATTCTTGAGAAGAAGATTTTTAAACATTTTCCCTATATAATTTGATGTTAGACTTTGAACCCTCCTAGTGCCCTATTATTGGCCTGGGGTCACGGTTTTAACGATGTAGAATCTACGCTATCTAAGGATGCTTGCATAGTTATTCCACAAACTGAAACATTGTAACTCATAAGAGAAAGTTTTTTTTTAAAAGATATCCTTATTCCTATATATTTTTTTGTTTAATGTTAAACCCACCTTTGGCCCGATATTGGTCCGGGGTCACGGTTTAAATAATTTAGAATCTACACCATCTAAGGATGCTTACATAGTAATCTCACAAATTGTGGCATTGTAATTAATAAACATTTTCCCATTATGTTTCTACCTTAAACTTTTAACCCCTCCTGGGGACCCAGTATTAGTCGAGGGGTCGCGATTTGAACAATTTAGAACCTACACTATCTAAGAGTGCTTGTATAGTATTCTCACAGTTTGTAGCATTGCAGTTCCTGAGAAGAGAATTTTTAATCATTTTACCTATTCTAAACTTTGAACCCCTCCTGGGGCCCAAGTATTGGTCTAGGAATCACGATATTAACAATTTAGAATATTCACTATATATACAAGCTTATTATTATTGGCATTTCTGGTGCTCAGGTTCCTGAGAAGGAGATTTTTTAAGACATATAGTACCCTATTTTCACTATGCGCTATTATATCCCTTATAAAAAAGATTTTGCCCTTTATTTTATCAATTTAGAATCCTCTTCCCATATTGATTCTATGTATTAAGTTTTGTTAAATTTGGCCGAATGATTGTAGAAACTAAGTCAAAAATGTAAAAGGTTTACAGACAAACAGACACATAGATCTCTTTATTTGATTATTTCTATTGACGCCTGTGTGCCTAGGTTGAAATTATAACTACAGAAGAATAAAAGGCATATTTGGTTTTAAAAGATCTTACATAAACAGGTACATATTCGTAAATTTTACAACAAACATACGTGTACAATGCCTTTGTAAATACTAAAACATGTTATTATTACCCACCTTGGCTACTAGTTGGGACTTAAAACCTAACTATTTATTATCATTAATTAATCAATTTACCGTTACGGTTGTCGGGGATATTCGAAACATTGTGTAATTAGATCATAGATACAAATACATAATAGATTTCGTGAAGACCAATTACGATGTAATTCATCAGAAGGGCAATGCATGCTGACCAATTATATATCCAAGTAAACGAATCGTTGTGGTGGCGCAATGGCCTGTTTCCTTTCAAATGTCGTAAGATACCTTCAAAACATCACACACTATGTCGAATATTTATGCCAGTGACAAGGTGACAATTGTCTACACCCATCTAAGATGCAGTGTCCAAAACGAAAAAGCTATGCCAAATGACAGACTATATCATAAAGAGTATATTAAGAAGGCCCAGTAGGCTCATTCCACATTCAAAATATGAGATTCGAAATTCGAGACTTAATGTCTTAATTATCTAATCAAATCACGGATCTGAAAACCTGTATTTTAGCGACATCAAACCGTGCTTTGAAAAAAAATGCCGCAAGTGCTTTAATATACAAATAAATGTTATTTTACTCCTAGCGTAATGATGATTTGTATTTTTTAAACACAGAATATGTCATTTGGCTAATAAGAATGCAGTATATTTCGCAATTTTGCTCGCCCTGTTCCCTTCTGATGCGTTTGAACCTGGCAATTTTCACTATCAATATTTTAAACCTAGGGTGTATTAACCCCTGTTATGTAAAAATTCGGTGGAAAGATTTATGCGCACAATCAGAATTCTTTTCAGGAGGGGGTGGAGGGCTCCGAGGCCTATTTGGAGTAATTTTAACCTCATCCCTCCTCCGCTAGATCCGCGTATGGAGATTATTATTTCAAATATGTTTTAACTAAATTGGAATTATCACGCTGGTTTTAACAATAACACGATGATTTTCAAAATTTTAAGACTTTTCTTCATATAGGTAACCACATAACTATGAGTCAAACTTTTGGCATTGTTTTAAATATAGAAAGTTGCATGTTCTATGCGATCAAAGTAGTTTCCCAACCCACCAACCCCCGCCAAAATTGACAATTAAATCTATATCATACATGTACTTGTAATAATAATTCTAGATATTGAGTGGTCATATAATTATATATTTTATTAATAAAACCGGGGGGGGGGGAGGGGGTCACAGGGTGCATTGTTATTTTAAACGCGGTTGGAATGTCAGAAGTCTGTCCTTACTTCGTTTTCATGATTTTTTTCGTTATGGTTCGGTGAATTAATTTCAAACTTTTTGAGTAGATTCATTATGATGCTCTACAGGTATAGTATCAATAATTTTACTTTTAATTTACATTAATTTACGTAATTAATAGTTTACTGCGACTCTTATTTATGATAGGGTTAGATTAGTGTTCTTATAAATGAAGGAGAGAAAAGAGGGCTTTTTCGTTACTTTTTATTTACTATTTTTAAAGTTGTTTTTTTTAATATCTCATATATTTATGATCTGATTAGTGCTACTCTGGTGCATCTAATAATTCGAATGAAACCAATCTGGAGCCAAAGATGATGAAGAAATTAAGTTTAAAAACTCGTTTGTCATTACTAGTTAGATTTGTCCTTCAAATAAATCTTAAATCAAATTTTCTCCACACCTATTTAGCAAATAAAACATTTGTTTTAATATTAGGGGTGTCGGTATGAAACATGTTTATAATATAATATTTTAATAATAATGATTAATATTATCGATAATCATTCTATGTACGAATCAAGGATTTATATATGGGTGTGCACTGGTGTGGCCACGTATAATCACAAATTTTCTTTTTATTTCATGCATGAACACACCTAGGTGTCAAACGCAAATATAACTAAAAGTTGGTTGCTGGGGGTAACCGTTGTCATGGTAACCGAGGCTGAAGATAAACTATTTTCACCAAAACCGCATTTTACACAACAGTTGTGAACTAAATCCCGGGTTTAAAGTAATGATGGTGAAGTTTTCCAGGGTACAAACGCATTAGGAGTGAATACACACAGGGCGAGCAACATCACTTCGCTCCGCGAAACATACTGGATTCTTACTAGTCTAATTATGTATTCTATGTAAAAATAAATACCAATACTCTTTAAACTAGGGGTAAAATAACATTTATTTGTAAGTAAGAGCATCTTTATTTAGAACAGTTTGATGTCGCTAGGATACAGGTTTTCAGATCCATAATTTAAATTTGTTAATTTAGATATTAAATCTTGAATTCGAATCTCGAATCTCATATTTTGAATCTCGTATTTCGAATCTCGAATCTCGAATAAGCTTTTGAGCTTTCGTAGTATGAAATCGCATTTCTTTTTATTGGATCTCCACTGACTGGTGAGATATTTTTCTTTTTTCAATTTTTCATACAAAAATGCAACCTCCTAAGGAAGAAACTACCTAGCTCATTATATGAGGAAATCAAACGTATCTGAAAACAGTACAATTTGACTATTGTTATTTCATTTTTATTAGTAGTTCAAGAGATCTAAATATCTGTTATCTTCTTATTCACACCCACACACACATGTATTCTGCAATAACTTAAATGTATGAAAAGATATTTTAGCCAGTTAAGTACATCAGAATCGATAGACTTGGGAAGGTGATGATGCTGTAAAGGGCACTGGAATTTGTTTGCAATCTATCACATTCACTTTGTATTACAAAAATGTATCACGCTTCAATTTTATAAATACAGAAGGTTAGGGAAATATCTGTTTACCAGGCTACAATATGCACCAGATTAATGACCGCCAACATAAGTATTCACTTCCAGGATTCAAACTTATGAATAATTGTGTCTGCTTCGGACAATCAATTCAGTGTTCTAGACAGTTTGTTTGGCTAAATTTCCTCGCAATACATGTAATGTAACAGCTGATTATGAACTATAAATGTTTATAATATTACATATACACTAATTATGTATGTAGATAAAAGTCTATTGTATTATTGTAGCGTTATATCTTTTTTGAAAAGGTAATTTCAGAAGGGGTTGGAGTCAGGTTCTGTTCAAAGCAAATACCTAGCTTCGAGCAGACAAAGCGCAAATGTTACAATAAATATCACAACCTCGATAGTAAAGAAAATTCCGAACAGCTTCTAAACAGAATTTTACGCTTATCAAAATAGTCGCACGGAGAACATTACTTTATCAATATATTTCAAATTCTGCTTGAGAATAAATTAAGCGAGTCAAACACTGTGTCGGATAATTATGCCAGTGTTAAGGTGGCATTTGTGCAACCGCTTAAGATGCAGTTTCGGAAAAATCCATATATACCAAATGATAGACCATTGTCTAGAATGTATAAAATTACTTTTGTGTTTGGTGTGTTTCACCTGACAGGTGAGATATTTACCTTTAAAACTTAATACCCTATAGGAAAATGATAATTCCCATAAGAGAAATGATTCTCCTACAAGAAATATTGACGATCTTATAGGATTTTCTAAAATTCCTAACGGAATTATATTTTCTATAGGAGAATAATATTTCCTGTAGGAATTTGCTTCAGACAGGTAGTTTTCCTACAGGAAATTCCTATCGGATTTTACTAAATCCTATCGGAATTGAAATTCCTATAGGAAGTTCTCGTATTCCGATAGGAAATTTTAATTTTCCTATAGGAATATTGTTTTTCCTATGGGAAAATTATTTTCCTGTAGGAATTTATTTTTGAAAGGTAAATATCTCACCTGACAGGTGAGATACAATGATAACAAAGGTGGTTGTAAACTCTTTAAGCAATGGTCTATCATATGGCATATTTGAATTTTTCGATAAATGCAGCTTAGACGGGTGCAAAAATGCCACCTTGGCACTGGCATAATTATCCGGCACAGTGAGAATAAAATGAATTGTTAAGTGTTTCCTTATTCATGTTATAATAATTGGTCTAGGAATCGATAGAATTTAATAAAATAAACGTTGATTCTTTGCTGCACATCGAAGAAGATGCACTTTAGGAGGACTTAAAGTAAATTAAACCAATATTCTATATGTTTGTTTTATTTTTTCATCAGAGTGTACAAAAATAATTTGGTATCAAAAACACTTTATTTTGAAGAAGTTTTATCAACTAACGACTCGTTTTTTTTTTTTTAAAAAAATATTTCATAATATTTCAAGAAGGAATTTCGAATTTTCATTGCACTTCCTATGTCGGATGTATTATTTGATAATCTTATACATATGATTCTTAATTTTAATGCATTCTAGCAACCAAAACGTCCGTGTTTGTCATGTGAAGCGAATACAGATTCAAGTCGAACTGTTACGTTCAAAAGTTACTGTATTGAATCTACAACGTTTTACGTATAATTATAACAAGTCTAACAACTGAACCTAACATTTCTTCTATCTTGTTTTTATTTTGTATTTCAGTACGTTTTATGAAATGAAATGTGTTTTTTTCTTTTTGTATTAACTTCTTAATCACTTTTGCCGCTGCCCAGGTGTGAGCTTTTTACATATCAATTAGCAATAAACAATCAAATATATTTTTTATTGTGCTACTGAAAAACTACATATTTTTTTCTCACTTTTTTTTCCCCAGCAAACGGATGTAGTGGCCAAGGAGATTGGTCAGTTTATGACAGTCAGTGCTACAGTTGTATAGCGAATGCTATTCCTTGGCAAACTGCCAGATCATCGTGTCAACAATTAGGGGCGGATCTTGTCACTATCAACAATGCGGGGACACAGTCCTTTTTAGAAAGTATGAAATATCAACTATCAATAACGTTTAAATTCATTGTTCTAACTATTTTTTGTCTCATAATGACTTGCTAAACATCTTAATACGAATTTCTTGAAAAATATGTCTACAATTTTTGGAATATTACTTTTTAAAGCCAAACTTAGCAGTGTTGTATTGAGAAACAGCCAAATATTGCCGTTTCTAGAATTGAATTTCATCATCGAGTTAAAGTTGACATAAAATAAAAAGTGTTTGAACGTTGAATAATGAACTATTTTTGATCATGACGTTTATCATTTTTTTTTTAATTTGAAAAGATCTTTGCCCAAACACAAGACACTGGATTGGACTGAACGATATAGCCAATGAAGGCACCTATGTCTGGGTTAAGGATTCAACGGTTAGTAGTTTTCTCATATATGTGTAAGGCTTTTACTTTCATTATGATATTTATTCAATAAAGTAATCCTTTCTCGATATTAGATTTAATGTAGGATTAATTTTTGTTATTTATTACATTTTTAAGACACTTTGATTTAGATACTAAAATTAATGTTCATGAACATGGTAACTTTTACAACTTTAAATTTTGCAGTCAGTGTCTTATTCGAATTGGAACTCCGGCGAGCCAAATAATTCAGGGGATGAAGACTGTGTTCACATTTTTGAGAATATAAAGAAGTGGAATGATCTAAGCTGTACATTGACTAACCCTTACATCTGTCAGAAACCTCAGGGTAAGTCAGCAGACATTCAAACTAAATGTGTTAACTAAATATAATTATTAATAACTTATTACGAGTATGCAGGTTCGCGCTACATGTAACATAGCAACATAACAATAAGATGAAAAATCTAAATCATAAAATAAATTTAGTCAATTAAATTTGAGTTAAACTCTATAGATTCTATAGTTGCCTATGCAATTGTACGTTCAGGAACCTATTAATTAAAGTTAAATAAATTATATTTTTGATGTTCAGTTTAAGTGTATGTTAATTCCCTATATATATGTATATTACTGTTGGTAAAGGGCCATTCGAGATGCGAAATTCAAAATACGAAACATGAGATTTGAAATATGAAATTCAATACCTTAAACGAGCATCACCAAACTATTTTAAATAAAGGCTACCCATGCATGTACTTACTTGTACCTACAAATAAATGTTATATCATCTCTAGCTAAAATAGTTTAATTAACGTGGATGAATTATATCACACAGAATTAATAAGATACTGCGTGCTTCCTGAATCTAAATATTTTTTATGAGTGTGGTGACAATATACATAAACTCTTCATATCGATCGTTGCTCATCATTTCAGATATCGATTATTGTGCAGAACTACCATGTCAGAACAGTGGAACTTGTATAGATCTACTTAATGATTACAGTTGTAGTTGTATGGACGGGTTTAATGGAGCTAACTGTACAAATAGTAAGTTACAATGCGTCGTAAATGTTTAGTTTGGGAATGAAATAGTTGGAGTGGGATCTTGCTTTCTCAATGTTTTTAGGAATCCTTTTACATCTACACTGAAACAAAGTTCTAAGTGTTTACCCTATGTTATGTATTGATTATATAGAATAAACTCATTCGTGTGTCTTGTCGTCGGGTGGCTAATTTCCCTCTAACTCTCAAAAATTTTAGAACGATATAGTGATCTTGACCGTTGGTTGCGAACCGAGACGTATACCTTTGCTGGATATAATGAACACTTTCGGTTTGGTTAAGTTTTTCGAAGAGCTTTAGGATTATTATTGGTTGTTGATGGAAATGACGGTACACTTAAAGCATTGAAAAATTATCTTAAAATTTTTTTATGAATTGCCAATGATTTAAAGCAATATCAAGGACGAAACAAACAGTAAATTTAAAGCGAGTACAACCTGTTGTAAAACAATTCAGACACCGATATTTCAACGGTTCGATTATGCTCATAAATGGTAATTTTGCACATTGTAAGTGTGTTTTTGGAAGACCTTTAAAGACATTACCGAAGGCTAATGTCAATCGCAAAGTTTGCCGTGAATATAAAGCACGTGTTGGAAAATAACACCAATGTATGATATGATGTGTGACTGGTAACTGATTTCAATCAGTATTGTTTTATTTCATCTGTGCTATTGTTGAGAAGAAATATAGATTACGAAATGTTGAAAATTTCACATAATTTTATTTCGAAGTTTTCAAATTATTTCCTTTATCAGGGTGAACACTTAGAAGTTTTGTTAAGTGTACAATGGCATATAGTTGATGGGAGGTACTCCGATATATGTGATGATTTATTCAATGTAATGTTATATGTATATATTATTTATCAAAAAAAAAAAACTATCTGAGGAGATGATTATTTTTTGTCTTTAAATTCTCACAATGAAATCTTATGTTAACTTACAGATATTGATGACTGCCTGCCCAATCCTTGTCAAAACAATGGAACTTGTACGGACCTGGTCAGCGACTACCAATGTGGTTGTGTTGCAGGATTCAATGGAAAGAATTGTGAAAACAGTGAGCACTTTGAATACATACTAATCATTACTAAATCATTTAACTATAAAACGATAAAACCTGTATAACAAGAATTCCTTTTAAAGATATGATCGGCATGTGATATAATTCGTCAGTTTCAGGTAAATGTTATTAGAATCGGTATATGTATCGCACCCTTTTTTAATTTCCGAAATAGCAAGAAATGAATAAACTTTACTCTTTCATGTAGTAGGCGAAGTGTACTTTTGATTAAGATTCTTACGCATATATAGAAAAACTTGATTTTAATCATTACGTAACTGTAAGAATGTTTTAATCTCAAAACAAACGCATTAAAATATTATGTTCTGTAATTTACATGTGATTAAATATTTACATTACTATGTTACTGCCACATAATAAACAAAGTAGTGCGAGGCGCTAGAAAAATTTGCCGGATGCCTCAGACGGACACAACTGTGATCGGCTGATGAAGCCTATCACAACAAAAGAGACACCTATTAGTTTTAGTTTGCAGTTAAAATACTAGCCAAAAAACCATGTTTTTTTTGTCGAGAAGTTGTATTCTGATTTCTTAGTTGAGTTTATAAATACACACGTATGTGTATTTTGACACCACAGAGCAAGCCTAATTCATTTGAAGCTATTTTTCATGAAGTGTTTAAATTTAAAATGAACTTATGTAGTACAAGTAATAACAGATAATTATAAATTCATGTCCTGTGAATTAAAGATCGTTATCTTTAGGAAGTTTGGTTGTTTCTTTGTTTTTCCTTCTTGAATGGTCAATACCTTGTACACGTATGTCACTCATTTAGATATCAATGAATGCACAGTGCATCTTTGTCAGAACAAAATATGTAAAGATCCAGTCAGTGGTCTCTGAAGCTATTGTGCAGGCAGGCTGAATGAAACTTAATGTACACATTGTTAAAATGCATTCTGTTAATGCTGAACGATTTGCTTGAGGTTCATTTATTAGTATTGACGTATTGTGTTTCTAAATGGACTTAAATAACTTATTTATCAACGGATCAAATTTAAACTCAAATTCAATTCCAAACAACAAGTCAAATAAATTTATTAGAACGAACTTTTTAAAACATTTTTTCCCCCAAACATTGTTTAAATGTAGTAATAATGCATTGTAACAACCGTTAATGAGACAGCGCCGCTTAATGCTATAAATTTTTGCATTAACAGTTTACATCGCCAGTGGCAAATTATATATCGCCGTTTTGTAACAACCGTTAATAATACAATACCGCTTAATGATATAAATATAATTAAGCGTTGCAATTGCAATACCTAAAGCTATAAATTATTGCATTAACAGTTGACATCGCCAACGGCTAATGATATATCGCCGCTTAATGATATAATCGTATCGTTAAGCATCACAAATGCAACTGCAACGCTTAATGATAATAAGTTTGTATCATTAGCGGTTAAGAGTGTAGATATTTGCTTGTTTCATTAAGCGTTAGGGCTGATGTGCATTTGTGACGCCTAACAATACAATTATTTCCACAAGCGGCGATTTGTCATTAGCCGTTGGCGGTCAACTGTTAATGCAATAATTTATAGCATTAGGCGATGCAATTGCAACGCTTAATGATATTTATCACAGGATGAAATCAGACCTTTCAGTGAAAACTGAAAGACATCTTTCAGTAACATTTCAGGGACATTTCAGTCACTGAATGGCAGAAACATTTCAGTGGCCTTTCAGTTAACATTCAGTGATCTTTCACTCAAAAATTCAGTGACCGTTCAGTTAACATTCAGTGACCTTTCAGTTAACATTCAGTGACATTTCAGTTAACATTCAGTGACCTTTCAGTTAACATTTAATGACCTTTCTTTAAGCATTCAGTGACCTTTCAGTTAACATTTAGTGACCTTTAAGTTAACATTAACTGAACTTTCAGTTAACATTCACTGAACTTTCAGTTTACATTCGGTAACATTTCGCTTAAGTTTTCCATAAACACCAAACGACATTTCACATAACATCCAAAAGCCTCTTAAAAATAATTCAGTGGCATATCCGCCAACTTTTATAGAATTTCAGTTAAAATTACCTTTTAATCAATATTCAGTGATTTTTTAAACACTTTTACTGTAGTAAGGTTTTGGTTACATTTTAGTGACTTTTTACATTAGCATTTCGTTATCGTTCAGTCAAGTTGTAGTAACCACTAAGAATTCCTCTAACAGTGATGCAGATTTCACACTTTGACATGAACTACTATTATCATACACTAATGATTAATTTACATATTAATCAGTTTTTCTTGGTTGTCTTTTTTCTAGTTTCCCTTTTCATTCCCCTCCAGGAAAAGATTTAACATAGTATTAGCCTTAATTTTTAAAGCATTAACTTTCATGCATATCCTTTTGCCATTTTCTCACTACTCCCAAACATGTTTTAACTTGGTTGAGCTTTAGTGCTTCCGACTTTGATTGAGATAATTAAAAAAAGAAAACTGAGAAAGTCGAGTGATTCAACGGAAAAATGTAAAGAAGAAAAAATAACAATGTTCAATGTTTCATTAAATGTTCAAATTTCATCTTGTGATTTTAAGAAATAACATTGCATTTATAAACATTTAAAACAAAAACATTCCATATCTGTTGAAAATCTACAAATTGAAAGACATTTACCAATAAAGCATAAATTTACCCTGCTACCCTGTTTTTTTTTCTTGCATTGAGTACAGTAGTAGCTTGTATTGAAAAAAAGAATTCTTATTATGACATTTAAAATAACATAATTTATCAATTTATGAACATTGTGTGAACCTGAAGTAGTATGTACAGTACTGTATACCTCATTAAAAATTCCTACAATTCATAAGTAGGGTAAAACAAAGAAAATAAAATACTGAATAGAAATCACTGATAAAATACCAAATGAAGTAGTTGACAGAGAAATCTGTTATTAGTAAAATTGAAATCCAAATAATGTACATTTTAATATTAATGATTAATTAATGGATTAGATAATAGGAAACATATTCGCCATTCATTTAAATGGCTATTAAGACAAAAATAGATATAGAACATCTCTTCATACATTGAGATTACATTGAAATCTTGAAGAAAATGTTGCAGTATGAAATAATCATTAAAAATAGTAGTTCTACAAAAATGCAAAAACATTTTAAAAAACCAACTAATTCTACTCCTCTTATTAATGGATCAACAATCATGATTAAAAAATTAACTAGTACTACAACAAGGAAGAACATCAAGAAAACTTGACTCTACTCGATGGTCCTTTATTATAATGAAAAAATTGGAGTAGTACTACGACATGGTAGAACCAAGAAAACTTGACTCTACTCCATGGTCATTAATAATAATGAAAAAATGTAGTGGTACTACGACAAGGTAGAACTTCAAGAAAACTTGACTCTACTCCATGG
>WFKH01011801.1:23088378-23102223 GCA_016163765.1 Magallana hongkongensis
TACTACGACAAGGTAGAACTTCAAGAAAACTTGACTCTACTCCATGGAACTTTGGAAAAGTGTCAGGTTAAGATAGAACATGGATAAAAAAAAACTGTGGGTCACTAAATACATATTAACAAATGTATGTTGATGAAAAGAAATCGAATAAACTGCATGCTGCATAGTGTACATCTCTACTTATACATTGTACCGTTACAGATTCAAGTCACTTAGCACTCTTCTTAGAATAGGGCAAACGCACATAAGATCTTTTCCACACCTGTAAGTCCTTTTGAAAATCTAATATGAATCTTTTGAATCAGAATGAAACAGTTATTTAAGTAAACCAAGAATTCAAACTTGTTGCTGTGCCACATCTTAAGAGCATTTCCATATTTGAGCCTTTCTGAATATTCTTTATACCATGAAACTTTGGCAAAAACATTGGTGATGTACTTTTTCTCCATCAAAGCTGTGTGAGAAAAATAAAAATCTACCCTGCATGGACAAAGATCTAAAAAAAATGGCAAAAATTGTCTTGATCAGTTGCCCAATATGCCAAATATCTGATGACCTCAGTTTTCTGTTTATTTGTTTTGACCCATATAACTTCGCCCATATTGTTTATATCCAAAGAAACAGAAGGAAACATTTCTCTGTATGAAGCCATTAGAAACACTAAGTCTTCCTTGTTAAGAGCGGAGAGCTTGTAAACCTTTGGTAAGGAAATAAAACACAAAATGTCTTCCTCATATCTTACCCAATATCCGAAACTTTTAAATACCTACAATATCTGTAACCTTCAATTTCTCTAACAAAGAGTCGGCTAAATTGAAAAATATGTGAGAAAAGTCTACCTCTGAAGTTGAACACGCAACATCTTTAAATGAATCACAGAATTTTGAAGTCATGATTTTTTCTCATAAATTGAATTTCTACGGCCTTGTTGTTTGTATGAAAATGTCCAAAAGTACCATTAAATCTCTCAAAGGAAAAGCACCAAAAAGCATGCATAGGTCCAAAATCAAGTAAACACTCATTCAAATGATTATGCAGATGCATGTTGCATGTTACTGCCTTCAGAGGGTAAATCTTTTCAAAAGTCCTACAAACGTAAAGTAATAACGTCAGATTTCTGAATGTCAGTAACAGTTAAGAATGGTTTGCAAAGGAGGCGACATGCTAAAACAAATTTTTCCCAACATTTATGATCATTATCAGGTAATAAACCCCATAGACAATACAGAGAAAATGTAGTTGTCCAATTTTTCCATTCTGCTGCCGAAAAGACACCGTATTTCCAGAAATGGGAGTAAGAATCCTTCCAAAGTCAATTAAAGAATTCAGAGACTCTAACCTTTCTTCAATTGTTTCTAAGTTTGCAGATGACATGACAATTTACCACTCTCAACTCAAAGTTTAAACATTGTGTTTGCTGATCCAAGAAAAAGATTGTGCATGGGATCTATAACACAGAACTGGATTGCATCAAAATACTCTAATTCAATCAAAACACTGTTCCATATTCTCTTTCAAGTTTTTCTGCTTGAGTCTTGTTTTACCCCTCTACATATAAATTGTGAGACTTGGTTTCCAGTTCTGTCTGTCAAAGCCTGAGTAGTCTCTTTTTTCACCAAAGTCACAAGGAAATATTTTCATGCACTTGTGACATCCTAAACGAGCAGCATGTGACTTAAACCCACAGCACTTGCGTGCAGCTGGTGCAGCTGAAATATCACAAGACACACACAGCAGAGCTGCACGAAAATATAAGAAGAATCAAAGAGACTTGAATCTAACCTGACACCTTTCCAAAGAATTTCTAATTCACTAACAATAGGGTTCAAAAAAACTTTTAATACCGTGGGGTTCTTTTTTGAAAGCAGGTATTAACCCAGCAATAATTACATTTTCAGACTCAAATCTAATGCTTCTGGGCAAATTCAACAAAACAAAATATATGACCCCAACTGAATAATCATTTCTGTGTTTGAATGGCTGAAACCAATCTATGTTCATCATGAGGGCAACATTCTGTTTGTCGGAAAGAAATGGTTTACCGTTGAAAGACAAAAATTGTTTCCACACTTTCCCATCGTAAATATCTCTCAATACACTTGAATCTTTTTCCAAATCTTGCCAATGCTGCCAAATTTATCCTATTTCTTTACGTTTCAAAACATTCTCAATCCCATTTTTAACACTGTTTAAACAATATACTATAAGTGGGTAAAATTTCCTAATAACTTGTTTCACTAATGGTGAATTACACTTAACAGTATCCCCCTTACTTTAATTTCAGCTGAACATTGTTTTCCACATCTTATGCCATCTTTCTCGTAAATACAATCCAAAAAATCGTACTAATAAAAGCAGGAAGGGCATACAACAAACCGTTTAATTACATCTTTATCTAGTTTTAATAGTTTTAAGCTAAATATAAACTTGGGGGAAATCCAATACAAAACTGTGCTAGAACTTGATTGTTTATGTCTGCACCAATCGAATCATCTTTCAATATACAGACATTGATGATTGCCTACCAGATCCTTGTCAAAACAACGGAACTTGTACAGACCTGGTCAATGACTACAACTGTGATTGTGTGGCAGGATACAATGGGACAATTTGTGAAAACAGTAAACACCATAAAAAACATACAGTTCTCGTTTTCTAAAATGTCGTAATCATTTTGTCTCCCGAAATGTTTCTTATTTTATTTTTTGTTTAAATTGATACAATGTATATATATGTAAATCATCATTCAGATATCGACGAGTGTGCAGTACAACCTTGTCAGAACAATGGAACTTGTGTCGACCTGATCAATGATTACCAGTGTATTTGTATAGACGGGTTCAATGGAAAAAAATGTACAAATAGTAAGTGTGATAGATCTCACTTTGTGATTGATGTTGAATTTTATAAAGTGGGATATGGTTATCTTTAGTTCATAAAGAATGGGGTTTTTTTTCATATCGTTGATCAAAAAATTTGACTTTAACATTTTCTTTTATTTTCATTTGAAGTATAAAAACATAATTTGGTACTTTCAAGAGTTGTTAAATTGATTTCTTTGTTGGTGGATAATGGTTGTGTTTTATACAATTCATTCTGTTGTTATTTAGTTTGAAGATTGTTTTTATTTCCATAGATGTTCTCATCTTCTGTAGGTTGAATACATAATATGTCAATGGACATCATCAATTAAAATATAGTTATCAGAGGAAATTGTTATGATATTTTCAATAATAAACATGATATGTTCAATAAAAAAGAAGATTCTTGCTGGTACTTCAAGGGTGATTTGTTATATTTTTTGCAAAGGTCTTACTGGTACTTCAAGGGTGATTTGTTATATTTTTTGCAAAGTTGTCTCTTTCATTTTATTGGTTTTTCTTCTTTGTGTGTCTTTGGAGTTTCTTAAAGTTTTTTTCCGAATTAGATTATGTGAAGATCTTGCGACTTGCAATTAAACATATATCTTTGTTTCAAATGCATCACAAATAATATTGAAAAAATAAAACTATTTGTTAGCTTAATTTTTATCTGATCATATGTTCTTTCTATCATAATGAAAACGTACTTTAAAATACAGATATTGATGAATGCCTACCAGAACCTTGTCAAAACAACGGAACATGTACAGACCTGGTCAATGCCTACATATGTGATTGTGTGACAGGATTCAATGGAACGCACTGTGAAAACAGTCAGCACTTTTAATTCATACCAAGCTTGTTTATGAAAATATCGATATCTGTTTGTTTTCCCAACTGTTCTTCTTTTTTGCTTGAATTGTTAAATGTATTATACAATCATCATTTCGGATATCGAAGAATATCTAAAATGTCCTGGTAAGGACAAAAGACCATGATTATTCATGATCATTAAATATCAGTGTTAGTGTACAGCCGTATCTAATGGAGCAAACTGAACCAATGGAAAGTTAGAATACGTCATGCTTTTTGAATTTGAATTGTCAGAAGAAGGATCTGGGTTTTTTTATCTACCAGATTTCTGTTGATTAAGGATGCTTTCAAATCAATTGGCTCTTTATACATATTTTTTAACAATTTGAATTAAACTTTATCTAATTATGGCAGTTGATAAGTTTTTTTTTTAAAAATGAATTTGCCATTCTTATACTTAATTGATTTAAGATTTTTTTTTTTAAATCAGATTTCTCTGTAACATGAACTGCATAGAAAGGTTTCAACAATTTAAATGTTCAGGGGGATGGTGGTACTTTTTAATATTATTTTTGGCATTCAATTTTCTAATCCTCTATTTAAATTGAATTTCTATGTAGTTCTTAAAATCCCCATCTCAAAAGAAGTAATTCTTTTCACACAAATATCATAAATTTTACAAGTTTGAGTAGTATTACTGTCGTCATATTTTATTTTGAAATATTTTTGTTATCTTACTTGGAATATAGATATAGATGACTGCATGCCCGATCCTTGTCAGCACAACGGAACTTGTACAGACCTTGTCAATGACTATCACTGTGATTGTGTGGAAGGTTTCAACGGGACAAACTGTGAAAACAGTAAACACCATAAAAACATACAATTCTCGTTTTTAAAAATATCAAAATCTTATTGTCTCCCAAACTGTTTACATTTTTTGTCAAATTGATGCAATGTTTATATATGTAAATTCATCATTCAGATATCGATGAGTGTGCAGTACAACCTTGTCAGAACAATGGAACATGTATAGACCTGATCAATGATTACCAGTGTATTTGTATAGACGGGTTCAATGGAAAAAATTGTACAAACAGTAAGTGGGATAGATCTTACTTTTTGATAGAAGTTGACTTGTTTATAATGGGATCTTGTAATTTTATCATTAAATCTATAAATTGTCAGCAATTTTGCTGTCTGATTCTATGAAATAACATTAAGCAACCTGGCTTATACAACCCAATTGGTTTCTTAAAAAGCATTTTTTTTCCATGAAGTTTATATGTAGACAATAGCAGTTATCATAGTATACAAAATCAAAACAAATGTCAAAAACCCCAAGTTTTTGCTCCTTCCTGTTTAAAAGTGATATTTTAGATGTATTTACATAGTTGAAACCCCTCTCTTTCCAACTGTTTCCATTAACATTACATGTAAACTATGTAAATGCACATTTGACTTTAAAAAAACATCAGCTATGATAATTACTTTCAAAATGAACAAGGAAAACACATTTTTACCTTCTTATTTATATATGCATCAAAAATCTACAGAACATCTAATTTTTCATGAAATTCTCATCCCTTTCCAGCTACCCGATGTCTTTGAATTTTATTTTAATTTAAGGCAGGCATCACACTTGTAGGTTTACTGTTTTAGCATGGTTAAAAAGAGACTAAAAACCAGAATAGATAAGATATTTACTAAATATGATTGTTAACTTACTTTTTCATGGAAACAAGTAATCACAGGCAGGACGGCATGTCTATTCGTAAAAAAATGCTACTACAAATAACTCAATTTACCATAAAAGATCAATTTTTAAAATCAGTGGTAATCGTTTTCAAATATATGTGAGAAATGACTCAAGAAAATTGCCACAAGTTTCATGATATTAGGTAAAAGATTTCAAACTAATGCTTTTTATGAAAATCAAGGGATAGGAGAAGGTATACATGTAAGAGTATCTCTATGTCATGTGATGATTTTATCATGATAATATCATGTGGAGGGATGTATTTTTTTTATTAAAGGAGGCTGAACAACAATTGACCTCTAAAAGATTAAGTAGATATGTTTTACTGAAGGAGAGCCCTATGAATCTGTGTTGAATACAGGATAGTGGAAATGTCAGGCTCACTTAAATGGCCATATTTTTCTTAAACCTCAATGGATTTGGCAATATGTTGGATACTTTTTCTCAGAATTGCACAAACTTTTTTAATTTTAATACAAAATATATTTTCATAGAATGATAGTGTAAGTTAAAGGTAGCGAGGAAAGTACCCGTTTTCACACAAAAATCATAAATTTTACAAGTTTGAGTAGTATTACTGTCGTCATATTTTATTTTGAAATATTTTTGTTATCTTACTTGGAATATAGATATAGATGACTGCATGCCCGATCCTTGTCAGCACAACGGAACTTGTACAGACCTTGTCAATGACTATCACTGTGATTGTGTGGAAGGTTTCAACGGGACAAACTGTGAAAACAGTAAACACCATAAAAACATACAATTCTCGTTTTTAAAAATATCAAAATCTTATTGTCTCCAAACTGTTTACTTTTTTGGTCTAATTGATGCAATGTTTATATACATTAAATTCATCATTCAGATATCGATGAGTGTGCAGTACAACGTTGTCAGAACAATGGAACTTGTATAGACCTGATCAATGATTACCAGTGTATTTGTATAGACGGGTTCAATGGAAAAAATTGTACAAACAGTAAGTGGGATAGATCTTACTTTTTGATAGAAGTTGACTTGTTTATAATGGAATTTGGTTATCTTCATTTCAAAAAGCATATTAAGTGTTTCATCACACTAGACATTAACCCGTGCATGTATGGGTTGAATAAGGTAGATTTGATTTGAGAAAATGAGTTTTTGCCAAAGCCATGCGATCTTGAATCAGATACAGATTAATGATGTATTATGTATAATTGAAAGAAATGAAAAATGATGTAATTTTTTTTTTTTAATTATACAAATTTCTTTCTTTCACTTTCCCTCAATCTGGGACTCTGGGCTCGAAAAGACAGATGCCCTGATGGTCTGGTACGAATATATTCAAGATTTGCACAAGAGCACTTTGTGTTTTGCTGCTACATGCTACACGCAAAATTAAGGGTGCACAAAAATTGACGGTTGAGCAAGTTCCAGACTATAATTACAATCATTATGGATTTCTTTATTGGTGGATGATAGTTGTGTTTTATACAATATAGTCTATCTTTATTTAGTTTAGAAGATTGCTTTTATTTCCCTAGATGTTATCCTCTTCTCTTGGTTGAATACATACTTTATCAATGGACATCATTAATTAAGATGCATTTTTTCTGAGGATATTGTTATGATTTTTTTCAATAATAAACATGATATGTCCTATATAAAAGAAACATTCTTACTGGTACTGGTACTGATAGGTTCAATATAAAAAAAACATTTTTATTGGTACCTATCAGGATGATTTGTTCCTTTCCAGGAGGGAGTTGGGTTTTTTTTTTTTTTTTTTTTGGGGGGGGGGGGTATTTGCACATCTTTAGAGTTTCTTTTTAATGTTTTTTTCCAAATGCAGTACAAATGATACTGATATTAAAAGAACCATTTATACCTCTGACAAGTATTTGATTAGATTTCTGTCTGATCAAATTTCCTTTCTTTTACAATGAAATCGTATTTTTACATATAGATATTGACGACTGTCTACCAGATCCTTGTGAAAACAATGGCACTTGCACAGACCTGGTCAATGACTACCAATGTAATTGTGTGGCAGGATTCAATGGAACAAATTGTGAAAACAGTAGGCACTTTCAATACATACCAATCTCGTCTCTGAAAATATTTATATCTGTTTATGTTCCTAAAATGTTCTTATTTTTGCGCTTGAATTGTTCCATTGTTAACAATTTAACAATTGTTAAATGCATTATACGTTCATCATTTCGAATATCGATGAATATTTCTCACATACTTGTAAGAACAATAGAACATGTTTATTTCTGATCAATTAATATCTTTGTTACGGTACAGACGTGCATGTATTTAATGGAGCAAACTGAAATGATAGAAATTTTGGATACCTCGTACTTTTTAAATTTGAGTCTTTTAAAGAACGATCTGATTTCTTTATATCTACAAATCTTTTCTGTTGATGTGGGATTTTGCAATGTACGAGGGTTGTTAGAAAAGTTGGCGGACAAAGTGATTTACGGAAAAATTACTGTATACTTTGT
Source organism: Magallana hongkongensis (assembly GCA_016163765.1). Taxonomy (NCBI): domain Eukaryota; kingdom Metazoa; phylum Mollusca; class Bivalvia; order Ostreida; family Ostreidae; genus Magallana; species Magallana hongkongensis. Next base: position 23,096,304 of record WFKH01011801.1, read on the forward strand.
GGGATTACGTATGTTTTATTAAATGACTGTCAATTGAAAATAACTATGCAAAAAATCATATTATTTTAATAATTTGTTCAAAATATACAGCGATTTTTACTATGCATGGATTAGAATTACGGAGCGCCATTTCATATTTCGAAGACGTCATGTGACGTCAAACAACTGAAAGGCAAACCTGTCACTCGCTTTCAAAGTAAACACCTTTTACTTCCACACACTTTTTATGTCAAATAACCAATTCATAAAATGCACCTTCATACCATTATTTGCCAAGATTTTGTATAATGTCTTTTGTGGCATATCGTTGATCATTTAGATCCGAAAATCTCTGTCCAAAGTTTTGATAAAGCAAAATCCATAGGTGCAAGATCCGGGTTGTATTGGAAGGGTGGGGGGTTGCAGCAAGAGCTCAAAATATCAGTCCTTCCATCTTTAAACATCTGATTCCATTTGTAAACCATTGTCCTGGACATATGTGGACCATCTCTAACAGCATCTAAGAACCTTTTGGTCTCACCGGGGATTTTCCTGCTTGGATACAAAATTTAATGAAGGCCCGGTGCTCCAAGATGTCATTTGACGTTAACGTTTTTGACTTAATTTTCAAGCGCGCATCGTCCATATTCGACGATAAAATGGTCAGAAATTCTTCAATTTAATTGAAACTTTCACAAAATGATCTTCATAAGTTATTGTAACGTCATATGAAATATAGTTTATTTTAATCAGTTAAAACGGTACATTTTCTAAGTAAGAAAAATGCGTACAAAATATAAAAATAATCAAAAACTGACATGCTCCGTGAAGCATATCGTATCATAATACGTAAGCTGTATATTTTTTATGTTGCATTTAAAAAACCAAATATTTACATATTTATCAAAATTACGTCAAGATTAAATCTGAAAAGTTTCGCTGGTATCATGCAAATAGCCCGCTCGCAATAGAACTTGTCCGCGAACTCTTCGTTCCTCGTACACGGTGGGCTAATTTACATATATTTTTAATAATTTTAAATTAAATCAAACTTTATCTATTTATGGCAGTTGATAATCTTTTTCTCTAAAATGAATTTGTTAGTGGTTTGCTGGATTGATTGAAAAATTATTGAAAAAAAGAACAGATTTCTCTACGAGGGGTGTTCAATAAATAATGTTATATTCAGTAGTGTATTCTCACTATATAACTCTATATAGACGAATAGTCAATAATTGTAATGTTAGTTCGTCCAAAAAATATTGACCGGTCAATATTTTTTTAATGTTGACCGGCTAGGAATAATATCTAGAGAATATTCCCTCTATTTCAATTATTCGCCTCTGATTTGTTGATTCGTAAACGGTGACGTAAATAAACCTTCGCGACTCCAAAACAAGGTGACGTCATAATAGGCAATCAGTCAAGTAAACAACGGACGCGCAATGCGATGGTTTGCTATCATAACGGGTATATGGATTTGCGAATTATTGTGAAGTAAAATCAGGTAAAACATCTTAGCCTAGTTCCTACAGACAGTGGAATATCACCAGTGACCTTTTGATGCCAACGATATTTTGGAAATGAACTTTGCGCAAAACTGAATTCGTGAACTCTATATTGAGCCGAGAAAATTACGGCGATCTGTTTTCAAATCCTTTCTTGATTTTTGGTTTGTTTCTTCATATAACAAAACAAATGTTGACTGTGTTTTCGGGCAATATTGATTATATTAGCCCCCGAGGGACGAAATATTGCCCGACGCGAAGCGGAGGGCAATATATTCGTCGCAAGGGGGCTAATATAATCAATGTTGCCCTCAACCCCAGTCAATATTTGTATAATGTTATCGTTATTACAAAAATAACACAGTAAAATATTTTTGTTTTTTTTTAATGGTTGCCTTCGAAATACTCTCCTCTAACAGAGACACATAATTTCAACCGATTAATCTAAGCTTTGAATGCATTCATATAATTTTTTTTGGAGGGGAATGGTATCCATTTTCTGATAAATGGCAGAGCCAAAAGCATTCCTTGAAGCATATCTTCTTCCTGACCAGTGGTTTTTTTTTAATTTAGAAAAAAACCCCAAAAAAACAAAAAAAAAAAAACAAAAAAAAAACCCAGGGAGAATAGGGAGGATGTGACAAAACATGAACCTTTTCTTTTTCGAAAAATGATCTCACTATCTGGCATTTATGTGCTGGTGCGTTGTCATTAAGAAGTCGAATGCTGCGAATTCCAGACTTTGGTCTTCCTTTCGTAATGTATCTTAACTTTTTTTTCAGCACAAAATTTTTGTATTTTGCGTTTTGGAATAGCAACTTTAACTACAGAACCTTCACTATTAAAGAAAATTGCGAATAATACTTTCTTTGTACTTTGGCATCGTTTTGCTATAATAGGACGTTTTGCCTTTTTAGTCAACCACATCTTGTTATCAATTTTCCTCTGAGGTTCAAAATAATGTATCCATGTTTCATCATCTCTAACAATTTCCGATAAACGTCGTCCATTGTAATTTTTGTAGATTTTAAGTAGTTTCTACACACTTCAACCCGCAATGGTGTTTGTTTTTCTGTTAATACATGTAGATGAGGTATCCATCTTGCACTAACCTTTTGGAGGCCAAGGTGGTTCTTTAAAATTGTAAATACTATCCCCAATGAAATGCCTACTAAATTAGCTATTTGTTTAATGGTTAATCGACCATCATTAGAAATGGTATCGGTTATTTTTGCAAGTATTGCATCCGTTGAATCCGTACGAGATGCTCCAGGACGTTGCTTATCCTTAAGGTCATTTGGCCATTTTTGAATTTGCTGACCCATCTGCAAACTTGTCTTAATGACATACGCTTGTTTCCATACACATCACACAGTTCTTTTAACTTTTTTTTCCGAGTCTTTACCTAGTCTGACACATGCTTTTATATAACCTCTGATTTCAGCCCTACTGGATGGTGACTTACCAGTCATATTTTCATACAGTGTCTCGAGTAGAGGTTATATATCAGCTTCTCAAAGGAGTATTCGATGATGCAACGTGGTCAGATAAACGGCCATAAATGGAATATGAACCAAATCATGCGTGAAAAGAAATTTAAAGGTCAATTGAACCCTGTTACTTATGGAATCTGATTAGTGACATTATTTATTGAACGCCCCTCGTGTAACATGAACTGCTTAGAGATCTTCCAACAATTTAGGGGAATTCATACATTTCACAATTTTAAGTAGAATTTCTTTCTGGTCATATTAAATTTTTAAAGATGAACTCTCACTTGAAATATAGATATTGATGACTGCCTACCCGATCCTTGTCAAAACAACGGAACTTGTACAGACCTGGTCAATGACTACCACTGTGATTGTGTGGCAGGATTCAATGGAAGAAATTGTGAAAACAGTAAGCACAAAACAAATGCATACTTTTTTCGTCTTTTGAAATATCGAAAGCTTTTTGATTATTCACCTGAATGGTTAAGAGCTTTGTATTATTACAGATATCGATGAGTGTGAAGTTCAACCATGTCAGAACAATGGAACTTGTGTAGATTTGATCAATAATTACCAATGTTACTGTACGGATGGATTTAATGGAACTAACTGTACAACTGGTAAGTTTAAGAATATTACGTTTAGTTGGTGGTTAGTATGTAAGGGTGAGGATAGGTTATTTTTAATTATATGGTTGACAACCGGATCTTTTATTCTATGTGTTTTATTGATTTCATTCTACAGATGTAGTCAAAATATCATAATAACAAGTCATTTTAAGAGATTTTTTTAAAAAAAATCTGATATATTCTGATATATATACAAGTACATTCAAAATCAAACCAGAAATACTTTAGGACATTTCTAATTGTAAGAGTGTTTCTTTTATTCTATACAAATGGATTAGACAGTTCGATTTTCTAAACACATGTACTGAAAATACAAGTTATGAAATGTTGATAATATATATATATATATATAAACGTGATTAATTTTTATGTCCGTCTAAAAATAAAAAAAAATCTTTAATGAACAAATGTCTTAAAATTAACACTGTAATAAATTTAGATATTGATGAGTGTGCAACTCAGCCCTGTCAGAACAATGGATCTTGTCTAGATATTGTCAATGGTTTTCGTTGTTTTTGTACAAATGGGTTCACCGGAATGAACTGTGCAAATGATACATGTAAGTACGGATATATTGATATATATAGGTTTCAAATAAATATTTCTACGTTTTATAAATTGTGATAGTGTTTCTTGTTTACTTAGGACGTCATGTATAAACGGTACAGGTCGCATAATTCCCTCGACGTCCTAGGCATCGATTACAGTTAACTTTATCATTTACATTTACATTGGGATACAAATTGTATTCGTTCCCTCATAGATCGTCAAAAGATGTCTATCTGTACAAAATCATTTCTGTCAACTTGTTAAATAAGTTATCAATCAAATCAATTCATGATTGAAAGAGCAGACGCTTGCTTTTCCGATGATTATTTTTAGGGACTAGACAGCACTCAAGACGCCACAGCTACTTAGCAAGCCACATCAGTATACAACAATCAGCATGATAATAACAATAGTGTTATGTTATGCATGTACTATCGCCTCCGGCTCCTGCACTTTGAATCAAACTCTGACAACTATATAGGCATAGTACATGCACAACACAACATTATTACATGTGGAAATAAATATCACTGTAATTATTTTCAGATTTTTTTTTTTAACAATTTTATTAAACAATTTCAAAATCACTGGATTGAAAATTTTACTTTTATGATAATTGAATAACAATAAATTGTACAATCGACAGACAATGTAAAATCGGATTGACATTGCAACAGGAAATGTGCTTTTGTTGACCCTTCGACCTCATTTCCGCTGAAGTCTCGGGATCGCATGATTCTATTTATTTTAATTGCATTTTTAAATCAATTTTGAAACAGCATTCTTTAAGATGATTTTCATACGATGTTTCGCAATGACCTCTCTAATATTTAAGTTTTATCGGTTTTAAAGTTTATCAAAGAAATAAATGAAAAACAATTTTTAAACCAATTTAAAGGCCGTTACGGCATAATTTATCAAATTATTACATAAGCAAGATAGTATAGGGACTGTTTAAATTTAATTATATTGTAACGTCTATAAGACAGAGATGTATACTAGGGGAAGTGAGTCCAAATATTCGTATGGAAGTAGAGAAAAATATCTTTCAGAGCAAGAAGCAGCTTTTAATGTATGAAAATGTTCCAGAATAATCTAGCATGAGGGTGTTTCAGATTAATATATAGATTAATGTACCGGTACACGGGGGACCAAAAGGACTCGCAGTGTTTTTAGGGAGAGGTCCAGATTCTAAGAAAAATATCCAGGCAACAATCCTTCTAAAGAATATGATTGGGAAAGGCCGTCAAATTTAAGAATATGTGATTTAAAAGGATTTCCAGATTCAAACAAAGGAAGAGTACTACTTATTGACCTTGTAAAACACAAAATGTTTTACGACGACCACCGCTTATGTGAATTGACGTTATAGTAAATTCATATTTTCTTCCTTAGATATACTGCAAGTACTTAGCTTTGAAAGCAGCAGCTCCCTATTACATGAAGGAAAATCTGCCTGGGTTAAATTACAATTAAGAAGTAAAACAATGTACGAGGTCCAATGGTTTCATAATGGATACTTGATTGCTAATCCATCAAGAAGATACAAAGTGACGTCACTTGAAACAGAAAATAACACATCATTAAATACCTTGCATATCGCAAACGTTCTACAGCGAGATATGGGTAATTAAAAATATTTAAGTGCGCGTCTAAATTTTCGGTGTTTTGTAGTTCTTAAGCAAAAGTACATACAGTTGATGGTATTTTTATTCGAATAATTTTAGGAACATGGAAAATCACAGTGTCAAATCTTGTGACA
>WFKH01011801.1:23110769-23138902 GCA_016163765.1 Magallana hongkongensis
TTTTACATAGGAATATATAGAGTAAATCTTTAAAAATCTTCTTCTCAGAAACTAATTAGTATGGAAAGCTGAAACTTGTGTGGAAGCATCCTCTGGTAGCGGGGTAGGGTGGGGCCACAATTGGGGATTGAATTTCTACATAGGAATATATAGAGTAAATCTTTAAAAATCTTCTCAGAAACTAATCAGCCAGGTAATTCTTTAAAATTGTTTAGACTTTGGCCCCTTGATGATTCTTGGGCCTCACAAGGGGTTCAGAGTTTGATGTAGGTTTATATCCCATACATAAACAATTGTTTAGGATCTTTTTGAGAACTGCAATGCTCAACATGTGTTATGACTATAAAATCATCCTGTTACAAAAGGGACTAATGATAATAAAAATAAAAATATCCAGGGGGGAAAATGGATTTTCATTTATACAGGATCTAAATGTATTATACTACATTGTCCAGATAGTTTGTATTATGACTCCTTTAAGCTGATTTCATCATACCTATTGTTCCTCAGGTGAGCGATGTGGCCCATGGGCCTCTTGTTGTTATTGCTAACAGAATCGAATATTTGTTATTCTTTATCATTTGAGATATTTTCTGATATTTTCCAGGGGTTTTTCATATTTGTTTCGCACGTGATGTTGAACAAAAAGGTTAGAATATGGGTCTAAAAATTTAACAATATGAATGTAAATTTGAATTTTTGATAACCTCATTTTGCCAATTTGAGTTTTAAAATCATTTTAGAATAAAAAATGAAAAAACTACAAAAAAGTAATTATAAATTTTCCTTTTTTCATCACCGCCATATAACTTTCCTTATAACTTTTAGGTGATGCAGGGTTTAAAGACCAGATATCCATTCTTTAGTAGCCTTATTAGTATTGTTGAACACAGCAAAACGGAAACCACTGCTGTATCACACAGTCAGTCAACATCTACATCCAATGCTTCGTTTTTCACAATGAAGGTTAGAAATTACTCTTATGATATAATTTTTACAGTAGTTTTGTATTTTTTTTTAATAAAATGTCTGAGGAAAGAGTTATTTGCCATAATTCAATTTGGATTTTTTTTTTTTTTAGAAAAAGGGTATATTTGAAAGACTTCAAAATAAAAACGTCAAGAAATCAGACTCAATTTTGACAGAAAAAACAGCATCCACTGATTGTACTTCAAGTGTTTCTCATGAAAAAGTAAGCCAAGCCAGTGTCGTACTCTTTTTAAAATATAAATTACAGAGAAATTCAATTTATTTATCAAGATTATTAAAATTTTTATAGATTATGATTATTTAAATATTTCTGTTTTTGCATTATCAAACGAATATTTTTTCCTCAGAGCCTAGTGATGTCTGAATATGAATCTACAAACAACACGTTAAAACTGATATCAGAGGAAGGGAACACGGTATAACTCATATATGTTTATGTAAAATAACAAGACTAGTTAAAAGATAGCTTTAACTGAAATGTTCAGAACTTTTTAATTTTCGTTTCAGTCCTAATGTACATGAATAAAAGTTTCATCAATTATGACGTCATAATGGAATTTACACAAAACACTCTTAGATTATAGTTTTTGTGTATTTTTACAATATGGAATAAATGTTGATTAATAATAATAGTGCTTTTACAGACTTACTTGCTGCAGTTTTGAATTTCTTTGTGAAATTGTTTCATTTGTTATTTTTTGTTTCACTTTCTGAATTAAAATATTATTTTTTTTTTAATAGAGAAGACGATTTTGGTTTTCATTTAGTCTGAACCCGTGGAAGAAAAAATACACAGTAACAGAGATGTAAAAAGTTAAAATTCAAACACATAATGACATGCTTATTTTTAGTGTTTAAGTACATGTATATGACCATTATTAAGGAACTTAATTTCATTACTGCGTTCTGAAGATAAACAATGGATAGGAATGTTATTTCTATATGATTTTAGACAAAGTGAGGAGAAAGACTGATATATTTATCGTCCCTAAAGTTTCTAAAGTTTATATATAAGTTTGTTTTCTTGATCAGAATGGTTGTGTAATTTTGTGAATTAGAAGTCAGATTTCTTCTTAAACGCGTCAAAATTGTTTCATCAGATAATATAATGACCTCTTTTTAGTGCACTTGCATCTATTGATCTTGTATTTTTTAAGTTCAATTTTTTTTCATGATAAAAATAGGGCAATGGGTTAAGTGAAAAACTCTCTTTAGTTCAAGATCTAGTAAAGGAACTTACACATGAAAGAAGTCTAAAAAGATCAATTATATCGTTGATGCTTCATAACTATTGCTTGATGAAAATACCTTAATACGGTTTTTTTGCGTGTCACAAAATTTGCAAAATAGGGAAAAAATTTAACCATTTTTATTTGTCTCGGTCATTTTTTTCGAATTTAAAATTTTCGTATAGCTACAATACCTCAAAAAATTTAGGCGTATTATAGATATTGCGATGTAAAAGTGATCTCGAAAAGAGCAAAATTTGGATAATCACAAATATTACCGGATATACGGTACGCCCTACCTTAGCTGTCAGAAGAACACAATAAATTTTTTAGAACTTTCCTTTTCGAATGAATATGAAGAAAACACTAACAAATATGATGTTTCTTCCCAATCCTAAAGAAAGTGCATAATAAGAATGCGCATAGTCTCTATTAAAACGAAAATGTTTACCTCTTTTTTGAATGACATGAAATATTCGGATTACATTTAATATAATTGTATTGAAATATTAAGATTTGTCCAATTTCCATTAATCCGTATAGTATGTGAAAAAGATGCATTATGAATTATAGCGTCCAAAAGAAACTATCGACAAAACACCACTCTAAAATTATTTACCAGCTTTTGACCATACGTGAATTACATTTCGTCGTTATATCTAAAATAAAAATTAGTTAATGCTAAGTCGCAAAGAAAATATGAACAGCGTGTTACAAAACAACTTAGGACTTAGTCGTAAGTCACTTGATTAACCTTAATTTGCATAATTGTCTTAAATTTTTTTTATTGCAAACAATTTCAAATAATGTAAGTATGATCTACTAGTATTAAGTTGAAACGTTTAATAGCCTTTGGAAATGACCATTTATAATTCGTCTACATCGTCAGTTGTTTACCTACCTTACTTACATGTACATTTTTTTTGTATAAATGACATTTTTATTTTTATGTCACCTTTTTGTATGCAAAAAAAATATGGTGTATTTTCATTGCTTTGGGTGCCATCTTTTTGCTAAGACTTAATGTATTGTATATATTTTGAAATACTTTTTTATCTGTTAATATAGAGGATCAATATATGGATAAGTCGCCTTTGTATTGTGAGAATACTTTTAGTCTGCTTCCCTGTCGTTTTATATAACTATTCAATTTTCATTAGTTTTGTCATGTTTAATAAATGACATATTAAACGATAGGTTTTGATTTAATTTTTACTCAGCAAAAAACGAGAAGAGTGCGATTGTGCACAATGAGAAATCGTAAATAGCAGTTAATTTTAGAATTTAATTTTTTCAGTATAGACGAATATAACTCAGACTTCAATAAAAATCTGTTTAAGTTTGTAACAACAAATGCAGTGTGAATGTAAAATATGGATTATTCCAGAAATAAATAACAGTCTCCTTTGTGTTTACAAAAAAATAATTGTCTATTGACGAGCCGATCTTCCTGTTATATAAAAAATAAGCCTTGTTTGATATCATAGGGTTTTTGTCTTGTCATATTAACTTTGTGTTTGACAAAGAAATTGATTATGAGCTATATTTATTGTGGCTTATAAGCTACCACAATAGTTTTAAGTCGGATGAAAACTCGTAAAATCAATCAAAACAATTCCGATGAAAATAAACATAACATTATTGTAAAATTTGATAATGTTTGATGTTATATTTGTTTCAAAATTTAATATACGTAGATTTTTTTTCATTTAAGAAATAAACAGCAATTTAAAAAAGTTCACCAGGATATGAAGTTGGTTTTACAGTTCTCTAAGCAGTCTCGACACAGGGAATACACTGTTATAATAGTTCTCTGTCAAACACTTCTGCAAAGAATTAATTCCAATAGATATTCATTCCGAATTAAGGAATCTTTAGTATTTAATACACGTATAGATAACATAAATTAACATAAAATTATAAATAAAAATGTCATATGTCAAATATACGTATTTTTGCATATTTTTGTTCCGAAAAACAAATAGTTTACGGTTGTGCTTTTGACTCATGTGTCAATATGTTTTTGTACAATAAATGATACGAAAAAATCATGTAAATGTTATAAGCCACAAACCAAAACATGTTCATTCGCAGAGGGAAAGAACGGATCAAGGTCCCTAGGGTCTAGCATATAGGTTAGATATTTATCTCAAGAATTGATAGTGCGAGTCTTATATCCGATGGAAAACATTACCTCCTATTTTTTAAAGAATTAACAGTATCGGGTAAACCTGATGATACACTCTTATTAAAATTAGCTCTTGCATCAGCGAATGCAAGAGTTATTTTAATGAGATTGCCAGATGATAATGTTTATAATTATAAAGATATATTTAATTTTAACAATAAAACCAGTTTTGCAGACCTGTTTCTTTTGTTCACTGATTGTGATGTGTTAGGTATGTTATATGCTGTTAAATGCAATGGATTCTATTCCGTGTTATCTATTGGGATTGAAAATATCAGTTAAAGACACCAATATAAACGAACCCAATTTTAGAAATCCCTTTAAATACAACAGTGTACAACGTCTGCGTTGTTTTTTAATACTTGGAAAAGCACAATATACTGAAGAATCCTATCAGTATAAAAGGAAATTTACAAATATACTTGTAAAGACACACTGTCCACTTTGATCTTTTATGTCGTATTCATTTAAAACTAATTTTAGAAACATCTTTTAACAAAAAATTATGTAAGACTTCGACAAGGTTGAATATTTTGAAATGCACAGTATACCTGTACTTAGGTGCCTACTCAAGAAAGTAGAGAAGCGTAACGTCCAGTATTGTCACATATTTGATGCACATTTCGCTTTGATCATTTCAATGACATTTTTGGGGCTATTAACATATATTTACTCAATGTTAATATGCATTTTGTGTGTCTCCTGTTTAACAAAGGGTATATATGACATTTTAAAGGTTTATTTTGCTCTTGAATATGGTTAATAATAATCTAGTGACTTCAAAACATTTACGTTTAGGGCATGTAAAATACATGTAAATACTGTTATACATGAATAAAATCGTGAAAATATACTTTCATAAGCAAGGATGAAAATGTAACATTAACACAACACACACTTCTTATATCCTGAAACCTTATTAAAACAAATGAAATTGACCCAGAATTGAGATAAAGTTGATATATCGTTAGTTTTAAAGATAGAGTTATTTCTATTCTGGAAAATTTTGTTATCTATATGCACTTATATATATTGACTACAGCATAAACGTAATACTGGCATCACAAGTACCTTTAATATTTTTGAAAGGTGATTAGATACATTGAATTGAAGTCTGCTGTTGTTACCAAATAGAAGTATTATATTTAACATCAAAATTTTCCTATAAATAAATTTAGTATTGTAGAGTTTTTTGGGTATTGTAATCCATCCATGCGATGAAAAGCAATACAATAAATCAAAAATCAAATATACTGAATATATATAACCTTTATTGTTTTTTAAAGCGTCACAAATAAAGATAAAAAAGATAATGATTACAATTTTCCCCTGATTTTGTTGTTTACAAAACCATGGTGTTTTTAAAGAAATTGAATTAAGAATAATTTCCAAAATGAATCAAAAAAATTTTGAAAAGTAGTTAAGGTTTGGTTAGAGTACATTGCTTTTGTTTATGCAAACACTTGTAAAAACCATAATTGCAACCGTAATAATACTGTATATTACCCGTACGTTGCATAAAAAAACCTTGTTTTTTTTACTTCCCCATTGTTAGAACATGGATATGCGAGGTGAAGTGAGAATCTATGCGTATATATTCATTTTATGTCTCTTCAGAAATGGCTTTTGCTCTAGTAAGTAATGATTTAATATTGTAATGATTTCTTTTTAAATTAGTCGTGATATTTGTAAGCAATTTTTTTTGTTTAAAAATATGCTCATATCCCAAAAAACCAGCCAATCAATGCAAACCTAATCCTTTTTATCAGAAACTAGGGTATTGCATGTTCAAAATGAATTAATTATAATTTGATTAATGGCGATTTGTTAGCTTGATTTTAAAACTTTAGAAAATTCAACAAGTATATACATGTAAAAGAATCCTAAAGTGATGTTTCTAATATTAGATATAAGAATTATGGTCAGCAATGTCAACGTATAAAGTCTTAGAGATACAGATAAATAAAATGCCAATTTTTTGAAACTATATAATGACAGGTTTTGTTTTATAATACTTTGTACTGTTTACCATGCAATCATTCACTTGGCATAACCGCGGAAATATTCGAACTCGTGTATTCACATTAGATGAATACTTCATCTTATCATTGATACTGTAAGGTAATAAAAACAGTGTTGTAAAAATTGCGATTGTTTCATGTATTTTATTTTTTTTTTTTTCAGATATTTTATTTCAATTTTATTTGATTCCTGTGTTCGCTGTTTTCAATTATACATGCATACAAATATGAGAGTTTCAACAACAATAACATACAATAATAATACATGTAATACAACAATATGCGATCTCATTTACGTTTGTTATGTGATTGATTCGTTACTGATGTAAAATAATCTATGTTTTGTCTGATAAGAGTGAATACATGTAGATATACTAGACTTTATTAAAAACAATATATGTTCAATTTTTTAAAGATAAACAAAATCGGTCATGTACATATATCAGAATAGAAAATGTCCTAAAAGCCTTGTTCTAAATGTTAATATAATTGTTGTCATGAACGATATATGTTAAATGTAGTCTCAATTACAAGAAACGTTAACAAACATTATTATTTGTTACAAAAGTTGTTGAAATCCCTAAATTCATTAACTTTAATTATGGGAATGAGCGCAAATATAACTAATAATACAAAAATCGTATGTGTAGGTATAAATATTATCCTATGTACTTTTACCGAATTCTTGAATTTCCGTATTACGGTGGGCGTTCCATAAATAATGTTATCGTTGTTACAAAAATAACACAATAAGATATTTTTGTTATTTTTTTAAGGGTTACCTTCAAAATACTCTTCTTTAACAGATACACATAATTTCAACCGATTTATCCAAGTTTTGAATGCATTCTAAAATGTTTTTCTGGAGAATGGTATTCATGTACTGATAAATGGCAGAGCTCAAAGGATTCCTTTAAGCATATTTTCATCCTGACAACTGCATTTTTAATTTAGGAAAAAGAAAAAAAGTAACAGGGAGACAAGTCGGATGAATAGGGAGGATGGAGCAAAACAAACATTTTCGTTAATAAAATATATACTAAGAATTCTAAAAATGTATCTAAGAAATGCAAATGTTTACACCAAAGCTTGTATATATAGTGAATAATTTAAATGTTAAAATCATGAACCCCGGACTAATACAGGGGCCCCAAAAGGGGTTCAAAGTTTAACATAGAAATACAAAGTGAAAATGTTTAAAAGTCGTCTTCTCAAGAACCACAATGCTACAATTTTTGAGATTACTATCTAGGTATCCTAAGATAGATTCTTAATTATGAAAACCGTGACCCCTGGATTAATACAGGGACCCCAAGAGGGGTTCAAAGTTTAACATAGATATATAATGTGGAAATGTTTAAAAATCTTCTTCTCAAAAACTACAATGCTACAATTTGAGATGACTATGCAAGCATCCTTAAAGAGTGTAAACTCTAAATTGTTAAACCCGTGACCCTGGATCAGTATTGGAACCCCAAGAGGGGTTCAAATTTTAACATTTGAGTAAATCGATAAAATGTTTTTATCTTATTCTTAAGAACTACAATGTTTAAATTTGTGATATTCCTATGCAAGCATCTTAAGATAGTTTGGATTTAAAATTATTAAAATCCTGACCCCCGAACTAATACTTGGGCCCAAAGAGGGGTTCAAGTTTTAACATAGAAAAATATAGGGATTATGTTTTAAAATCTTCTCAAGAACTACAATGCAGCATTTTTTGATACAACTACGTAAATCTTCTAGGATAGTGTAGATTCTCTAAATATGTCATATGTGGCATGTAATGAGTTAAATAAAGCAAATGTTTCTGAGATATTTCTATACACGCTCGCTAAGGATGACAGCGTATATGGTCCATGGATCGATGCTCGAAGCGGATCCATGTAGGTCTAGCTGTTCAAAATATCCAGAAATTTCTGCTTTTGAAGTCAGAGGAAATTGCTTTTTTTTTCTAGATAATGTTTTGTAGATTTTTATACCATTTTGTGTAACGAATGATAGTGTGAGGCGTCGTCTTATATTTATTTTAAAAAAGCTAAGTGAAGTGTGTTCCGGATATTGAACAAACTTTAGTTCATCAATCAAGTCATTGTTTCTTCTGTGTATTCAGTGCTGTTTCAGTTTTTTCGAAGAATTTTTTGCACATGATTTACATCTTTGAAAGCTGGAACAACTTGTAGCTTGGAAAAACAATGAACACCCATCGCACTCTGTATCATGATTCTGGCACTTAACTTGACGCAGCAGACGTCAGGTACACATTTAGAGAAAACACCAGAAACGATCGTCTTGTCGTTTCGGAACATGAAATAAAAGTATTGTAGATTCGACACAAAAGATGTTGTTGTTCTATTGAGCCGTCGAATGTTTCTGATCAAGAGCAATTTTAAATCTATTCTTCAATTGTATTTTCTTCAGTAGTTGATAGCATGATCGTTTACCTTGTTATTTTATTTAAACAGTGACATAACTAACACGAGAGACTGAGTACTTCAGTTCCCTTTGCTTTTTCTTGTGTTACTTTTGTATTTTTGTTCTCCATCTTTCTCTTAAGAGGGCTGGATGGTTGATGCCATTTTAGTTTCCATAAGAATGAGAGTTTTGTAGTAATATATAGGAAAAAGGTCTAAATTCAAAGCAGAAATATTATATTTTTTAATTATAGTTAAAAACATTTTTAAAAAATCCTATCTAAAATTTCACGTAGATCTGGTGGCTTATTAGGTGACCACCCAGTCTCCGGTACTTGCAGTCGACCAGATCTCGGCTGATTTTTAGGTCTTTGTTCTTGTCTTGCCTCTGTGTCCATTTTATTACCCATTGCTCACCTTTACACATTGTTTTTAGTGATATGCGTCATGAATAATCTTTTAGATACTTATTTAATTTAGCCAAAAATTGTTCTCGTTCATTGACGGTATAGTTGTAAAGACCGTCTACTGTTAAACAAAAGTGCACATATGGAGGGTTTACTACTGATATCGGTAGATATATTCTTTAGTCTAACTATTTTTTTTAAATAGAACCTTGCGTTTATGATTTTACATTTTACAATTTTACAAACAAAACTAATTTCGTCATTATCCTTTTCTTTACTTTCCTTATACCCTACGATGTACATTCATCAAATGGCGCATTGAAATTTGTCTTTTTAAAAATATATTCATGTTAATGTATGTCCAACATAAATGCTATGAAACAAGGTAAAATCCGCCAGACAATCCGATTTCAAAGCCAAGTAACGAAAAATTATTTAATAAAATTATTTTTTGCTGTCGCATTTCCTTAACATTTCCTGAATATTGTATTAACCCACCTGCTTACTGTTTGAAATTAGAGATAATTTATCAAATAAGCTTAGAGGATTCCGGTACTTTTACTACATTTTATAATTGAGCGTAATCAGCTTCTTTAGTAATCACAGTTTTTAGTCAAACTTTTAATATCTTAGATTACAAGATTAACCTATTATTGCACGTGAATACCGACCCTTGTAACTCATAGTAAAGCATTTGAAATTTGCAACGAATTCTCTCATATTTTCTAAAGCTTATAGTTTGTATTTTGAAAAGTTTTATGAAAATGTCTTTCTTTTTGCATTAGTCGTTCTACAAATGTTGCTGCCAAACGACGTATTATTTTGTACAACGTTAAAGATTGAAATACTATTGAATACATAGAGTTATATTATATGCTTTTACCGAATTCTTTCTTACTTTTACCTTGCAGACAATTGTAATGGCGCAGGAAACTGGTCAGTTTATAACCAAAACTGTTACAGTTGTATTGCTGAGGCCGTTTCATGGAAAACTGCCAAATCAGAGTGTCAGATATTACATGCAGAACTTGTAACTATCAGCAATGCAGGGATTCAGTCCTTTATAGAAAGTATGAAAACATTGATCTACTGATAGCAAGCTAAAAGGAACTTTATACCATCGTTCGCACATTTCTACAAAAGCGGAATTTTCTGTCATCCATTCGTTGAAGAATTAGTTTTGTTGAAAATAATTATTATATACATGGGAATAAACCTATTCAAATTAGACTTTGGAAATTAGGAAACATCAAATTTTTGCTGTTTTTAATATTGAACTACGATTTGTTGACTTTTAAAAATGTAGTTCCACAGATAAAAAATGAATTCTGGTCAGATATATTTGAACATTGCAAATTTCATCATATACACTCGCCTTTCACAATAATACTTCTAGTAAAAGTTTTTCTTTTCTAAATTGAATTTCAAAAGATCTCTGCCCCAAAACAAATCACTGGATTGGACTAAACGATATATCCGAAGAAAAGAACTTTGTCTGGGTTGGGGACTCAACAGTAAGAAGTTTGGTCATAGTTGTTATAGTTTTTACTAAATATTGAATGAATATTGATTGTCGGTATTTGGTGTTGATATATATATATATATATATATATATATATATGAATCATATTAACTATTTATTGAATCATATCATTCATGTTGAAAAATAAATATTTGCATGAAAGTATTGTGTTTACGATTTTATATATTACAGTCACTGAACTATATTAATTGGATTGAAAAAGAGCCGAATAATCAAGGGGATGAAGACTGTGTGGAAATGAATATAAAGTTTCAACACAAATGGAATGATTTAGATTGTTCAAAAAAAAGGTCTTACATATGTCAAAAATACCTAGGTAAGACAATAGTCAGTAGATATTCAAAATGAATACTTAATAATATTCAGGTTTGTGTTCAATGGCTTTGATTGTTTCCAGTAGAACAGACTGTAGGATTATTTGTTGCAATATTTGTTAGTTATTTAACATTTAAAAATATGATAGAATTAACTAATTTAACTAATATTAGATTTCAATTTGTTATACTGACAGTACAGTTGAATGCTAACTATGTCATGAAATTTAGAATATCTTAAGGAAGTCCTATACTCGGCACGAAATGGGCTAAGCTTTAAATGATATATATACATTCTAGCAATACATATACATAAGAAAATATATATGTTTACATGCTAGGTTTTTTTTTGTTATCACCTCTCAGACAGGTGTACCCCCTTGTGATAATTATTGATAATGAGGAAATTTGCCAGACGTCCGTTTTTCCTAAAATTATTTACTAATTTTCGAGAAATTAGAACTGGATATACAAAATAGATTATGAACATTTATTTAAATCCATATCACATCATTATTTTTGCCCAAATTGTTGAAAGTAAGTAGCTTTATGGGTCTGATGTATCAAAAAAGAATACAAAAAATGTAATGCATGAATCGTGTTTGGTCATTTTTTAAATATTTTATGGACTCAAACCTAAATTCATTGTGTTTATTCTATAGAATACATCTTAGAAAAAAGATTCGGTAAAATAATTTATAATTATGTTGATGGATTTCTTCTCACTCTATAAGCTCTAAACCAAGAAGACCCTGAAGAAAAATTCCGTAAAAATCACATTTTGCTACAGTTTTCTGCTTAGGTCTGTCAATAATGTTAGATATCATTTAAACATTAATTAATTAACAATTAATTAAATACGAAATAGCTTCTGTCTCTAAATTTTAACCGGTTTTAGTAAAAAAAAAGAATAATAATTTGGGGCGGGGGAACCATCAAAACAAAGAAGATATAAGCATACCTGAGATCCTGGTTAATAGTAATTTTGTTTTTAGCTCACCTGAGCTGAAAGCTCAAGTGAGCTTTTCTGATCACTCTGTCTGCCTGTCTGTCTGTCTGTCCGTCTGTCCGTCTGTCCGTCCGTCCGTCCGTCTGTAAACTTTTTACATTTTCAACTTCTTCTCCAGAACCGCTGGGCCAATTTCAACCAAACTTGGCACAAAGCATCCTTAGGTGAAGGAAATTCAAGTTTGTTAAAACGAAGGGATATGCCCTCTTTTAAAGGGAGATAATTAAGAATTATTAAAAATTTGTTGGTTTCTTTAAAAATCTTCTTCTCAAGTAGTGTTGATTCAATTTGTTCAAGTCATGATCCCGGGGGTAGGGTGGGGCCACAATGGGGAGTCTAATTTTTACAAAGGAATATATAGAGAAATCTTTAAAAATCTTCTTCTCAAAAGTCAATTAGCCAGAAAAGCTGTAACTTGTGTGGAAGCATCCTCAGGTAGTGTAGATTCAAGTTTGCTCAAATCCCCCGTTTTTGATATGTTGCGTGAAACGTGTACTCATTGAAAACCGGGAAGCGGAGGGTAGTTTTAATTTTGAATAGTCTTTATTATTCGTATTAATTTTAGATAAATGCAATTATTACAATTATGGTGGCATATTTCTGCCCCCTACATGCAAGATAAATTATGTCAACATGCAAGAAAATTATGTCAACATGCAAGATAATTACGTCTACATGCAAGATAATTATGTTGACATGATGTTGAAGAGAACCTGATTTTTATATGTGTAAAATCACTTACTTACGCCCGAATCTGACATCATAGATACAAGATGCAACATAATTATATGACAACATGCGACTTATTTATGTTGACATGCGACTTATTTATGTGAACATGCAAGTTAAATATGTTAACATGCAAGATATTTATGTCAGCATGCAAGATAATTATGTTAACATGCAAGAATTTTATGTCAACATGCGAATAATTATGTTAACATGCAAGATATACAGTCAACATGCAAGATAATTTTGTTAGCATGCAAGTTATTTTTAACAACATGCGAGATAACGTGCATGTTGACATAAATATCTTGCATGTTAACATAATTAACTCGCATGTTGACTGTATGTTATGTGCGTTAAAGCAACCAACAACTTTATATAATAATGTATGATAAGTTTATTATTTGAAGGAAAAACTGATTTGTTCAGTTGATTCCCGACACCAGTTCATTTCACAATTTACGACATACACATGTACATGTATTGACAGTTTATGACGCTATGCAAAGAAAAGATTAGGTCTAAGAATTTTAAAGGTAATTAGATTAAAACATTTTTGTAACGGTTTTGATAAAAAAAAAAATAACAGCTTTAAATTTAATATTTGTTATTTAATCCTGTATAACTAAAATCTAGCAAAATATTGAACTTATCTGATCAGCGATAATCTCCGTCCGTAATCATCGAAAGACATTAGTCAATAAGCCGTATATGGAAGTTGCACGCTTATTGCACGGTACGGTACGCTTTTTTGGCCGTTTTAGGGCGGTTTTTGCATAAATTATATTGCACGGTACGGTTCGTTTTGTGAACGGTACGGTTCGCTTTGTGAACGGTACGTTTCGTTTTGTGAACGGTACGGTTCGTTTCTTGCACGGAAGGTACGGTTCGTTTTAGAGGTGTAGTAGCACGTTTCAGGGTCTGTACTATTGACGACATAAAGTTATATACTATTCTTTTACAGCATTCTTTTCTAACTTTTACTTTGCAGACGGATGTAATGGTGCAGAAAACTGGTCAGTTTATAACCAAAACTGTTACAGCTGTATTGCGAAGGCTGTTTCCTGGGAAACTGCCAGCTCAGAGTGTCAGAAATTAGATGCAGAACTTGTAACTATTAGCAATGCAGGGACTCAGTCCTTTTTAGAAAGTATGAAAACCTCAATTTACTGATAGGAACCTTTTTTTATCGTTCGCACATTTCTTCAAAAGTGGAATTTTCTCTCTCATCAACTCATTTGAAAAATTAGATCTGTCAAAAAATAATTGTTTAATATATGTGAATAAATTTATTTAAATTAAGCTTCTGAAATTGAGAAACATCAATTTTTTTGCTGTTTTTAATATTGAATTACGACTTGTTGACTTAGTACCACGATAAAGTTTTGGCCAGATATATTTGAATATTGAAAATTTCATCATGAACTGTCGCATTTCACAATATTCTTCTTGTAAAAGTTGACTTTTTTAAATTGAATTTCAAAAGAACTCTGCCCCAACACAGATCACTGGATTGGACTAAACGATAAGTCCAAAGAAAACACCTTTGTCTGGGTTGGGGACTCGACAGTAAGAAGTTTGGTCAATTATAGTTTTTATTAAATATTTAATGAATGCAATAATTGATTGTCGGTAATTGATTGTTGGTATTTGGTTATTGACAAGAATCAGATTAGTTCATTATTGAATTGTATTATACATGTAAAAAAAAAAAGTGTGCATGAATTAAAGTATTGTTCTTACGATTTTAGATTTTAAAGTCATATGATAATTGGAGTAAAGGTGAGCCGAATAATTTACAGGGTGTTGAAGACTGTGTTGAAATTAAAAAAAACGGTTCAACACAAATGGAATGATGTAGACTGTTCATGGAATAGGTCTTACATATGTCAAAAACCCCAAGGTAAATCAGTAGTCAGTAGATATTAAAAATAAATATAGAAACTTTATAATATTTAGGTTCATGTTTAGTTGTTTTAATTGTTTCCAGTAGAAAAGAATTTAGGGTTATTCGTTGCAATATTTGTTAACAATAATTTAACATTGAAAAATATGATAGAAATAACTAATTAAACTAATGTTAGATTTCAATTTGTGATACAGACAGTACAGTTGAACGCTATGTTATAAAATTTTGAATATCTTAAAACATTTGGTGACATAAGCTTAAGTTAAACCGAGTCCATTGAATCTCTTATTGTCATACAGATATCGATGACTGCCTAACCGATCCTTGTCAAAACAACGGAACCTGTACAGACCTGGTCAGCGACTACCAATGTGATTGTATGAAAGGATTCAATGGAACAAATTGTGAAAAAAGTAAGCAAAAAAAAAAAAAGAAAAAAAAACTAATGCGTACTTTTCTCGTTTTTGGAAAAATCAAAAGCCTTTTGTGTAAAAATAATGCTTAAATAATTTGTTTGTATGTTTAAATAATCATAATTTTAGACATCAATGAGTGTGAAGTACGACCATGTAAGAACAACGGAACTTGTGTTGATTTGGTCAATGGCAATCAATGTTATTGTACAAACGGGTTTAGTGGAATTGACTGTGCGAATGATAAGTGTAAGTAAGGAAAATGTATTTATATATAATGTTCTTAAACATATTTTAAAATGCCGTAGTTGACGATAATATTCTTTTTTATTACTTATGACATAATACATACCAACGACTCAGTTTGTATGTTTTACTTGATGAGTTTAATGATAATATTTGATACAAGCTTTGAAATAATTCGAGCCCTAAATGAGTCTAAACGCTTATCAAAAAAATAAATAAGATAAAACAAATACATATTTTTTAAACATAATGAAAGTTGAAACCTTTTAGTCATTTATGTAAGCATACTTCCAGTACAGTAGTTTGCAAACTTTTCAAGTTTATCTATATCGTAACCAATGTGAGACAGACAGAGGCCAAAAGGGGTATAAATATGTGTAGGGGAATAAGGGGAAAATACTTCATCAAGTAGAGGCTTTTTAATATGTAAAGTATTTCAAAGCAGTCCAGTAGGATTTTCAGGAACATTTAGGAGGGGAGTCAGAGAAAAGACACAGTGTTTATAGGGAGGGATTCAAATTAAGATAGAAGTATAAAAGATAATAAGTTATGAAAAGAAAATCGGAGCCTTCATCAATTTTAAGAAAACTATTCGTTTTTGAAAAGGGTGTGTGAGAATGATTTCCTTTGTAAAACGTTCAAATTTTTATTTCAACGACCGACTTTTTTTGCCTTAAACTCCACATGATTATTAAACATTTTCTTCTTTAGATATTCTACAAATTATCAACATAGAAAGCAGCAGCTCATTAATACACGAAGGAAAATCTGTCTGGTTTAAATTAATATTAAGAAGTAAAACAATATACGATGTCCAGTGGTTTCATAGTGGATATTTGATTGTTAATTCATCAAGAAGATACAAAGTGACGTCACTTAAAACAGAAAATAACACATCTATACATACCTTGCATATCGCAAACGTTTTGCATCGAGATAAGGGTAATTAAAAAAATATACACTTTTTTTCAGTGAAATGTAGTTCTTTAATAAAAGCAAACACACTTGATAAGCTTTTTATTCTAATAATTGTAGGAGCATGGGGAATTACCGTATCAAATCATTTGACATATGCATCAAAGAATTTTACACTTACAGGTTAGAATTGTTTAGAATCATGTTTAGATTTATTTCCTTAGAAATCATGTTTCTCAAATTTCCTATTTGTAATGTAAACGTGAAAACCTAACACTCTATTGCATCATTGCCATTTTGACAGACTTTTATATGTATCATGAAAGTTTGAAGCCTAAAACAACCATTAACCATTTGAATTTACTTTAAAGTCAACTCATGTTTTATGTTCAGTTATTCCTAGATTGGAGCTTCATATTAACCCGAAATACAACTTTTCAATACTAATGAGTGACGAATTAAATCTTCAATGTACAGTCAGAAATCCGGAGTCTTTGCTTGATGTCACCAATGGAAGTCTCGTATTGACAAAGGATGGGTCTGCGTTACCAGGTGAAATGAGGAATAAAACGTTTAGATATTATATTAATAACAAGATATCAACATCCCGGATCACTGAAACAAAATTATAAGTGACTCATATATTCATTTGCTATTCGTTTTCGTTTGTTATCGTGTGTTATCGATACGTCAATACTTTTTAAAACTATTACTTTCTTTTAGTTTTAAAGAAGAAACTTATTTAAAATTTAGATAACTTTAAACAGGGATGCATGAATTATCTGCCACCCCTTCCTCCGCCCTGTACTCGCTATAATTATGTATTGGAAATGCATTTATACAACTTCAGTAGGTTACCTTACTCTAATTCCTGCCTTAAAATATTATTGGAGTACTTTTAAGTTTTTAGTTTTTACTGGTTCTTGTATAAGGTATATCATCTACCATATTTCCCAACCTCTTCCAATTTGCACTACCTTTTATAAATTTACAATCTAAATAAAACAAATAATAGTCTATTAAAATCCCTTACATTAGCCAATAATTTTTATTGATGCATTTAAACCAATTTGATTACGCTTTGGTTATTATAACAACAGCCCCCATAAACAACACAAATCCCTACCTCTTATTTTAACATCCCTACCCTATCATACCCCTTTTAAATTAAGCTTCACAAATTAGATGTTAAGAAGAAGGTACAGTTTCTTCAATATTTACCCTAAAATTCAAAATTTGTTTAAATCTCATAAAAAACACATATACCATCTTGAACATGTGTGTATATAAAGTACCAAGTTAAACGCTTTTATCTTGTTTCAAAAAATAGTATGACGGCATTTTGGCATATTTTTAAGATTTGGTCAAAAATGATGAAAAATGGCACATTTTTTCATAGTTCTTTTTTAAGAGGAAAATGTGTCCGCAGCCGTCGTCCAGAACGAAATTAATATATTTTATGTGATATTACACATGATAAAGTTAAAATGTGAGTTTCATCGTGGGCGACGGCTGCGGGCATTTTTTTCTATTCAAAAAACCACTAAGGAACTGGTGTCTTCTGCTCCGTTTTATGAAAATTACGGGAAATTGTACTGTTTATGACGTCACAATTTACTTTGTGAAAGTCTAATCAGGTAACTATTTATAGATTCTTAATTAATGGGTATTCTTGTGTAAATAAACGTTACATTTCAATTTTCTGTGATATTTTTAAAAATCACTCTAAAACAGGGCAGAATATGACTGAAACTGTACCTAGTTCTTTTCTGAATAATGTTTAGATCTACCAATATCACAAAACATTGTTTATTCATGTATCTTAACTTATTCATGTAATATAATGGACCTATTAGTATTGTATAGCATTTATTTAAATCCATTACAAGGTTAAATTCAACTCGAGTGACTGTTTAGCCTCACGTGCACGGATATTTTGTCTTTATTCATATTCAATTTGCGGAAATTTTAACATAAAGTGCATTTCTGTTAACGGGTGAAATATTTTGCAGAAGTTAGTAGTTTAAATTTTTCCACTACATGGAAGAAGTATTCAGCAATGGAAGTTGATTCTGGAAGATATACATGCACACACTCTGGTTATCAATTTCCTGTTAATGTTTCTGTGTATGTTACTGTCATTCAACCAGGTAAGTTTGGTTTGAAAACTGCATAAAACAATTTCATTTAAATCACAAGTACATACCAAAGAGATAATATGTTCAATACTTACATTTTTTTTTATTAAAAAGATATGAAATATAGTTTAACCACAGAAGTTGTACATAATATTTCATGTTCTATGGAAAGATTCATACTTATTTTGATTATGGAATTTTGTAGAACAAACGAGATGTGCGAGTGAATGGTCAGAAGGTGTACTATGGAATGCTACACTTGCAGGAACAACTAAACAGGAACATTGTCCAGCAAATCAGAGAGGTTGCTCATTTCTGTCATAACAACATTTATATAAGTCTCAAATGTATCTTACAGTGCGAAGAAACAATGTATCTAATGTGTTTGGACTAGTAATTAAAATATAAAGCTTAAAGCTTCTTAAATACAAAGATATACTGAAACAGTATATGATTAAAAAAATGCTCATTTAGGGAGTGCAAAAAGATATTGTGAACCACTTGGAGTGTGGGCATCTCCTAGCCTTATCAACTGCACATCTGAAGCTTTAACAAACGTATCCTTCCTAGTAAGTTGTCACATATTGTAACAGATAAATACCGATGTTAATATATCTTCAAGAATTACACTATTTGAACTTTAAACCATTTTGGTTTGATTGAGCCATTTGTTTCATATTATGGTCACAGTTGGACGAATTAATAGATGATGGAATACAATATACTAAGACGCTTCAAGATCAGGTCAACATCGCCATACAAAATATGAAGAACCTTACATCGTCGACCAACAAACTCAGTGCTGGGGATCTGAGCTCCTCTCTGGACATCTTGGAGAAAGTTGTCGATGTCATTAACTCGACTGGGTTAGCTATCGAGAAAGAGGTTATTACGTCATATAACTCCTGTCACGCTTTTTATTGAAATGTTGTTCATTCACTGAGTATTTTTTAAAAATCTAAATCTTAATAAATAGACATACAGAAATGCATCACAAACGAAGATAATTGACCGAATATTAGTGTTTTTTTTAAAGATGAGATAAAATATTCTTTTATTTTCTCCAAATTAATGGTGAGTATTATGAAATTAAATTACAAACTTATTTACAGTTGATAACAAGCTTAGAACAGAACATATTTATATATTTACATTAAAAATGGACAGTTATATAACATGAAAATTGGCCAGTTATATATTACGACAGTCAACCACAAAATACCCTTTGTTTTAGAACAGTGTAATAATGCAACAGTTAACATGACATTTTTCCATTTTGTAAGCGATATTTTTTTTTAAAAACTTGTTCCATTGATACACCGCATTAGTTATAAAAATTGCAACTCAGGATCCTGATTATCAAATAAAACATATTCATATACATCTAATATTTCTAAAATGTTTTCAAGCATATTGTCTCTATCTTCAACAAATGTTGAACAATTTAAAAGGATATGCATATTATAGTGTTTTACAGATTTGTTACAAAACGGACACGTTTTTTGAACAATTTTTATACATGAAACTTGTACTAAAAAAATTATAAATAACCTTTTAGAAGAATCCTCTTTAGCAATAATCCCCAACGTATACGGACTTAACTTAGTATGAATCTTACTGTAAAAATACATTTTGGTATTTACAGAAAGAGAGGCATGCCATTGTTTTCTTCTTCTGCCCATATTGTTTTAGTAACTAATTTTGAATATTCCTTTTTGCTAAAAACTATAGTACAATTGTCAACAAACAAATCAAAGATCTCATATTTCTTAGCAGTTTGTAACAGAGTCTTAGTGGCAAAAAAAACAATTTCAGTAACACGAACATCAGACATAAATCTATAAACCTGGTTGTGTAAGGAGGTTTGATCTGATCTATAGAGTCTACCTAAAAACAGTAGCCGGCATTTATCAATGTAACCTTGAAAAGTCCAAAGTCAAATGTTTGAAATGCTCTTGAAAGAGACGGAGAAAACTTTGAAAAATTTTTCTTTTTGTCTTCTTTTATTTTAAAGAAAACTGAAATTCATACACTAACACATGATTTGTTTTTAAATTTTTATATGTGTTCAAAAATAATTAATGTCATATATCAGTGGCAAATTTTAAACACAACGAATTATTATTTAAATTCTTTGAATATTCCTTTACTGAAAATTCTGAAAAATCTTTAATATTCAAAATTACTGAAAACATTTTCCTATTTAATTTTTTTTAAATTTCAAACATTTAGATTTAGCCACTGTTGCTTCTTGATCATTCTACGACACCTATTTAATTTTTCTTCATGTAACTTTTATGAAATTGTGGTTTGCATACGTGAAAATTGGCATTTCTCATGTTGTATGTTGTATCACTTTTACGTAAATTCTTTTTTTTTTGACAAAAACATATCTACTCTGAATGAATAAAGTGTGACGTTCAGGGAGATAGAACGTATTAACGCGCAAAACTGTGGGTTAAATTAGTGATAATGTGGTAAAGCTGTCAGTTTCTTCATTTAATGCAGTTGACAAAGCGTATATATTTGTAATTAAAATGAAATTGATAAATAGCAAACAAACACTCTATGGGTAGTCATCTATGTTTCTTATTTGATCTGAATAGTTTAAAGTTTGTCCATTACTTTAGCCAACCTTTTTGAATAATAAGAAATCTTCTTTGATGATATTACACGTAGTCATATTACAAAGATTATCTAATAAATGAAGTAATCTTTATGATTTTCAAACACGTATTTACGTGAATATGTGTTCCGAAAATATGCTTGAAATGATAAAATAGTATTAACGCATATGTGTTAATGATTGTATGTTGGTTCTATGTTACAAGTGGCAATGACACGTTTTTGTTTGAAGGTGTTTTATGCTGTTATCGACAACGTTTTATCAGCTAATAACTCCAAATCGTGGACAACAGTCAGTGATAAGGTAAATGCATATTATTTTATTGAGAGCACATTTCTACTAGTGTTAATTCATTTTATGAAATATTCTTCATTGCTATAGGAAATATATGAATTGAGCAGACGATGAAAAATATGCATTTTATCAGAAACCAACATACTCTCAATACCTTACATAAGATATGATGCAACTCTGATAAAAATAGCAACCTCTCGGTCATTCCAAAAACAAAAATCCATCCGCCTTTTAAACAATCAATTGATATTATCGCAGAAGATATAAATCATTTTCAACATCTTTTTAAAATGGTTAAGTAATCTTTGTTTAACCTCATTGGATACCTCAAATTAAATCTAAACCGTTAAGTCGACGACATATACTAAAAGAGTGGATCATTTGTATACTTTAATTTATTTAGAAGGGGACTGTTTACCTACGGTTTACGTGTACATTCCTCTCTTTCTTATAACATTGATTCGATTCATTTTGTATGCTAATTACAACTGCTGCGTAAACGAAGAGAAACTAATATTTTTTTTTTTATTTTCAAAGGTTATTTTGTTTATCTTAAGAATGCTCTTAGAAGAAACTATCTGACGTGTATTATTTTTTGTTGTTCATGTCTTACAATTGAAAATGATTGCGCATATAGATAAAAAAAAAATAAAAAAATCATTATTTGTATGCCAATGGCTCTAAATGTAGGTATGGGAGAAGGCATTTGTATTTCATCGCTTTCATATCAAACCCAAGATCGTACTTATGGTAAAAATGTATACTATAAGCTTATCGTATTTTTCGTGACGTATGTAAATACATTAGTTTCATTTAAAAAATATCAGTAGAAAAAATTCCGTTTGAAAAATTATACATTTTGAATCTCTTATGACTATGAGATTTCTACGACTTCAATATATTATGAGAACGGAATACTTATTACGGTACAAAAATGTTCATATGCATTTCATGTACTTAAAAAACTCAGTGATGGCAATTTAGTTGGACTATTTCATTGCCCAGAGTTTTTACAATTATTTCTAGTTATCATTAATTAATTGCATGTTTTCTTATATCTTAGACACAGAGAGACGCAAGCTCCATCCTGAAGAATGTGGATCGGCTTAGTGAGGTTGTAATTCAAAGCGACAATATTACGGCAACACAGTTCAGTGGCTCGAATTTTGGTACTCTTGTCTGCATTAACTTGTATCAACAGTTGATTAACTATTTTTTTTTCTACGGAGAACGTTGAAAGATAAACAATTCATTTTTGTCTTCTAGAACTGACGATTAACCAAACAAAAATAGATGAATCTGGAATAGTTTTCCCGGATGTATCACCAAACATCGTTTCTGAGAGTTCCGAACAAATATCGACTTACCTCGAATTACCAAAACAAGAAACAAAAGTAAAAAAGGGTAATTACAAGGTTTCTTAACAGTTTAAAATATTCCAAGGTGATAGGATTAGGCATACAAAAATCAAACGAAATGGCTGAAAAAAAAATATGAAAAGCTTTAGATGCTTCCAAGATGTTTATTGACATACAGTACTGTATATGTTTTTTTTTACGCGAGTATTTTATTTTCTAAATTTCACCATTTTGTATTAAGTCGAGAGAATATCGGTAATGCAGAACTTTAATTTTAGTTTCATATAGTTATCACACGTCACAAACTATAAGTGATATTTAGGATATATAGATTTGAAAATTCAGCAAAACAACCTTTTTAAAAATTATTATTATTATTATTATTATTTTGTTTTGCTCGAGACAGACAAAACAAAATTGGGAATAAAAAAAGTCATTATGTAAATGATAAAATTATGTATGTGCATGATGGAAGTAGACAAAAAAAATATATATGTCTGACCCACTATTGCAAACATATATAAAATGACTAGTGTCAAAAACAGCCTGCCCACAAGAAATATGGATATTTACAAAACAAAAAGACCGAGGCCACAAATGCAATGTAAATTGGAGCACTTGTCAAAGTAAGCGTGACTTCTCGTTCAGAATAAAACAAATTAATAACTGTCACACAACAGACACAAAACATCTGATTGATAAATACTTATTTCGACAAGACTGAGACAGAACACTGGTTAATATAAAGAAGGAAGCAATCAACTGAAAGCTTCATACGCTACATAAAATGAAAGTAATTAATTACAATAATCACTAATTATGGAATCTGAGTTCATTTTTGTCAATTTTGAGTGGATATTCATTTATTTCTCGTATCTATGTAAGAATCTACATTAAGAGTAGTCGACTAAGTAGTTTAAAAAAATTAATTCATCAAAAAATTAAATACCATTCCATATAGTGAAGTTGACAAAATAAACTTCATGTAATGAAAAATGAATTTTATTTTGTTTTTATAACTAAATCTAAGATATGTTTATTTTTTACAGCAATCTACTATGTAGCCATAATTTACAAAATAATGTCTGATATATTGCCATCTGATTTAGAAAGGTAAGCCTTACTCTCTTTGATAATACCTTTATTTGTTTACACATTTTTCTAACAATGGTTTATTTTTGAGAAATGCATTTTATTTACAATCATATTCAGATATATTTTGTTTGTGCCCATATTTAAAACAAATGGATACATGAAATAACATAAAAATGTCGCATGTGAATCTTCTGTTGAAACGTGTTAAATAATAATGAAATGAACATGAATATCATTTATACTTATTAAACTTAAATTAAACAGGGATCAAAGTGAAAGAAGCCTGGATCACACATCTAAGGAAAAAGAATTTGTTAATTCTCCAGTTGTGTCCCTTAAAATACAAAATGATTTAGGAATATTGATTCCACCGCTTAATTTAACGTTTGGACACATAAAATATGTAAGATGACATATTTATTTTCAACACGTAATGTACCATGTTTCATTCATATAAATCCATTCTGAATTATGATTAAATTTCTGCTTTTACTGTTCCACTAGCAATGTATGAGAATTCAGTATCTAATAGATACAGCATTATCAAAAACCGTTTCACTTGTATCATTAAGTTTTTATTTTATGTGTTTGCTTTAGAATGACTCAAGTAAAATGTATGCGGTGTGTGTTTCTTGGGATTTTAGTACAGTGTAAGTTTTTTGACAACTTCAGCAATATTTACGTAAACAACTACATGTATAACATTTTTTTTTATATCCTGGTTGTAAAAAAAATATATGCCATGTAACGCCAAGTTGTTACAAAACAGTGTCTTTTGCTGTCTTGCCTAGGAAATGGACAGAAAGAGGATGTAACGTGAGCCAAAGTGATCATAAAAGAACAGTTTGCCAGTGCAACCATCTTACCAATTTTGCCATTTTGATGAGACCATATTCTCCTGTAAGATATTTGGGTTCTTTTGATTCTAGATGTTTGTACAATCTTAAAACAGCTGTCGATATAAGCAATGTATGTATTTCTCATATTTAGGAGACAGGAGACAAACAATCGTTAAAAACAATGTCTCTGGTTGGAGTGGTTATCTCCATAACATTTACAGTTCTTACATTTGTTATCTACACCCTAACGTGGAGGTATGTTAAATGTAAGATTGAGTAGTGTACGTAGAGATACACGTACATATGAAATATGATTGAAACATTTAAACATCAAGTATATACATATTGTAATACTTAAAATGTATCTTTCAGATATATCAAAAGTGACCAAAACATAATCATGATGAATCTCTGTGGATCGTTGATTCTGTCCTATGTGATTTTTATATCCGCTGTAGAACAGGCAGGACATGAGGTATATTTTTATACGTGTTATATAAGCTTTTAGAATTTTGATAGAAGAGGTATTCTAGTTTTGAGGACATCAATAAATCACATTTTCTATTGTTAATTTTGAAGATAAAATAAATAAATTTATAAGATAAAATTTCAGAATTTAAGAATTTATTTAGAATAACGTCTGTTATTATGATTTTTTTCCAGGGTATGTGCATTGCAATTACGGCCACTATTCATTATTTTTTCCTGGTCACCTTCTTCAGTATGCTAGGAATGGGAGTATATTACTTCATGAGTATAACAGTCACGTACTACGCCATGTACGTGGCAAACAACTTCAAGTCTAAATCCAGAGTCCACTGGTTTCTGCTAGCCATATGGGGTAAGTAAATGTGGAAATTTTCATTCACATAACTATAGGTCTTTCATATGAGACTTTCAAGATTTAAAATGAGAAAATCAATATAAATTTTATGACCTGAAAACTTAAGTTCACTTGGCTTAACACACCAATACAATATTTAATTTCGCAATAGAACAAATATTTTATTAAAACTACGATTTCAACATTAAAAGACCGATAAAAGCTTTAAATTATTTTTATATGAATTTTATTGTATTTATCCAGAGAAACTGGAAAATGTTTTATTGGCCAACTAGGTATCTTTTAACATAAATAAGTCAAGCAGTACATAATATAATTATTTAACTATACCTGTCAAATAAGGACAGTAATATCAGATTTTTTCTAATTTGATTCTCATTATTTGACACACCAATTCATAGCCCAGTATATCTTTTAACAGTTTTACTTATTTCTTAAGTAAAAAGACCTCCGTTCATTTTATAAATTTATTGCATACAGGCATCCCTATCATCCTTACGACTGCAACTCTTGGAGTGTTCTGGGAAAAAGGTTATCACCTTGAATCTTTGTATGTATTTTTCATAACATTCATAAAAAATGTTTTGAACGACATGGCCATTTCTCCATACTATTGTTAATTCACCGACAATTGATTCCTGCTACACTACGGCCAACGCGGATCCCGTATTTTCCCGCGACACCGTGATGGTGTTTTAATCCTTTCCGCGATACACCGTCGCGGTATTGTCATCGCGGTGATCGCGGGGCCACGATTTTACCGCGATGGTGTAAGACACCGTAACAGGTGTGTGTTCGGTATCAGGAATTAAACCGAGAAGAAGAAAAAAAAGGTGCTGTTTTAATTATTGTTAGAATTTAGATATAGATATTTTTAGAAGAAAAATTCATTATTTTCTTTGAATTGTGTTTAACAAAAACTTCTAGAAAACTATTGCTACATGTATTTTGTTAATATTGTACAAGAGCCCCAAACATAGCAATGTATTACGCAAATCATGCATATACGTGTACTTGAAAATAAGTAATACTTTAAAGTATTATTTTTTTTGCGTAAGATGAGTTGAAAATATGCCACAGATTTTAAGAAGACAAGTATTACGCGATGTACTATTATTAGGTCGCTACCGTGGGCATCAACTCAACTTGTATGTTTTACCCTCAATCTGTCTCTTATTTAACTCAAAAACTACTTTCCGGCCTCTCTCTCTCTCTCTCTCTCTAGTTTTAAATAAATAAGATTGTATGTATATTTATGTAAATTATCTTAAAGACCGAGAAAATAAGCACCGCCTTCAAATTTACCTGGTCAGTGTGCCCCTGTCAATCAACTGAATTGAGGCCCCAGATTGGATGTTAGAAAATGATTGACACTCGTTTACTCGTCCTGTGTATACCATGTCTAGCGCTCGCGACGAACGTGCTATTAACTTTTGTCTTTTGATGTATACCGTGACGATAAAACGCCATATCTTTTAGCACTATAATCATAAGAAACTACTGTTGACAGAGATAAAATTTTCTGCTCTTGAAAACTGTGAAAGATATGAATTAAAAATTTACTCGTACTTGGTTTATGTACCACACCAAACGCGCTGACCACCTGCAGTCTGTCAAAATCACGTGGCGCCTATCATCTATGAAAACTTTCTTTTATTAAAAAGGTGTAAATAATTGAGAATACAGAATTAAATTAAATCAAATATTGCGTGCACGAATCGATTTATAACTTAAGTTATCATATTTCTTTAAAATATTTCACGAGCCGAAACCGGAAAAGAAACAAGTGCAGACAACTCTGGTACATGCGCAGCTAGTAGAATCATGTGCACTTTAGCAGCTGATCGGAGAAGTAATACAAACGTATATTGTATAAATGTTGCATTAGTATTTGAGTACGGTACGATGATAACATATTGCCTAAAACATCGCAATGAATTCTCACTAGATCCCGTCAGAAGCTTGTTTAAACAAATAAAAGATTTGGGCCATGTCGCACGCTGTTATTTTATGCTTTTATGTTCATCTCGACGATCGACAATTTCCTTTTCCAAGTACATATATAAATACGATATTTTTCTAGATCATCGAAAAAAACTCTGTTGGTAGCATTTTAACACTCCGTGTATTTTGACATGTATACACAAGCGAGGGTGTTTCCCTCGGGGTTTCACACCTTTATCGATATAGGCTCCACCCCCACCTGAACTTACCTGAGGTAAACCACCCGGTTAAAAACCTCGGCCTTTAAGACGGTCTGTGTTAATTATAGTTTAGGCAACGGTATGGTCAATCATAGAACAATTATCACCTTGCAGGACAAGTGTCACCTGAATAAACATCCCGCTACACATGGGTCCCGCGTCTAATGCCTTGGGCCATTTAAATGACCAAGTATGTGTTAAAATTAGGTAACGCTTGCATATACACAGCCACTTCGAGGTATCGAGAGTAAAAAACAATAGATTATGAATAACGGGACTGCAGTTTGTCTTCGAGGGATCAAGGATTTCGAGAGGTCAAGAGAGTAAATTTGCTTAGTTATAAAAGGAAAAAAGCTCTGACCACGTGCCGTGAGAAATCTTTTCGAATGTTGAGACACACACACACAC
>WFKH01011801.1:23145460-23172621 GCA_016163765.1 Magallana hongkongensis
AAGCTTCATCAAATTTCAAGGAAACTGGATCGTGTACAAAATTTTATAGAGAGTCCAATAACCAAAAAGGGTGCATTTAGCTAAAAAAAAATAAATGATGATATACAGGTTTGCTGATTTTGATTAGAAGCATATAGATGTTTTAATTACA
The DNA here is from genome assembly GCA_016163765.1 of Magallana hongkongensis. Classification (NCBI taxonomy): domain Eukaryota; kingdom Metazoa; phylum Mollusca; class Bivalvia; order Ostreida; family Ostreidae; genus Magallana; species Magallana hongkongensis. The sequence goes on from WFKH01011801.1 coordinate 23,145,612, forward strand.
AGTCAAACGATGGTGCAAGCTTCATCAAATTTCAAGGAAACTGGAACGTGTACACAACTTGATCAGGAGTATAATAACCAAATAGGGTGCAGACAGGAAATTATTTACATGCATGCATCCTGCAAAGAAAAAGTTTTAGTTTACTATTTCAAATTAGATGACTGTAGAATTAGTACATAAATCTAATTAAAATCGGATCTTTAGATCCGCTCACGTGGAACGCCACATACGTGTAGAGATATACATGAGGGGATCAAATGATTAAATTTTTATCATATTGCATTAGTTGCTACATTTATAATCGATGCATTCAGTCAGACTTGCAAATGCAAGTGTCGTAGCTTGTATACGTTAAAGGAAACAACTCATGACACAAAGTATGTATTTCCGTTTGTGGTCGTTCGTGATAAGTTGTGTATTTGACATTCTCATAAAAGCGATATGGGCTGCTCTTTTTTTGTCGGAATTTTTTTTCTAAATTATATAATAGATGCAAACAATTCAAAGAGTTGAACGAAAGTAAAAATAAAAACAAAACGAGGGGTTTTAAGACAAAAAATCAAAATAAATCAATTGGGATTGTGCATTCTCGTTCCACAAAAGGTAGCGACCTTCTTATAAACCAGTGCCTAGTGGGCATTGCAATAGAAACAAAGGCATGACATAAAACCGTTAATAAAGTCGAACTTTTATCTTGAGCAAAAGAAGATAGCATATAAAACTGAGTCTTTAATCTGACTTCAATAAATTTGAGCTATTTCATCAGCGTAAAGGTTTCAGTCCAATTATATTTGAAGTTTTGTATATTTACTAACAACACTTTTCGATTTAATTTTTATCAATGATAAAGATATAAATATAAAGTAATCGGATGTGATAGATAACGATATTCTCTATACAGTTTCTGGCTGTATTCTCCACAATTACTTCTGAAATCCATATTTTGCATAAAGCAATGAAAATATCATATCACTAAAAAACATTTAAAAAATAAATTTGTCCGCTTAAATTTTTATTTTATATGCATTTCTTGTACTTTTCTTTAAAACTCAATTTAAATGCATTTTTAGCCAATGAAATCACAACGTTTATTCCAATACCTCTGAAAAATAATGTTGACATTGTTTTTAGTGTCTTGTATCATACTTTTGTCGATGAAAATCCATTGAATAGCATAGATAGAGACTAAAACGTAATGTTAAAGCCAAACGATAACTTACAAAGATGAAATCAACGATGGCTATAACTCGCACAATTTTTGTAAATGATCAATAATTACAGTACATCATATCATAATGGTTATCAAATATTATATATGTTTATGTATACTAGCCAAATGGATATATAAATGCTTGTAATGTTTTTATGTACTCACAACAGGGCTAGGCAATCCGAGAGAGTGGAAGCTTATGAACAAGAAACACCCAGAAATATTTATGTCAATAAAAAGTTATGTAAAAGACATTTATAGACAATTCATTTCAGTGCAAGGAATTTCGTGCTATTTCTCAGATTAAGGTTTGATTACACTTGATTAGTGTTCTCAGTAACCGTACACCACTTCAACCCTCCCGAACCAGGTTCCTCGTGGACTTAAAAACAGTTTCGACTATCATTTATTTGTCTAAACGTGCGGAGTTTTCATTAGGACTTCTTGAATATCGTTTATAATATATGGCAAAAGCGTTGGCTTGGATAAAATTGTATTATCTCATCATGTTAATAACAGAGAGTTTGATATTTTTTACGTGTAAGGGTACGTGTACTAGAAGTGAAATACTTACAGGTACAACTAAACGGAAGATAAAATATGCGACTGAGATCTATATTACCTGTAGCGCATAACGTGTAATTGTTAAATGATAGCCTCCTACTGATATACTTGTATGCTACAATTTAATCGAAATAAATATTTAAGTTATCAATAGCAATTTTATTTTTTAAAACTAAGAATTTGACGCAATCTTACCTCATCTTCTTTATTCAACGCTTAATATATATAGAGTGCTGTCAATATCCTGCGTTAGCGCGGTATTCAAGTTGTATGCACAGCCAGGTGTGTTATAGGACCGACGACATAAAAAAATTAAGCAGCCATGATCAGTGCTTAAATAATTACGTTTAGATGCCGCGCTACACGTTTCTTTAAACGCGTAGAAAAGATACGGATTCGAGATATGATGGCGTAATACACAATGTTTTAGGGGATTCACCTACTACATGTACAAGTAGATGTATCTGTACACGTTAGCAATCCCAACCTCTCTAATCTCAACAACTTAAGCTTTTGCTGCTTCTTAAATTACCAAACTGCATGAAACTACTAGTATGTAATTATAAATGGAAAATAATGATTGTAAGCAAGCAGTAGTTTGGATTTTTATTTCATTTTGAGCAAGAGATGGGGTTGCCAAAACTGGCTTTTCAGTTTTGATTCATACATACTTAACTATAAACATATCTATCCAATATTGGTTAAATCATAACCCAGTCAAGTATATATCATGCAGAGTATCTGTCGTACATCATTAGGATACAGCCTATTGAGTGGATTTTTGCATTATTAATTTTTTTAATCCCCATCAACAGTAGATACCTGACAAAAAATTTCCTTTTTGTTATACAACCAAGAATACTAAGTTTTTATTTAGATAAATATAGTTAACTATCGCTATTTTTTTAGATATTAAGGTGTTACCCTCATATTATTGTTGTTTATTAGCTTGTCAGCTTCTCAAGAAAAAGTCTCATTCACACTGAAACTCCGATCCCTTGATTGCTTCTTTTAAGAGTCGGTCGGGAAACAGGTAGCAAGCTATTCGTTTTTCTTGATCTATCGTATATTATATCAATCACAAAAAATTGAAAGGCATTAGAGATTTTTTAATGTAAAGCAAAATGCTCCGAAGGTAAAATTGTAAAATCATCGGACATATTGAGACAAATAAATTTAATGTACATTCGATAAACGTGTATTACAGGATTATTAAGCATAAATATTTTTTTGAAAACGATAAGTTTACGAATATTTTATTTAACTTTTGGAAAATTGACCATTTGGTTCATTTTTTGATTAAAAAAATTAGTTTGATCATATTAGTTATTAAACTATATCTGATATAAAACAATTGGAAAATATTCGACTGACATTTAAAGAAAATTAATTCGATGATATAGAAAAGGTGATAAAGACAATAAATTGCTTCCTGAGAAGATCAATGTGATATGAAATTAAAAAATACAGGGCGATAATTCCCCTGAAAATTTTTAGTTTTCAAAATGTATGAACTTCCAGGAAAAATTTTCATCTATACGTCTACGATATATATATATATATATATGTATATATATGTATATGTATATATATATATATATATATATATATATATATATATATATATATATTCTCATATGATTAAAATAAGATGCCTTTTTGTGTGGGTTTTTTTTAAAAAGAGGAATGGTTGTATGGAGCCAATGCAATTTTTGTTATATCTGTCCTATCAATTCTTTTGGACTTGAAGTGGCTAACCATAGCAGAGCAGAAAACGTTTACTTAGCACTGGGTACATCATGTCAGAAAATTCTGAAACCCCATATGAGGATTTAAAAATATAAAGCTGATCTGACAAAGTGACTCATGCATAATTAACTTTCAGAATAATTTTTTCTTTAAATTTTTTAATTTTCCTTTAATTTTTATAAATTCATGGTTTACGTGTCTTTTATTTTTTTAATTAATTATACCTACGAGCTTATATTAAACCTATAGATAAAACGAACATTATTAGGAAGTATTCATTTTAGCGCACCTTAGTTGAAGGCTCGAACTGAGATAACGCGGGTTATGTATTTTTTCTACAATGTCGCCACCTTCATATCCCGCATTAATCACCAAAGAAAGCATTTTATTGTTTAAATTAACCAGGTTCGTTCTAAATTTTTGTTGAATACATTGGACGAATATGCAGGTAAAAGTGGTACTGTTTCAAACTTTCTTTCTATTTGCTAGCCCGTTAGGAACCAAGATGCAGTTTATTTTTTTTTTTTTAAATTGAATTTGTTTTAAACCTAGTAGTTTCTATCGCACATAATATGTAAACTAAAATATGGCCTCAGCTTTATTTACATATTAACACAAAAAATGTGCACTTTGTATTTCGCTGTAGTTTACTTTTTGCATAGAAATGGGAATTTTGATTTTATTATTAAAATTTTATAGTGGACGACTGAACGTCGAATATTTGAAATAAAATGATAATAAAAAATGATCCCATCTAGGAATGTAAGATATAGAAAAAAAGATTTTGATTTTAAAATACTTGGGATCGTAACTTGTTAGTGTGAAAGGAAACAACCAACTTTAAGAAGCATGGATTTCCGTTAAAAGGAAGCTTTATAATTAACATTCTCGTTTCTGATCTACAGATCTTTTTTGTTATAATTTAGATGCAGACAAATCTTTTGACGCAATGCCAAAATGAATAAATAAATCCACAAATAAAAAAACTGCAAATTAAGGCAGCTTTTTTGCATGATAGATAATTTTTATAAATAGAAACCGTGTTCAAAAACTTGACTGGTGTGTATGATAATAACAAACTGAAAATGTCTTAGTTGATGAAGCAGAATTTTTTTTTACCTCGAATAAGTTAATGTAAGTTAACGTAGCTAAAAAGATGAATTTAATAAGACAAAAAAGAGGTACAATCAAAACTAAAAGTCTTGTTGTGCTAATTTGCTTCTGCGTGAAATGCATGCAAACTTGTGGAATATTTTTGGCTTAAATTGGTTTTTTCCCTGCTGTTTTTCGGCCTATTTACAAAATATACTGCCCTACTTAAATCACATTATGATTGAATTTTACCAATATTATTTGATTAAACATACTTAAAATATCTTAGAAGCGACATATTTATTAAGAATATTATATGATGCAGAATATACAGACTAAAGGTGAAAGTAAATATCTGCCCAAAAGCAAAGGAAAGAACCTCTTTAATATACTGAGAAGTTTCTCGTTATCTGCGTAAAAGTTTTATTGCAGGCGATATTCCCTATAATAATATTTTTTTTTTGCTTTAGTTTTTAATTATCTCTTTGTCGTTCATAACTCACGATGTTATGTCCAGATTTAGTTTGAAAATTTGTTTGAAAAAGAAAATTTTGACCATGCACTGATACAACGTTACATGAAAAAACTTACATTGTTGCCTATACAATATGTTTTACTCGCATAAAAATAACATCCTTGTGAATGTGTACTCTCTTTCTCAAAATTCCGGATTATAGCTCTTATGATAATAAGCTGCGGGAATTTGATTACCCAGAAATAACTCTGAAATTACCCAGAAAGAGATGAAATCGATAGTGATGAGACATATCTGTAACAGCACAAGCGGTTTTAACATTTTGCTTCGATTTCTATATAGTCATTAGCTATATTTGAACACTTAGTAACATATTATCATTACGACTATTTTGTATGCAATCAACGTTTTGCAAGGCTTTCTGTAATAATCTGTAAAGTTTCAACTCTGGTATGTCTGGTGGTTTTACACAACGATGTTCACATTATGCGAAATAACTGATAATATTAGATTTGACGAAGCGCATCAAGTTAAACAATAACATGAAATAGCAGTAACTCTGCACACAAAAACAGAGGGACAAGTGTGTAATGTTAATTAACAAGCACGGATACAAAGCTTTTAACAAAACAACACTAATACTTAAAAATAATTCACGGCCGCCAGAAGAATGATTTGAAAGTTTATTTCTGGGGAGTTATTTAGAACAAGTCTCATTCAATCAGACGCTTTGTCTACTGCTCTGCGGATAGAGAGATTCTCTGGTTGAACGAAATGTGGTGCTAACGAACAGTGTTCAAAATCAAAAGTCCAAAGGAAACAAAACAGGAGCAGAGCAAACACGGACCCTAAAAAATTTGAGATAGGATCAGGTGCCACGGAGGAGTGAGCATCCTCTGCTGACCGGTCACACCCGCTGTGTGCTCTTTGTCGTAATCGGGAAAACGGAAAAATCCGTATACAATTCGGTCAATAATAATGGCCTCACAATAAGTATGAAAAACGTCAGTTAGCATTAGACCTCGCGAGTACCAGCAAGATAAAAATAATTCATTACTTTGTAAATCTATTCACGGATAACCAAATACAATCAGGTGACGTCACATTGGTTTGCATATTTTATGCACGAATAGAGGACATGTACATAAAAACATGTATACATGTATATACATATAGCTTCAAGGCTGACACAACTTTCTTCATATATCTGAGGGAATTTTCCGTGTAATGCTATAAATCGAAATTTTTCACTTTTAATCCAGTGACACGTATTTTAGGTATTTTGTTTTGAATTTAAAAAAAACTGGTTCGTTGCCGTTCTTTTGACGCTACCATCAATGTGTTTGTTGTTTAAATTATTTAGGGCTTTTCGTGATTTGAGATGTAATTTTGTGAATTTGCTTCTAATATTAAAGACTGTGCATTGTAATCCCACAAGGATTTATGTTCACTCGTGTTAGCATCGAAATCGATGAAAAATGGACAATCAAGAACGTCGCTCATTATTGTTAATAATAAAACAGTAAACCTTTACGATAATATGTCGATGAAAGTGTTTTAATTGTTTGAAACATTCTGAAACAACCCAAGACAGTTTTGTATTTACGCTATTCTTAAATCATGATTGAAAATATGTGGGGGTTGGGTATTTTTAAACACCCACCGCACACGTCTTCAAAATTATAATTGTCTTTTTGCCCTGGTTTGAGATAGGCGTTAATAACATTAAAGTTACATGTATTTTAGGCAAAGAGATCATGTGAAATTTAAGTTAAAATATTTTTTTAATTATAAAAAAAAAAAAGCAAAAATTGTGATATGATTTGACCACATCTGCAAAAATTCTTGTCGATATTTACATTCACATGTTATACAATATAAGTAGATTTTCCCAAACAAGTTCAATTGAAAAATAATGCAAACCTGTTCTTAAGGAAGTCCTATATTCAGCACTTAATGGGCTCAATCGTGTAACTATGCATTCTGATATGATATATTCTGATATGCATTCCTACAAAACATAATTATCTGCAACTGCAAATCTGCAAATATTCTTGTCGATATTTACATTCACATGTAATACAATATAAGTAGATTTTCGCAAACAATTTCAATTGAAAAATGATACAGACCTGTTCTTAAGGTAGTCCTATACTCAGCACTTAATGGGCTCAATCATGGTAACTATGCATTCTGATATGATATATTCTGATATGCATTCTTACAATACATAATTATACATATTAAGAACAATTATATGTTAACATGCTTTTTTTGTAACCCCTTGTAAAATTAATGATGAAATGCAGTATTTATATACAACAATGTGCGAAAAATATTGATGTAATATGTCTTTACTCATTTTTTATATCCAACTACAATTCCCCCAAAATCGATAATTATTTTTAGAAAAAGGGTTATTAAATACAAATTGAAGAATATGAATACATTTTGTTTAAAAAGTGATTGCAGAAAATTAATTTGTAAGTAATAAATGCACAATAAAATTAATTTCTACTTCAAATCAGAAAAATACAGTACATGTCAAAATGAATACACAATGTTGAATTTAATAATTGACATTCATCTTTTCGTAAGTTCTATGGTCAATACGACGACCTTGTCAGCAAATACAATCTTCCACTGAGTCGCATGCTGACTGACGTTTTTCATACTAATTGTTAGACCATAATTAATAACCTAATTGTCTACGGACTTTTGCAGTTTTTATTTTCCCGATTACGACAAAGAGCACACGGCGGGTTTGACCGGTCAGCAGAGGATGCTCACTCCTCCATGGCACCTGATCCTACCTCTATCTTGGAGGTCCGTGTTGCTATGCTTTGAATTTGTATTTCGTTTTATGGATTTTTGAGATGGTTGGCGGTTTGTTATTGTCATTTTTTCATTTTAACCACCGAACATGTATCTCTGCTGGTGGACAGTCTGTCCCCGAGGATACTTGTCGTTCGGTACTACCTCTTTCATGAGAAGTACGACACATAACACTACATACTGGCAGACGCGTCGCCCAGTATAATAAAGCGTCACTCCTCAGAGTCTATTAGGGACACAGACTCTAGGAGTTCACTTGGTGTCCCTCGGATTGTCCTTAGGGATATTAAATATATGTCATATGTACAGTCAACAGATTCCCAGTTTTGGTACAAAAACAACAGTTCCTTCAATGTAATAAAACAATGCCAAGTTTCTCTCACAGATATATTTACAGATTCTGATCCTATGTGTTCTATTTCTAAATGTTCTGCCAAAAACTGTAAAACCTGTGACATTTTGATCACAAAGACCTCTTTTACAAGTAATCTAACTGGGAAAAGTTTTAATACCAAAACGTGGGAAAATTTGAATTGTAAAACCTCTAATGTTGTCTACGGAATTGAATGTACCCTTTGTGGACTCATCTATCACTACTCGCTCTGAAAACCCCTGTCCGTATGAAAATCCCCTGTCTTTCCCTGTCACACCCTGTGTTTTCACTGTCATCCCCTGTGCACCCCCTGTCAGCCCCTGTACACAGCCCCTGTACACCCTGTAATCCCCTGTCAGCCCCTGTACCCATCCCCTGTGTGCCACTGTAAGCCCCTGCCACCCCCTGTACGCCCCTGTCATCCCCTGTAAGCCACTTTATTTCCCTGTGCATGCCCCTGACATCCCCTGTACTGTTTTTGACTGTTCATAACAGCCTTTTCTGTTATTTAATTTCAAAATTATTTTCTTAATTCAATTATTTGAATCACATGTGTTATACATGTACTTTGAGCTACAAATCAATTTTTGCACTCATTAGCGTCGACTCACAAGACCCACTGTTATCGTAATTTTAGAAATAATATGTTTTAATTAATAATTTATTAATACTTAAATAATCATGTTAACAACTAAAGGCTCGAGATTCACCGGGTGGTAAATCTCAGGTGAGGGCGGGGATTATTTTCGGTAGGTGTGAAAGCCTTCAGGGCATGTAGTTCTTAAGCGGTCGGGAACACCGCTACTCCCTAATGTTTGAAAATACTTGATTTTGTGTATCTAAACAAATACTTGCACACTAAAACCAGTAAATCAGTCAGAATGTAGAATGTACATGTATAAGCAGCCGCTTTACGATAGAGCACGTCTTTCTTCTTTTTTTAAACCCAGTTCCTAATTATACCTTTATTAATTTCCCGTGAATAGCAAAGTAAAGCTACAATAGCTTATAGGTTTGCCTAAGAAATTTTTTTAGTATGTTTGTGTAATATGTTTCTGAGCGGCTTATTGGACCTTCGAATTGAATTTTAACTGATGATTAATTCTCAAAATCAATTTCAATAGTTTCTAAAATCAAATTTTCATTTCCCTTTTTACTGCAAAGTGGAATATATCAAAGATAATGTTATTAATTGCCAGTGAACAGAAATCCGCGGCCCTGGTCAGAACATACACAACATACATGTAAATGTACATGTAGTACTAGCTGGTGTTTTCTATACATGTGGGAGTTTATTTGGAGAGAGAGAGAGAGAGAGAGAGAGAGAGAGAGAGAGAGAGAGAGAGAGAGAGTTTGCATTGATTTTGAATTAAAAGTTAATAATAGTGTACCCGGGAATTAAGTTCCTAATAAGATAACATGCAATCCTAATTTCAATACCAATTATTTATCATTATTTAGATTAACTTAGAGCGATCAGATTAATTTTAATTCACCAATGTTTTATTTTACACCAGATCAATTGATCAAAGAACTTGAAAACACATGATTAACAACTGGTTGATTGAAGTTACAGTTTTCAAAGGAGAGGATGTTGACATTTTTTTCACTCGGTCAGTGGTTATATAATAACTACTGTACACAGCCCTTCTTGACAATTTGCTGTGCACGGTATAGAGGTAGGGAAAATGATGAAAGACACACTTGTACATGTATATACACATACTTCCTAAGATCTGAATGGTCCGTCAGTGATTATATAATTATAGCTACTGTACACAGCCCTTCTTGACAATTTGCAGTGCACGGAAGCGAGATTGAGAACAATGAGGTGACAGACACAGTACTTGTATATATACACACACTTCCTAAGATCTGAATGCTCGGTTGTGCTAAACAATTATGCAATATGTTGTTTAAACACCCCTTGTGACTTTCTTTCACAGTCTGTAAAGTAAAGAAAACAGAAATTGAAAATTCTGATTTATCAGTTCTAAGAATTTCAAACATGAAAAGGAAGAGCTTTAAATTCGGAACATCATTTGACACAGTCATATGAATTAAACTGTATTGCTCTCTTATATTTTTCATTATTCAAATCGAATTTAAATAACTGTATGATATTTTTCTTATCTAAAAACCAGAACATTGTTTTAGGATCATGCATGTGTGTCTTTACGTTACCCGTTACCGGTATTTGTATACAGGTATTGATTTATTCATGAACTGTATCATTGCTTTAAATGTATGAGGACAATTCTATACAATAATGCATATGAATTACTAAACTGAACAATGCACACTGATAAAAGTTAAAAGTGTCAAAGGACCGGACTTATCCCCCCTCCAAAAAAATCAACTCTCTCTCTCTTCTCTCTCTCTCTCTCTCTCTCTCTCAATTTATCAGAAAAGAAATAAAAACAATGGCTGACAGCAAATATCATCGATTGCTATTTACATGATTGAGATATTAACTTATCAAGTTTCTGCTAAATAGAATCAACATGCATTTCATTGGGACAATGTTATTATATGCATCATTACACCAGGCAAAACAATAAAAATACAGGTGATCATTTCGATCAGTGTGTGATTATCTGCACGTGCTAATCATGATGTGTTTTTAAACGCTTTAACTCAGGCAGGTTACATGGTACAGAACGTTGCAGATTTCCCACAATGCTCCTGCATATAATTTGTTTTTACAAATTACAAAACACGGTCATTTGTTCATTTGAAATACATGCAATCAAATAAGCGGTTTACCGGTATACATGTATATCTTGATTTGTGTCAATGTTGAGTCAGAATTATTCACGTTTGTAATAATATTGCCCTCTACGAAATACAAAGAAAAACAAGCACCGTCTAAACCATGAATACTTTCTTGCTTTCCATTTCCTTATGTATCACAAACTGCTAAATATATATTTATAAAAACATAATTGAAAACTATTTTTTAACTATAGCAAGCAGTTGAAGACCGTACAGGGGATGTCAGGGGCATGCACTGGGAAATACAGTGGCTTACAGTGGGCGACAGGGGCGTACAGGGGGTGACAGGGACTTACAGTGGCACACAGGGGATGTGTACAGGGGCTGACAGGGGATTGCAGGGTGTACAGGGAATGTGTACAGGGGCTGACAGGGGGTGCACAGGGGCTGACAGGGAAAGCACAGGGGATGACAGGGAAAGACAGGGGATTTTCATACAGACAGGGGTTTTCGGAGCTAATAGTGTATGTTGGTGAAACCAAAGGTTCACTGAACAAACGAATTTCAGGTCATAGATTTCAAATCAATAACGGCGGTCAGCAACTTTTATACAAACATTTTAATTCCCCTGATCATTCCGTTTTGTCTATGAAAGTTAGAATTCTAGAAAAATTTACCATCATACCAATAGCCCATCGCTGAGTACGCCATTCCGTAGACAACAAGAAGAACTTTGGATAAGAAAACTAGGTACAGCCTTTCCGTATGGATGCAACGATAATGTTGAAAGTGTGGGGAATCTTTCAAGTCCACAGTGTACTCAAGTTAATGTAATGGGACTTTTTAACAACACAAAGAGACGTCGGCGTAGTCATGGACATCGGTCTTATAACAAACCAATTATAAACGATGTTTCCTTTGATTCATTATTACCTTATGTTAATAAACAATTGGGTATCCATTACATTCGCACCAAACTGTACTCTGTTCCTTTGAAAAAGTTAAACAATCTTCTTGAAAAAGTCAAGGAAAAGCCGCTTTTTTATTTTTCCACACCTGAATACAGACTCGGATCCATGATTATGGATATTGCTTATCATCGGCTTTTTAAACCTACACAAACAGAAAACACTGCTCATGCACCACGTCATTTTTTCAAACTGCAGTATGCCAACAAGGGAATCGATTCCGTTAATATAAGCAATATTCTTAATCACAAAAAAGTTCAGTCCTGCATTCCGCCATATTTCAAGATAAAGTCAACTCCTTGTATTTCCTACAATTATACTTCAACCGTTGCTTCCAAACTCTTCAATTACAAACAAACTCTACAAGACCTTGATATCGAACATCTGAAAGATAATCCTCCAACGTGTTCATGTTCTTCTTCACCCTATAACTATAGTCCTGCCGGACACGTCATTACTGGTGATGTGAATTTAGTTAATAACGATGACCTCAAATCACTTATTATAAAAGGACCAAAATTTAGGGAACCTAGATCCTTCACACGGCGTCGTAATTTTATACATATCATGAATGCTGTTGAAGAATACTCCAAGCGTTGGGCAAAATCTGAAAAAGAAGACCTTGATACCTTGTCAGAGTGGGTTAAAAGCATCAGATGTATATTAAAATCTCGTATTAAACGACTGAGAGGTCAAATGAAAACCATATATCATTCTGTTTTTAATAATGCAGAAGTGAGAAAAGAACTAGGTAGATTGCATGATCAGTATGTACTGGTCCCTGCTGATAAGGCAAGTAACAACATTGTCTTTGTTTGTAAGGCACATTATATTAATTGCATTTTCAAAGAACTAGGTTTCGATTCTACACATGGTAATCCTACTTACACCCAGAGCAGCCTTTCCAAGCAGGAAATACTTCAAAATCATAAATCGGTTATGAATACCTTTAATATTCCCAATAAACAAAATGAATTTGATTTACCTTATTAGTACTGGATTCCAAAGCTTCACAAAAGTCCTTACAAACAGAGATATATAGCAGGTTCCAGTAAATGTTCTACCAAACCTCTCTCTTTACTCCTTACTAAAATTCTTACAGAAGTTAAGGAGAAGCTTCAAGAGTACTGTACAACAATCTACTCCAGAAGTGGTGTGAATCAGATGTGGATACTAAAAAAATCTAAAGAATTATTCGAAACTTTGAGGTCACAAAATCTTACCAAAATCAATAGCATCAAAACGTACGATTTTTCAACGCTTCATACAACCATTCCCCACGACAAATTAAAATCCAGACTTTTTGATATCATCGACAGTTGTTTCTTTAATAAAAATGGAAGTCGTAAAAATGCTTACCTAGTCATTGGAAATCTAAAAAACTATTTTGTTAAAAACCATTCTGATTGCACACACAAGTACTCTGAAGTTGACATTAAAAAGATGCTTGAATTTCTTATAGACAACATCTATGTAGTTTTTGGAAATCAAGTCTTCCAACAATCTGTTGGAATTCCGATGGGTACCAATTGTGCCCCATTGTTAGCAGACCTATTTTTGTATTCTTATGAAGCAGAATTTATTAAAAAACTTGTACGTGAAAAAAATAAATCACTCGCTGTGGCCTTCAACTCAACATATACATGTAGGTATATCGACGACGTATTATCAATTAACAATTGTTATTTCCATACTTACGTCGACTCGATATATCCCAGTGAACTTGAAATAAAAGATAAAACAGAGTCAGCGTCATCTGTTTCATATTTGGATATTTTACTGGCATTGGACATTGATGGTAACCTAACAACAAAACTTTATGATAAACGCGAAGACTTCAATTTTTCTATAGTCAACTTTCCTTACTTATGTAGCAATATACCTTCATCACCTGCATATGGTGTTTTTGTCTCTCAGTTAATTCGATACGCAAGGGCATGCTCTTCGTATGAACAGTTTCTAAGACGAGGCAAGCTATTGACAAACAAGTTGATAAAACAGGACTATCAACAGTCTCGTTCAAAGTCATCTTTTCGTAAGTTCTATAGTCGATACGACGACCTTGTCAGCAAATACAATCTTCCACTGAGTCGCATGCTGACTGACGTTTTTCATACTAATTGTTAGACCATAATTTATTACCTCATTGTCTTCGGACTTTTGCGGTTTTTATTTTCCCGATTACGACAAAGAGCACACGGCGGGTTTGACCGGTCAGCAGAGGATGCTCACTCCTCCATGGCACCTGAACCTACCTCTATCTTGGAGGTCCGTGTTGCTATGCTTTGAATTTGTATTTCGTTTTATGGATTTTTGAGATGGTTGGCGGTTTGTTATTGTCATTTTTTCATTCATCCATCGATGCCAGAAGTGTCGCACAAGCTCCTGGATTCTTCTCTAATGTTTTCGAGGGTTGATTTCAGTTGTGTCCACAGTTTTCGGTGCGAATATTCCTCCCGCCTGCCCATGCAGGAAATGGTTGGGAGTCAATAGAACATCATCGTTAGGGTTTGCCTATTGGTAAGTCAAGCGTCTAGAGTTGATCAAAGCTTCTGCTCCTGCAAATGCTGTCATCAGTTCTTCATCTGTAACATCTGCTGACCCGATCACTGCATAGATAGCTCTCTTCGCTGCTTTGATCATGATTTCATGGACACCTCTGCAGTGAGGTGCAAGAGGCGGATTAAAGTGCTACTTGACTCCTAGTTTTGCTGAAGATTGTTGAATCATTTTGTGGTCCAATAACTAGTTCCATAAGCTCGTTGTCGACAAAATTCGTCCCATTCGTCCCATTGTCTGATATAACTTCTTTAGGTAGACCCCTTTGGCTAAACATCCAGTAAAATGCGTTAAGGAACGAATCTATATCAATTCCGTAAGCAACTTCTAGATGCACTGCTCTTGACGTCACACGTGTAAAGAGACATAGATATCTCTTATCTCCCGTTTTCCACGTCCCTGCTTCGTGATAAAAGGTCCTCCATATAAATCAACGGGATGTTTGGGAGAATGCGTGTAATGGCTGCATCGTACAAATTGATGGAAGGGGACCCATCAGTTGTTCTGCTGGTCTGGCATTTACTGCATTGTCGTTCCCACTTCCGTATTTCCTCTCGTGTGGATATTATCCAAAAGCGTGATGAGATCATAGATATTGTGTGATTTGTTTCTGTCACATGTTTTCCTTTTTGGTGGTGGTACTTAATGATAAGCGTAGTATCACAATTGTTTCTAGGGAGGATGACAGGGTATCGAACATCATATGGTAAAAATTCTGCATATTTCAAATGTCCATCACACCACAGAATTCCTCCTCATCAATTACAGGGTTCAAACTCAATAACTTGCTGCTCTGTTGAAGAGGTTTGTTCTGTTTCAACAATTTGTATTCACAATGAAACTCACATTTCTCTGCTGTTCTAATGATCCGTGTTTCCACCTTTTCAACTTCTTTAGCATTCAATTCACATGTAAGTTTGTCCTTGATGCTCATTCTGCAGTTATTTACAAAACGATTTAGCCAAGCTTGAACTCTTACGAGTCGTATCAAACTGGAATAGGATTCTGGGTTCAAATAACACTGTACGTCTCTATAGCCCACTGATCTTGCTAAGAATGAATATGAATCATGGATTACTTCTCTGGTTAACTTTTTTCTTTCCTTGTCGGAGTCCTGTCTTTCAACTTTCTGATTAAGCCAATGTGAATCGTCCAAAGAAAGAAAGTGCGGCCCACTCCACCAGACACTGTCTATCTGTAACTGTGAAACAGTCACTCTGGATATCATATTAGCTGGGTTGGATTCTGTTGGCACGTGATGCCACTGCTTTAGATTTGAAGCCGACTGTATTTCCCCTATACGATTTGCGACAAAGGGCTTGAAACTTCTGCTCTGTGCCTTGATCCAGCACAGCACATTCATGCTGTCCGTCCAAAATGTGCACTGGTCACTGTCCATCTCCCGAGCACTTGTCACTACTAGCGTTAGCCTTAACCCCAATACTGAACCCATCAATTCCAGTCTAGGTATGCTGACTGCGGTAACTGGAGCTACTTTGGATTTTGCCGTCACTAATCTGACTGATACACTTCCATCGCCATAGATACACCTCTAGTAAACTACAGCTCCATAAGCGTCCTGGGAGGCACCAACAAAGGTATGAAGGTAAGTCGATACAACCTCACCATTAGATAGACGAGGACATCTCGGTACTTCAATAAGTGATAGCTCTGTAAATTCTTTAACCACTTCTCAGCTTTTGATGTGTGTTCTTCGCTCAACACATCATCCCAATCAAGACCTGCGGTCCACATCTCTTGCAATAGAACTTTAGCTCTTATTGTGTACAGTCCTAGAAGTCCCAAAGGGTCAAACAGCATTGCGATTTTCCGTAGAAAGTTCCGCTTTGTGTAAGCAAAATCATCCTCTGGTGGATTTGCTTTGAATGTGAAGATGTCATATTTGGCCTTCCATAGCACACCAAGGGTTTTTAAGATGGTAAGCTGTTGTCGTGCAGCTCCACTTCAGGAACAACATCTTCTGGTGGGATATGCTGTAGTACACTTACTGAGTTTGATAGCCACTTCCTGGCATTCATGCCGGCTTTTTCCCCACAATGCTGATAGCTGCGTGTAAAGTTTGACTCCATCTTCCTCGGTTGGTACTGAATCCATACTATCGTCCATGTAGGTGGATTTCAAAACAGTCTCTGCTGCCATGGGGTAAGTTTCTCTGTTAGTCTCAGAATGGGTCTGTGCTACAAACTGTGCTTAAAATGGTGATGAATTTATCCCAAATGCAACACTGCTAAATTCGTACACATCTGGTTTCTCTTCTAGTTTAACGTCACGCCAGAGAAATTGTTGATAAGGTCCGTCTTCCTGTGGAACTGTACATTTCTGCAATTTCACATACTATTCCCACATTCTTTCTTCTAAATCTAAGTAACA
Organism: Magallana hongkongensis; assembly: GCA_016163765.1. Lineage (NCBI taxonomy): Eukaryota > Metazoa > Mollusca > Bivalvia > Ostreida > Ostreidae > Magallana > Magallana hongkongensis. The sequence continues at coordinate 23,162,543 of WFKH01011801.1, forward strand.
CATCAAAGAATTCATTCTGAAGTTTTGGCCCGCAATGAATTATATCATTTAATGAGACACCACAATGCTTTGCTGATGTGTCGAATACAATGCGTGTCTTTGTTGTACTCTTATCTGGCCTGATGACAGGAAAATGTGGAAGAATCCATTTTCCACACTTTTCCTCATCCCGGTTAATCTTGCGTATGTATCCTTAGTCTTTGAGTAGGAATCTCTCACTTCCTGGTTTTTCATCAATCGCTTTTCAGTGTTCTCTAAACGTTGTAGTGAGATGTCGTAATTACATGGTAAATCAGACTTTTCTTCCTTCCAAGGAATAGCTACTTCATAATGACCGTCAACAAACTTCAATGAATCTTTCACTTTCTCATACGCACTTCTCTCCTCTGGACTAAATGACTTTCTTCTGTGGCTTACTGAAATTTTCCATCTCCCAGAATTTATCCTAATGGAGTAAGTCTAGCAACTCGTTCATCAGGTCGACCTCTGATCTCTTGATCAGCATAATGAAAATCACTGTGGTCCATTCCAATCAGTATATCCACCACAGAATGCCTACCCACTTCTAGGAATTCAAGTCCTCTCAAATTGTCCTATTTGTTTTGATATTTTCTCCAGTTAATTACACAAATATCACCAGTAACCTTGTCAGCTGTTAGGGCTTCCACTTCAGTCTTTGTCCTACCATCGACACTCTCCATTTGGAATTCTACTGGCAGGGTTTCAAATGACTCAGGTTTGTCATTAAGAACTCCTACGGTAATTCTTTGTAGTTTGCCATGAAAACCCAATTCTGCTGCATTATCTGCATTAATGTAGGTCCGTGTACTGGCATCATCCAGCAATGCATTTACTCTCATTTTCTTTATCCAATTTCTTACTATTACTGGAATGGTCCGCAAGGCGATAAATTGTGGCTCCCCTCCATGACATGTTGTCAAAGTTCTGTCTTGGTTTGCTGATCTCTGGGCATCAACATTACTATTTTCAGTAGTTCTGACTGAGGAATTCGGTCTCTCAGCGTTTGTAAGGGGGGCGAAGTTCCGGGGCATTCTGGTTCAACACTGATGCAGAAAGATCATGTTGATATCCATCTGTGTTTTGGTTAACTGTTCGATTTCTAATGTGTAGTAGTCTGTGATACGTCTCGGTACAATGGTCAATGCCGCAGGGTCGGCTCCTTCTACATGTCTTTTCCAAGTGTCCTGACCCCAAGCAACGCAAACACAGCTTCGACTGACGGACAAAGTTCCATTTCTGGGACACTTCATGCTTCTTGAACTGCTCACATGACCAGATCCTATGTTGTCCTTGACACATCTGACACAGTTTGTTGAAGGTTTTAGTGTTTGCGAAAAATGATCTTTGATGAACATTAACATGGTCACGATTGCACTTTTTACTATCAAAATCATTGTTTGAATCACTCTGTAAACCATACACAGTCTCATTTGCCACTGTTCGGAATTCAGATTCCTGCAAAATCCATTCCCTTAAAGATTCCACCGACTCAGTCTTTTCCTTCTCATACACCCATCTGTGATATGTAGACAGCAGGCACTCTGGGATCTTCTTTTAAAGTTTGACTTAAAGCGATCCATTCTTGAGTTCATCTGTTCTACCTGCATCCTTTAGATTAATGACTGCTATGTCTAGAATGTCTGCGAATTTTTCCAGAGCCTTTGAATTTCCAGCACGAATTGGTCTGAAGGAATACAACTGTTCTAGATGTCGCATGACTTGCCGTCGTCGTCCTCCAAACTTCCGCTCCAGACGATCTTTGGCTGCTTCATAGGCGATAGCGGAATGCCCAAGATTTTCTACAGCTTTAAAGGCTTCACAGGAAAGATGCTGTCTTAATTGAAAAAGTTTATACTCCGGAGTTGCTGGGGCTTTATCTATGCATGCCAATCGTGAAAGAGAAGATTGTGAAAAAACTGATGTTAATCAAGACTCACACGTTTCCTCATCAACTCAGAAACAAGCTAATGTGACCAATGATTCTGTGAATGGCCCTACCGTTGGAAGTGACTTGTGGAAACAATTGAAACGAGTGTCGATTCCTGTTTTTTACGGTTACAAACGGACATATGAGAGATGGAAAGCAGTCTTCAAAACCATCATTCCTTTCACCGAACATCCTATGCGCTTCATTTTCAGCCTCTTCAAGTTCTCTGTATCCAGCATTAATAGATTCACTCAATTGTTCATGCTTTGTTTTAAATTCTTCCTACAATTCTCTTTTCGTTTCTTCAAATTTGCGCACCTCCTAACGAATAGCGTCTACCTTTTTCTAAACCCGAATTTCCTCTTCATTAACGAAGTATGCACTGCCATGTAATGAATCTGTCGCAACACTCGGAGGATCACCCCTTCGTGCATCTAAATAATCCTGAACTCTGTCTTGACAATTCTCAAAATTATCTTTAATCATTTCAATTTCTTGTTCTGTCTTTGATAGTTTTTTAATGTCTTTTGCCTTCTTATACTCGGCGGAAAGCGACAACAAGCAGTTAATGAGAGGTTCTTGTAAGTCAATCAGGCGTTCTCGATATAATTCGACATAATTCCTCACGACTAGGTAAATCAGAATCTAATAAGTTCAACAAGTGATGCTTTGCTCTCGTAAATTGTGACTTAGCTTTAGTTTTCTCACGTTTCAACTCGTCGATATCTATATCTGCATCTGTTGTACCCACCTGATTTCCCATCATCTGCATTCCTGACGCTTCTGCGATTTTTTCTCTCATAACCACGCTCTGCTACCAATTTGTTCTCGATATGAACAATAAAATTGATTTCCACTTTTAATCAGAAGAACACAGCACGTGTCAAAACGAATACACAAGGTTGAATTTAATTGATATTCCGAGCCCGATGTATTTTGTTATCTCCGGAACATTGATGTCATTAATTAATAAACACTTTTTTTTATATGCAAATTTGTTTATGATAATTAAGAGGGGGTGATTACAAAATTATAACGTGAATCTGAAGTAAACAGTCATAGTTTGAGAAAGTTATCACTTTTATTTCTGTTTTGTTTTAACTGCATGGTCTGTACGCTGAAGATGATAATATTTGAGAAGCATATCAGTTCACATCTTATGTTGGACTTTTTTCGAACAAAACCCCTTTTTTAACTAATTACGTAAGATCCTAGACATTACATGATATAAGCCTGGTTTTTTGACTTCCTTGTCCTCAAATCAAGATGTACAGCCAAGTGACAGCCTATGCGTGTGTATTCGCGTTGGGGTTTCTAAAAGAATGTTTTAGTTCTAGTGAGTATTGTATTTATTCAATATTCTTTTCAAATGCTTAACTTATTTATCACTGAACATTTTTTTTGAATTATAATATGAAACACTTCTATGATAAAATACATGTTGTTTAGAACTATATTTTCATCAAACTTTGATGCATCTGTATTGAATGAAGTATTTGTAATATATACATGTACTGATGTACAAACTGGGAATATAAGATTAGTTTTAGAAAATCGTGTGATGTACGAGATCCTTGTAACGAAGAGAAAGCAACTTTATAAAAGGATATTCAAAACACTTCAGCAAGAATTCGTTGCTTAAGAATGAACTATTTTAAAAATGTACCAAAATAATCTATAATTTTACAGGATGACATTACTTCTCTTAGTTTGTTTCGTCCGAATTTGCTGATTAAATTTGCATTAATGCATTTGAATTTTTGTCCAGGAGGGATCTTTAAGAACAGTGAAAAAAAGAGACTTGAACTTTCAATGATAATGAAATATTTAATACTTTATTGTGTTTTGGGTTTCATCAATTTTAGGAGAAAAAATAATTGATTCGATTCCGATTTGTCTATTTTTCCCACTTCTTAACCACATATGTTCTTTGTGGGCACAATATTTTACAGAAATATTACACTTCGAAATTTTGTTTCCTGGAAAATATGATTACACATTGTATAGATCAGAAAATAGTGGGAATGTTCAATAACAAATGGAAAAGTTGAGTCTGACTTTAATTAGTCTGATTATTTGTTCGTATTTTTTTTAAACACTATTATATAAATTTGATAATTCCGTTTATTTGTTAAGTCATTCATTAAATCATTTAGAAATTTAATAAGTCGTTCAGATTTTATTTTAAAAACTTTGGATTTTTATTAATTATGCCTTATTGAAAAGATCAAGTTTACGTCTCGCATTACTCCATTTTACATAAAATTCATCTTCATAAGCTCGTTCTGGGGTCTGACCCGTTCGGGGATTCTTGTCATTAGGTTGAGCGTCTTGTGGTCTTGCGACGTAATATTTTTTAATCCTTTCGATTTTGTTCAATAGGATTTTCATTAATACACATGACTAATAGCCAACACTTTTATTCAACTTTTTCAACATGAAAGTATAAGACGTATATCACCACTATTATTTAATGCAATTTAAAATGCTAAAATATCGAAACGCAAGTATTTTTTCTCAGGAAAAAATGACAAGGAAGTGGTAATAAAGTGATGAAATCAATATATATCTGATTTATCAACCGTTGTTTATCTGTCTTGTACATTTACTTAATACACCGTTATTATCACCGCTTATTTTAAAAGATCGAAGAGCTTTCGTTCCACTGTAAACGGTATATAAACTAGATCTCGTTACGAGTAACGAGTAGGTCTTCCGTCCGATTTGTTTTATATGATACAATGAAATATCGATACTCTCTGCCAAATCTGAGTTCACGTTGAAACTAGGTTTTTGTCTCGGGACCGGAAACGGACGAACGGAAGTGATTAATGAAAATGAAAGCTGGTATTTCTTGTATATTTGCCTAGTGAACATCACTGTTTATCAGGCTAGATGAAACACCTAAGAAAGTCTGTTAAACTTGTTAAAAACATGAATTGTTTGAACCCTTCCGGTAAGAACCGGAAGTGACGGTTGACAGAATAAAACCCATTAAACACATTTTCAATCAAATGTCTATCATTCATAAAAGTTTCGTGTCTCAATCACTTACAGTGACTAAATCTCGCGAGTATCAAATCTGTAAAAAGGAAAGCTACCTAAGATATTTGATATATCTTGCCGGAAGTAAAATATGTTTGCTTATTTAACATTGTATAGACAACATATATAAGAATTTATACTGATTTAATCATTCTATGTAATATAAATAAAATAAGATAAAACAAATTTGAGGTGCTTCCGGTGACGACCGGAAGTTACGACGAATCACACAAAATAATGTCAACACAGATACATACATAGGACTATCATCCCACAACGTTTGGTTGTTCAAGTCGTCACCGTTTTTGAGATCTCGTGGAGTCAATGTTTTTTGTCTCTGGACAGGAAACGAACGAACGGAAGTGCTCAGTGAAAATAAAAGTTTGTGTTTTTTTAATACTGGATAACTGTACTTTATTGTTTATCAATTTTACTACAATTGTCACACAAAAACAGTTAAACTTTCAAACAACCTAATCTTTTTGAACCCTTCCGGTGAGGACCGGAAGTGACGGTTGACAAAATAAAAGTGGTTGAAGGCATTTTCTATTAAATTTCTATCATCCATGTAAGTTTCGTGTATTGATCACTTGCACTTTCTGAGATCTCGCGGGTAAAACATTGGTTAAAAAAAGGCTATCTGAGATGTTTAAGAAATCTCACCGGAAGTAGAATTTTTTTGTTTCTTAAACATCGAATAGATGACATATGTAAGGCTTTATACTTATATTTCAAATCTATGTGAAAATAGATTAAATGCGTAAAAAAATAGTTTTTGAAGTGCTTCCGGTGACGACCGGAAGTTATGACGAACAAAACAAAATAGTTTGAAGACATCTACAACTATAGGTCTTTCATCCTACAAAGTCTGAATGCTCAAGTCCTTATCATTTTTGAGATCTCAATGTCACAAGCTTTTTGTCGCGGGACAGGAAACGGACAAGAGGAAATGAATTTAAAAAAAAAATGAAATAACTAAATGCAGATATTAATATTATCTATCATTCCTGAAAATTTCAAAAAAACTTGTTAAGCCGTCTCTGAGAAATCTTGTGAACAAAAAAAAGGGGGGTGAATGTCAAAATTGGTACCCAATTTTCGAGCCATGGCGAGCTCTAAAAAATGGCGCCACTGGCGAAAAACAAAAACATTCGGAACAACTTTAAACTATGGTCTACCTATCCTGAAAATTTCATATCCATATCTCTGATAGTTTTTGAGTTTTTGTGTGCACAAAGTGGGTCGAAAAACTTACAAAATCAGCAATAAATCGGTACCGGAAGTGACGACGACAAAAATATTAAAAACAAAATAAATTCAGATCACTTCCAATCATCTGTGAAAAAATTGTTGAAATCGGTTGGATAGTTTTCGAGAAATCGCGTGCACAAAATTTGTGGAAAAAAATAATAATAATAATAACTAGTAGACTAATTGTTCTTGAACAATTAGAGGTCTTTCCACCCTACTATTTTTTTAATAAATTGCTAGATTGCTCAGCAAGGTATACAAAAATAGTATACCTGTGTTCTATGTTGTACTAGAAAATTAGAATACTGCAAAGCCATAAATGAGTTTTAAGAGATTATTTTGTATTTCAAGCCATGATTGCTTTAAGAATTCCGTTGTTTATCGTAGATATCTTTTGAATTACTTTTTCTGAATTTTTTCCCATTTACTCTGAACAAAATTGATGTGCTCGCCAAGTGAATATTCTTTACACAAGCATATAAACAGAAAACCTAACAATAGAAGAGCGTGTTCTAGAGGCTAGCTGTCTTTGTACAATATGAATGGGTTGACTGTAAAACAATTTCCACTTGAGTAACCACAGGACTTGATGCGATACCTGGCTGACCTAATTGAATACCTTATTGCGCAATCCAGCAAGCTATTGAAACCCTTACTAAAATTCTGTATCAAATGATATGATAATTCATTAATTAACAGATTTCCAAATGACCTTGACCTTTGACCTTTATGTCATTTTGTTCGGCCAAGGTAGACGCTTCTATCCCAAGTGGTCCGACGTCTTTATGATAAATAATAAAAAAGTTGGAAGTGATTTTATGGAAATTTAAATACTTTCAGGGGCAATAACTGCTAGAAGAGGGCCCCAGATCCTTTCGGTATGAATAGATTGAACAACCCTCTAAGTGTACTAAAGACATTGGTAAAAGTTCCAAGTCTCTATCTCTTATGGTTTTAGAGGAGTAGTGATAACAGGCATTTCCTTCTCAAAGGGCAATAACTCTGTAAGTTCTGGGAGTTTTTTGACACAGGGTCAATTGGTACCATAACTTTTAAGGAACAATTACATAAAGTTTAATTTGTTTGGATAACCCTAATAACAAAAAAGTCACTCCGAGCTAAATAGAAAAAAAGAAGAAGAAAAAACATAAAGAAAACAAGAGGTCTTTCACCTGAAAGGTGGAAAGACCTAATAAGAAACAGTACGAAAACTATAAGGTCTTCCGTTGGAAACGGAAGACCTTAATAATGCCGAAAAAATGGTACCGATCTTTGCTTACATGGAGAATTATACTGACCTCATAAAAGTTATAAAACTGTAGGCTTATTTTCATCAAACATGGTTACATATATGTTTATCAAATTTATCTGCGATGCTGGAAAACTGGCAATTAAAATCATATCAGATTTGTTTTTAAGTTGCATAGTGAAAAATAAATTTTAAACGTACATTAACCAGTCTGCTTAATATCGTTTAAAGCTGCTTGGTCCGATTTGATATCACATTTTATATACGTTGTAAAACGGCGGTTTTATTTAGTTTGTGTATAATACTACGCATTTAAGTAGGTTTCTCGCTCATTTAAGCGATATTTCAATGGTAAAATGATACAAATACATGTACTTTGTTTACAATACAAACTTTACATAAACAGGTATCGCGTTATTATTATCAAGATTAGTCCAGTCAATTTATTGTTAACCTTAACAAAATTGCAACAGAATATTTTTATCATAACATTGTAAAGGTAACTTAGTTGTAGCACATATTAAAAGTCTTAAACAATATCATGAATATCTAATTAAAAATTTCAGAGTCAAAAACTTGCTAACTTCAAGTTTTGAGCATTGCACAAATGAGGTACCGTAGAAACAAAGGGAAGTAATTATAAAACTTGACGTCATCAATACATGTGATGGAATCCTTTGTGGAAGCCATGCAGATTGCTATAAAATGGTTTCAAATATTAATATCTTCTTATTACATATTGGAAATACATGTTTTTCAATGTTAACATTGTTTTTATACTTTTTTTGATTGCCTTCAGAATATTCAATAGTGTAACATAACACAACAATTTTTGTCTGCTTACTGCTACCGGCACTGTACCTGTTATCAGCTAAAATTTAAAGTTTTCTTTTCGTATTTCCTTATTTCTTGATATTTTTGGATAAAACTTGACATACTTTAAGAGTCAAAATCAGCAAGCATCGAGCATTTTGTGAAAAATATGGAAAGTGACATAAAAACAAAAATGATAAAAACACATATAAAAATAATCAGAATGAAGATTGTGTTAAAAATATATGTGCATTTTTTTTTTATTTGTGTTGTTACTATGGAAACCACGTGCTTTTAGACTGACTGATTTGTACTTCACTTTAACATGAGGATTTTTGTATATACAAATGCAATATTATGTTAAATCATCTTAAAACTCTATCAATAATTTTTTATGCTACAAAACACACTGCTGTAATTTAAACATCATTAAGAATTTACATTTACTTCGTCCTTTGATATTTATACCCGTTTTATTTTATTAATTTTGCATACAAATACCAGTCAATTCAGTGCCCTTTTATAAAATTCTACAACCATGTCAAGGTTAACTAACCCAACAAATTTTTATCATGACATTTATTCTAGAAGAATCAATTAAAAAATCTGTAGGCAAGTGACCCGTTCATAAATAAATACCGATTTTATACACCAGGCAACGTATAAGTTTTACTCTAATTACCTAAAATAAAAATTCCGCTGGCTGACTTTCTTAGCTATTTAAGAGTAAAAATCAACAAGCATCAAGCATTCCATGGAAAGTGGAAAAATTATTTTTTTGAAAAGCTGCTTGTATATTATTGATTTTAATCTACTTAACACAAAAACCCTGATGAACAATGATTTTTGTCATACTAAGGGGCTGGTATCCAAGGACATTTATTTCCTTAGTTACGGGTGCACAAATCCTTGAAAATAAAACAATAATTTTAGCTAAACATCTAAGAAAATTATTCCTTTACATGATATTATATAGAATTTTGCTTTTTGTATTTATTATTAGATTGAATTTTCCCATTTTTAGAAAAAAATAAAATTTAAAAATATTTCATTGTAATTGTTGCCATGACAACAGGAAGAGAACATGCATTTAGACGCTTATCAATTTCGAAAAATTGCATATATGTATAACTTTATATGCGAAATCTACAACCACTGCTGGAAAAATGATTTATGTATTTCTGTTAGTGATCATCTGTACTACTTATATGCAAAATAAAATCCATAGGCAACTTTGATGGGAAAAAATTGTACATGGTTTAAAAGTATATCAAATTTGCATTTTAAGCTTTTACAAAGGGGTAAGGGTAACATAAATACCAAGTATTATTAAATTGAATAGATCATATTGTACCTAATTTTTTAAATTATTCCCTGGTTAGAGATGCACATTAAGTCATATTTTCTATTTTATCAAGTTTTTTTTTAAATGACATGTTAGAGATCATTCATTTTCATCTAAAATTAGAAAACATGGACACAGGGACATAAGGGCAAACATTAGGTAAAATATTTATTTCATTTATAAATGAGGTATTTTACTCCTCAGTGTGGTTTAATCATAAATTTAGTGAAAATCTGTATACAAAACAATCATTTAAAATACTTTGTACAAAGAAACACAAGGGGGAGGTCAGGTTTTACCCTCTGAGTTCATTTAATTTGACCTTTTTGTACTTAAAATGCAATTCTCAACATAATGAAATATGACTCAGGTATTCTTAACAAAAAAATGTGAACAATAACATCAAATACCAATATTGTTTTAAATTA
>WFKH01011801.1:23173319-23203023 GCA_016163765.1 Magallana hongkongensis
GGGGGGGGGGGGGCAAGTCCATCATAATTCATTTTTCTATATGTAAATTTAAGAAAAAAAATTTGCTGCATGAAAAAGTATTTGCAGAGATGTTATTAAAAAGTGAAGGTCAGAAAAAGAAATCAAGGAGTTATCTTATTCCTCAGAAGGCAAAATATCCAATTTAGATGTTCATCTGATTATTATATAGATTTTATAGTCGAACAGTCACCAACAGTTTCCTTCTTTCAGTGATATCAGCCTGAATCGTATTTGGATGTACCTATACCTATACCAAATCAATAACAATAATTATTTCAGTTAAATTGGTCGTACCCCCCCCCCTTCCCCCCAAAATCCATGCATGCAAGAATTTCACATCACAAAAAACTTGAATCAACAGAAAAATTCAATCAACAATATACATATATGCTTACTTTAAGAATTGATCCACTAGGCCACATTTAAAAAGTGTTCTCTCCCTCTCCCATTTCAGTATTTAAACTTTTTGTCATTCAGATGGGGGAATATTTTTTCTTCAAAATCTATCAACTATTTTACATAAAATTGAATTGGTGTGCAAAGAACTTTAAATAATTTAATTTGTAGGTAATTCAGAGAAATATTTTGAAAGTCAGCTGATATAGATAGTACAGTTGCCTCAATATCAATATCAATTGTAGGTTATATATTCATATGCATGATTACATTTCCTTTTAGTCTTGGTTTTGTCAATGTCATCAGGTCAGTTCAAATAGCTTGACATAGACCTGTATTACTGCAGAACTTGCTGAATGCTTTATCTAACATGGATTTCCTTCTTTATTTAACAATGTAAAGTAAACACAAAGTAAAAAATCTTGACCATCAACTTTAATTTTTTACCATCATTCATTTTCTTGTACATGTATTCAAGATGAAATAATAATTTTCAATGAAAATGATTCAACAACTCAAATGATCAAGTGGTAATAAATCATTAAGCATCAACATTGACTTATGAACACATTTTATTTTTAAAAGTATGAGACAGAGTATAAGCCAGGCACACATTTGCTTTGAACAGTTAAGAAAATATACCTGTTCGTACCTTTGTATTTAACCCAAATATCCCTATACATAATTACATATAATTTTTAAATTTCATTTGATAAGATTTTCAGTTTCAGTTGAAAGCCAGCTCTTCTTTTCTGTGGAACAAAATGGCTAATATAGCTGTTTATCTGCAAGGATGAAAGAAATTCTGCTAAAGAAAATCATCCCTTGCAAACTTCAGTTTTAATTTGTTGCATTTGTTGGTCTGTTTTTTCACAATTGCACTTTCACCCTCTTCTTTTGCAAAATTCAAATATTTCAAGCATTGACTCTGATCTGTCTGGTGTGAATATTTCAATTTTTTGTGTAGACATGGTAGACTTTAGTGTCTATTCTTGTTTAAGTTGATTCATTTGGCTTGCATGTGACACATTTTCTGTTCACAACCCACTAAGCTATCTGTAATAAAACAAAGAACCTGTTACAACTAGTACACCCTTCCATCCCCTTTTTAATTAAACTGTCTTGAAAACTCATACAGCAAAGTATTTTACTGTTATAATTCATTAAATATAGGTGAAAAATCTTGACTTTTTTCAAGCAATATGGTACAAGTAGTTGGTATTATGTGAATACAACATTAATTATCAACATATAGAATAAGAAGAAGACTGACCAATTATTCACACAAGATACGTTTAAACATGTACTTGTATACTACATGTACCAAAATAGCTATCATAGTCTATACATGTTTGATTAAAAGTTTGTCATAGTGCAGTTGAACGACTGATTGCACAATATTATGTATTGAAGAGCCTACGATTTTGTGTATTACCGTATGATAACGAACGAATAATTTTTAAATGTTGATTTCCTTGTTTATCCATCTGTTATATTATATCATTATTAGGAACTCAAAACATCTTGTTTTTGTGCATTTTAGCACGCCCGGAATTTGCCGAGTTTTACGATTTACTGTACCAGTTATCGGCTTCGCGATAATAACATAGTAAAATCCCTGTAAATTTTGATTTGATACTCTGCATAATGTTATTTGAATTATGCCCCTTTTGGGGTCAGACTAAAGGTCGTAGGGGTTATGATACATAAACAAAACTCATAAAATTATTCGTTCGTTATCATACGGTAATACACAAAATCGTAGGCTCTTCAATACATAATATTGTGCAATCAGTCGTTCAACTGCACTATGAATCTCTCAGAATTTAATGAATTCCTTTTGTTTCTATATGTTATATGTATTGATATTATATGTCAAATCAAAGAAGGTATATAATAACGTATCACAAAGAGGTCATATTCTATTTTTAACTTATTACGTCACTTCCCCCACTGCTGAAAGTGCAAAGATGTAAATCAGCGGTAAACAATGATCGTTTGAGCTCATGGTTAAATCATACATGTATTCAAGAACGTTTTCAAGCAAACTTACTTTTCTTTATTCGAAACAGACGACTGAATCAAAAAATCTTAGATAGTCGCGTGCTATAAACCCGAACTCTCAGTTTAGCCGATAACTGGTACAGTACCAGTACAGTATGATTAGCTTATAGTTTGTTCTTTGTTATGTTTATGACCTGTAAACTTTAAATGAAAACACCTATCTGGATAATGAAAGTCTAGCATATTTACTTTCCTATTGTTAGAACTTGGATATACGCGGTGAAGTGAGAATCTATGCGTATATATTCGTTTTATGTTTCTTCAGAGATAGCTTTTGCTCTAGTAAGTAATGAGGCAATATTTTAATAAACTTTTTTTCAAATTAAAATTGGTTATGGTATTTATAAGCTTTTTTATTTGTTCAAGAATATGCACATATCCCCCAAAAAGTCTAGTAATGCAAACTTAACATTTTTTATCAGAAACTAGGGCGTTGTATCAATTGTAATAAATTATTAATAAATATAATTTGATTTTTTGTGAATAAATGGCAAACTGCTTGCTTGATTTTAAACTATAAAAAAAATTAATGAGTATCTTAAGGTTATTCCAAGGTTTTTGGTCTAATATTAGATATAGTGATTCTCAGTCAGGTCAGCAAGGTGAACATATAATGCTTTAGAAATGGCCAAACGACACAAACAAATGAATAATTGTCATTTTTTTAAAAATATATAATGATAAAATTTGTTTAATAATACTTTGTACTGTTTGCCATGCAGTCATTGACTTGGCATATACGGGGTAATATTTGAACTCATGTATTCATATTAGATGAGTAATTAATTTCATTATTGATGCTCTAAAAGAATGCAAACAGTGTTGTGAAAATGGCAATTGTTTTCACAAGACATTTTAATTCAATTTTATTTGATTCTTGATTTCACTAGTACTGTTTTCAATATATGCATGCATACAAATGTAGGAGTTTCAACACCACTTTAAAGGCAAATATACGATCTTTTTTTACGTTTATATAAGTGAATAGACATACTATACTTTATTAAAAACTATGTATGTTGATTTTTGAAAAGAAATCAAAATCGGTCATGTATCAGAGTTAAGAAAATTTCTTTAAAGCCTGGTTCTAAAAGTAAACTTAATTGTTATGAATCCCGTCAGTGAAAACCGTTTGTAAAACTTTAAAATCGCTTCTATTATATTTGTATCATACCGACTTTGTATGATATTAATATTTTTAACCTTTTGAGAATTTAATTTTCTCAACCAGACACCTGGCATTGACGTTAATGTTGCCAAGATGTTAGTACTGGAAAGTCTCTTCCTCTACATAGCGAGTAGCCAGTATCCAAATCTGTAAAAAAAAAAAAAAAGACCCCCAAAAAGTTTCCATTTGACTACTGTGTATTCATTCTATATTATATGGTTTTAATATGACATTTAAACAATATATATTAGTCTAAATTACAAGCAAATTTAACAAACATTAACATTTGTTACGAAAGCTCTGAAAATAAAATAATAGTTGATACCCCTGAATCAACTAAAGTTAACTGTGAGAATGCGCGCCAGTATACCTAATAATACAAATACCGTATGTGTAGGTATAAATATCATCGTATGCACTTTTACCAAATTCTTGAATTTCCGTAATAATATTATTAATTAATAAATTGATATGCCCTCTATTTGATTGACTAAAATTTATGATATGCAAAGAACATAATGATTTTTGTTCAGGTTTTTGTTTTAATCGCCTTTATTATCTTACTGTTATAAATTCTTTCATTTCAAATGTTTATACTTATTTCAACTGCTTGCTACGTCAATTTCCTTTAAAAAAAAATGGGTATTTAGAAAATTCGTTTTTTGATTGATAATGCCTAAATTTATTCTTAAACATCTTTTGATTAGTAATCAGATCATAATCGTCATTTGTTTTTAAAATAACAGCGTAATTGGTCCATAGATTGATGCTGGGAGCGGATTCATGTAGGTCTAACTTTTCAAAATACTCTAGATATCTTTGCTATTGAAGTCTGAGAAATTGCAAGGACTTTTTTTTTACATAAAGTTTAGTAGTTTTTTTACAAGATTTTGTTTAACGAATGATAGTGTGAGATGTCGTCCGATATTAATCTTTAAAGAGCGAAGAGAAGTGTATTCCGGATATTGAATAAACTATCGTTCATCAATCATGTCATTGTTTCTTCTGTCTATTCAGTGCAGTTTAAGTTTTTTCGAATTTTATTCACATGGTTTACATCTTTGCCGGCTGAAACAATATGGGGCTTGGACAAACCACTCTGTATCATGATTTTGGCACTAAACTTGACCTAGCTGACGTCAGGTACATCATTTTAAAGAAACACAAAACAACATTGTCTTTTCGTTTCGGAACATGAAATAAAGATATTGTTGATTTTTCACAAAAGATGTTGTTGTACTATACAGCCGTCGAATGCTTATGATCAAGAGCAACTTTAAATCTCTTCTTCTGTTGTATCTTCTTTTAATTAGTAGTTGATGTCATGATTGTTTAATTTTTGCAATTAATTAAATTTAAAAAGTTACATAACTAACATAAGAGCCTGAGTACTTGAGTTCTCTTTTGCTTTTTCTTGTGGACCATGTATTTTTGTTCTCCATCTTTCTCTTAATAGGGCTGGATGGTCGTTACCATTTTAAGACTGTTTAGATCTCCTTAAGAAGTTCTGTATAGATATGAAAGAAATTGTTCGAAATTTAAAGCTAAAACATTCGATTTTTTTTTTAATAAATGAAATCCTATCTAAAAAATTCAAGTAGATCTGGTGGCTAATTTGTTGACCACCCAGCCTCCTTAACGTACAGTCGGCAAGATCTCGGTCGATTGATTGGGTGTTTGTTCTGCACTTGCCTTGCCTCTGTTTTCACTTTGTCACCCACATTGTTTTAGGTATATGCGTCATGATTAAACCTTTATTTAATTTAGCGAAGGATTGTCCTCGTTCATGGACAGTACAGTTGTACAGACCGTTTGTTTTTTCACTGAATTCGTCATTTTTATTATTATTTTTTTATGATGTAATAGACGTATACAGTAACACAAAAAATTGTACATAATGAAGGATTACTGCTGATTTAATGAGATGTACATACTTTAGGTTTACGATTTTTTAAATAGATAATTGCATTGATAATTTTAAATTTTACAATTTTACAAAGAAACTAGCTTTCTTATTATCCTTTTTCTTTACTTTCCTTATACTATATTAATTAATTAATATACTTCCTTATATCCTACATTCATCCAATGGCGCATTAAAATTTGTCTTTTTAAAATACTTTTATGTTAAAGTATATCCACCATACATGATATAAAACAAGGTAAATCCTCCAGATTTCAAAGTCGAGAAGCGAAAAATAATTAAATAAAATATTTTATTCAAATTTATCGCATTTACTGAATATTTAATGAACGTCATATTAACCTACCTGCGCACTGTTTAAAATTAGATATACTTTACTGAATTAGCTTAGCGCTTTCCATTACTTTCACATTTTACATTTGACGTTATCAGTGTGTTTAGCGATTACAGTTTAAGGTGGTATGGGACACCTCCATATTGTGACGTACTTCCTATTACAATAAACAATAAAATCAGACATAATTTCATAACTATTTTCTTTCCCGAAATTGTTATTTAACAGCGTAGCACAATGGGTTAGAGCGTTCACTACGAATCTGTTAGTCATGAGTTCGAATCCCGCTGGGGCTTTTATAATTTTTACATTTTCAAAAAAGTCAAAACTTATTTTTTGGTAAATCATTGTAAAATTTAAAAATTCTAAACTGGTGAAAGTAATTTGATTATAATGTACTTTTATTTACATTAATACCAACATGCAGATGTCCCATGCCACCTTAAGTTAAACTTTTTATATCTAAGACTACTAAATTAACCTACTATAGCAAGTAAATACCGACCCTGAAAACTTAAAGAAAGCCAAGCGAGGTTTGCTTAAGCTTATTAATTGTATTTTCAAAAGTTTTATGTAAACAAAATGTTGTGGGGGTTTTTGTATTTAATTGTTTTACAAATGCTGCTGCCAAAAGATGTACTTTTAGTTGTAAGTTATTACAGATTGAAATACTACTGAAAATATAAAGTTACTTAATTTTTTATTTTTTTTTACATTTTTTAAACTTTTACCTTGCAGACAGATGTAATGGTGCAGGAAACTGGTCATTTTATGACCGCCAATGTTACAGTTGTATAGCTCATGCTGTTTCTTGGCAAACTGCGAGAACATCGTGTCAGCAATTAGGGGCGGATCTTGTTACTATCAACAATGCAGGAACACAGTCCTTTTTAGATAGTATGAATGCATCGATCTACTGATAGCAATTTGACAGCAACTTTTCATTATCGTTAAACATTCGCACATGTTTTCAAAAGTGAAATTGTCCGTTACATGATCACATTTAAAGTATAGACATTAAAAAAAAGAAACATATTTGGGGTTTGGCACATCCAAACTATCTTACTTGAATTCAGAAACAACAATTTTAATTTTTAGAGTTTCTAATATTTAATTTTAAATCGTTGGTTTAGTTTCACAGAAACACAAGTTCTCACAAGGGTATATTATTAAAACATTGAAGATTTTATTATGTTTTGACGCCTTTATACTACAAGTAGTAGGTGAACACAATTTCTTTCATATTGTACAAATCAAGGTGTCGCGACATAACCATTTTGAAATTAATCAATGAATAAGAATATGTTGCTTAACGATTTTATTTAATAAATACTCGTATAATTTGAATTGGACTTCTTATTGATAAATAATTAACCATGACTGTCCTATAAAAATTCCTCTGTACTTTGGATGGAGTCTGGATGGCGTGGGTGTGCTCTTGCTCGTAGTCTGCGGAATGGGGTCAGGATATGTTGGTGTCGGACCACACCTATTCATGAAATGCTGTAATAACATTGGTGTGGTTTTAGTACACATATATTTTTCAATAGAAGTATTTATTCCTTTATTTATTGTAGATTTTAATAAATACAGTTATATATGTATGCAATGAATATATAAATATTCATGAACTTGGCAAAGACCCAAGCACCTGTGCAACGCCATATTTCAATTATTCCCTGAATACTTGCTGTCAGCAATTCTGAATGATACGGTTTTCGTTTCTTATATTTTGTTATATATATGTTGTTCCTCTTGTTACTACTTTTATATACATGAACGTTTATGGTACCCCTTCCCGAAAAGACGTACATTTCGAAGCTAGCCATGTGTACTTGTACGATATTGTTGACTTTAAAAACGCCAGAAAAAAATTCTGACTATATTATAATCTCTTCCAAGACTTCACTACTCGTTACTTCTGTAAAAAACATACAAATTCATTGCAACATGGCATAGATTACTGGAACATGTAACACATTAAAACATTATAATTTTTTTTTCGTTATCTTGTCGACGTTCAGTTGTTTGTTGGGTCGATTACACGCCTTGATCCACCTTCGACATTTATCTAAATTTGTTTTAGGCTTTAGAAAAGGGTAAAATATCACCCCCTTAATCCGACCCGGATACCTACTATCACTATCAGCCAATATAAAGTTGTATTGAATGTTCACCGAATCTTGTTTGTCTAACCTTCCTCCATGCAAATTTTGATAACGTTTATTCTACGTCATACATAGCCTCTGATTGGTCCGTGCATAAAACCCGGGAAAATTGGCGATTCTTGAATTCATTCGAACAAATTCTAATTCGTCCGAACATATCATTATTCATCCGAACAAATACAAAAAAATCGAACAAATAGCTATTTGTCCGAACAAATGAGAATTTTTTTAATCTGGCCCTTCCACGCCGCCGTACAACATAAATGATATAAAACAAGGTAAAATCTGTCAGATATTACGATTTCAAAGTCAAGTAACGAAAAATTATTCAATAAAATTGAACATTAAATGAATGTTGCATTAACCCACATGCGTACTGTTTGATATTATAGATAATTTATCAAATAAGCTTAGAGCTTTCCAGTACTTTCACTTAATTGTAGTTTGATTTGACGTAATCAGCGTGTTCAGCGATCACAGTTTAAATTCAACTTTGAATATCTTAAGTGCTAGATTTACCTATAATAGCAAGTGAATACCGATCCTTATAACTCATAGTAAAGCATTTACGATTTTCAAGGGATTCTTTTACTTTATCTAAAGCTTATTAATTTGCATTTTGAAAAGTTTTATGTTTTTGGGGGTTTTTTTGCATTTAGTCGTTTTTACAAATGATGCTGCCAAAAGGTGTATTTTTTTTTACAGCGTTAAAGAATAAAATGCTATTGACGACATAAAGTTATGTAATATTCTTTTACAGCATTCTTTTTCTAACTTTTACTTTGCAGACGGATGTAATGGTGCAGGAAACTGGTCAGTTTATAACCAAAACTGTTACAGCTGTATTGCGAAGGCCGTTTCCTGGGAAACTGCCAGCTCAGAGTGTCAGAAATTAGATGCAGAACTTGTAACTATTAGCAATGCAGGGACTCAGTCCTTTTTAGAAAGTATGAAAACCTCAATTTACTGATAGGAACTTTTTTTATCGTTCGCACATTTCTTCAAAAGTGGAATTTTCTGTCTCATCAACTCATTTGAAAAATTAGATCTGTCAAAAAATAATTGTTAAATATATATGTGAATAAATTTATTTAAATTAAGCTTTTGAAATTGAGAAACATCAATTTTTTTGCTGTTTTTAATATTGAATTACGACTTGTTGACTTAGTACCACGAAAAAAAAGTTTTGGCCAGATATATTTGAATATTGAAAATTTCATCATGAACTGTCGCATTTCACAATATTCTTCTTGTAAAAGTTGACTTTTTTAAATTGAATTTCAAAAGAACTCTGCCCCAACACAGATCACTGGATTGGACTAAACGATAAGTCCAAAGAAAACACCTTTGTCTGGGTTGGGGACTCGACAGTAAGAAGTTTGGTCAATTATAGTTTTTATTAAATATTTAATGAATGCAATAATTGATTGCCGGTATTTGGTTATTGACAAGAATCAGATTAGTTCATTATTGAATTGTATTATACATGTAAAAACAAAAGTGTGCATGAATTAAAGTATTGTTTTTACGATTTTAGATTTTAAAGTCATATGATAATTGGAGTAAAGGTGAGCCGAATAATTTACGGGGTGTTGAAGACTGTGTTGAAATTAGAAAAACGGTTCAACACAAATGGAATGATTTAGACTGTTCATGGAATAGGTCTTACATATGTCAAAAACCCCAAGGTAAATCAGTAGTCAGTAGATATTTAAAATAAATATACAAACTTAATAATATTTAGGTTCATGTTTAGTTATTTTAATTGTTTCCAGTAGAAAAGAATTTAGGGTTATTCGTTGCAATATTTGTTAACAATAATTTAACATTGAAAAATATGATAGAAATAACTAATTAAACTAATGTTAGATTTCAATTTGTGATACAGACAGTACAGTTGAACGCTATGTTATAAAATTTTGAATATCTTAAAACATTTAGTGACATAAGCTTAAGTTAACCCTAGTCCATTGAATCTCTTATTGTCATACAGATATCGATGACTGCCTAACCGATCCTTGTCAAAACAACGGAACCTGTACAGACCTGGTCAGCGACTACCAATGTGATTGTATGAAAGGATTCAATGGAACAAATTGTGAAAAAAGTAAGCAAAAAAAAAGGAAAAAAAACTAATGCGTACTTTTCTCGTTTTTAGAAAAATCAAAAGCCTTTTGTGTAAAAATAATGCTTAAATAATTTGTTCGTATGTTTAAATAATCATAATTTTAGACATCAATGAGTGTGAAGTACGACCATGTAAGAACAACGGAACTTGTGTTGATTTGGTCAATGGCAATCAATGTTATTGTACAAACGGGTTTAGTGGAATTGACTGTGCGAATGATAAGTGTAAGTAAGGAAAATGTATTTATATATAATGTTCTTAAACATATTTTAAAATGCCGTAGTTGACGATAATATTCTTTTTTATTACTTATGACATAATACATACCAACGACTCAGTTTGTATGTTTTACGTGATGAGTTTAATGATAATATTTGATACAAGCTTTGAAATAATTCGAGCCCTAAATGAGTCTAAACGCTTATCAAAAAAATAAATAAGATAAAACAAATACATATTTTTTAAACATAATGAAAGTTGAAACCTTTTAGTCATGATGTAAGCATACGTCCAGTACAGTAGTTTGCAAACTTTTCAAGTTTATCTATATCGTAACCAATGTGAGACAGACAGAGGCCAAAAGGGGTATAAATATGTGTAGGGGAATAAGGGGAAAATACTTCATCAAGTAGAGGCTTTTTAATATGTAAAGTATTTCAAAGCAGTCCAGTAGGATTTTCAGGAACATTTAGGAGGGGAGTCAGAGAAAAGACACAGTGTTTATAGGGAGGGATTCAAATTAAGATAGAAGTATAAAAGATAATAAGTTATGAAAAGAAAATCGGAGCCTTCATCAATTTTAAGAAAACTATTCGTTTTTGAAAAGGGTGTGTGAGAATGATTTCCTTTGTAAAACGTTCAAATTTTTTTTTTCAACGACCGACTTTTTTTGCCTTAAACTCCACATGATTATTAAACATTTTCTTCTTTAGATATTCTACAAATTATCAACATAGAAAGCAGCAGCTCAGTAATACACGAAGGAAAATCTGTCTGGTTTAAATTAATATTAAGAAGTAAAACAATATACGATGTCCAGTGGTTTCATAGTGGATATTTGATTGTTAATTCATCAAGAAGATACAAAGTGACGTCACTTAAAACAGAAAATAACACATCTATACATACCTTGCATATCGCAAACGTTTTGCATCGAGATAAGGGTAATTAAAAAAATATACACTTTTTTTCAGTGAAATGTAGTTCTTTAATAAAAGCAAACACACTTGATAAGCTTTTTATTCTAATAATTGTAGGAGGATGGGGAATTATCGTATCAAATCATTTGACATATGCATCAAAGAATTTTACACTTACAGGTTAGAATTGTTTAAAATCATGTTTAGATTTATTTCTTTAGAAATCATGTTTCTCAAATTTCCTATTTGTAAAGTAAACGTGAAAACCTAACACTCTATTGCATCATTGCCATTTTGACAGACTTTTATATGTATCATGAAAGTTTGAAGCCTAAAACAACCATTAACCATTTGAATTTACTTTAAAGTCAACTCATGTTTTATGTTCAGTTATTCCTAGATTGGAGCTTCATATTAACCCGAAATACAACTTTTCAATACTAATGAGTGACGAATTAAATCTTCAATGTACAGTTAGAAATCCGGAGTCTTTGCTTGATGTCACCAATGGAAGTCTCGTATTGACAAAGGATGGGTCTGCGTTACCAGGTGAAATGAGGAATAAAACGTTTAGATATTATATTAATAACAAGATATCAACATCCCGGATCACTGAAACAAAATTATAAGTGACTCATATATTCATTTGCTATTCGTTTTCGTTTGTTATCGTGTGTTATCGATACGTCAATACTTTTTAAAACTATTACTTTCTTTTAGTTTTAAAGAAGAAACTTATTTAAAATTTAGATAACTTTAAACAGGGATGCATGAATTATCTGCCACCCCTTCCTCCGCCCTGTACTCGCTATAATTATGTATTGGAAATGCATTTATACAACTTCAGTAGGTTACCTTACTCTAATTCCTGCCTAAAAATATTATTGGAGTACTTTTAAGTTTTTAGTTTTTACTGGTTCTTCTATAAGGTATATCATCTACCATGTTTCCTAACCTCTTCCAATTTGCACTACCTTTTATAAATTTACAATCTAAATAAAACAAATAATAGTCTATTAAAATCCCTTACATTAGCCTATAATTTTTATTTATGCATTTAAACCAATTTGATAACGCTTTGGTTATTATAACAACAGCCCCCATAAACAACACAAATCCCTACCTCTTATTTTAACATCCCTACCCTATCATACCCCTTTTAAATTAAGCTTCACAAATTAGATGTTAAGAAGAAGGTACAGTTTCTTCAATATTTACCCTAAAATTCAAAATTTGTTTAAATCTCATAAAAAACACATATACCATCTTAAACATGTGTGTATATAAAGTACCAAGTTAAACGCTTTTATCTTGTTTCAAAAAATAGTATGACTTCGGCATTTTGGCATATTTTTAAGATTTGGTCAAAAATGATGAAAAATGGCACATTTTTTCATAGTTCTTTTTTAAGAGGAAAATGTGTCCGCAGCCGTCGTCCAGAACGAAATTAATATATTTTATGTGATATCACATGATAAAGTTAAAATGTGAGTTTCATCGTGGGCGATGGCTGCGGGCATATTTTTCTATTCAAAAAACCACTAAGGAACTGGTGTCTTCTGCTCCGTTTCATGAAAATTACGGGAAATTGTACTGTTTATGACGTCACAATTTACTTTGTGAAAGTCTAATCAGGTAACTATTTATAGATTCTTAATTAATGGGTATTCTTGTGTAAATAAACGTTACATTTCAATTTTCTGTGATATTTTTAAAAATCACTCTAAAACAGGGCAGAATATGACTGAAACTGTACCTAGTTCTTTTCTGAATAATGTTTAGGTCTACCACTATCACAAAACATTGTTTATTCATGTATCTTAACTTATTCATGTAATATAATGGACCTATTAGTATTGTATAGCATTTATTTAAATCCATTACAAGGTTAAATATAACTCGAGTGACTGTTTAGCCTCACGTGCACGAATATTTTGTCTTTATTCATATTCAATTTGCGGAAATTTTAACATAAAGTGCATTTCTGTTAACGGGTGAAATATTTTGCAGAAGTTAGTAGTTTAAATTTTTCCACTACATGGAAGAAGTATTCAGCAATGGAAGTTGATTCTGGAAGATATACATGCACACACTCTGGTTATCAATTTCCTGTTAATGTTTCTGTGTATGTTACTGTCATTCAACCAGGTAAGTTTGGTTTGAAAACTGCATAAAACAATTTCATTTAAATCACAAGTACATACCAAAGAGATAATATGTTCAATACTTACATTTTTTTTTTATTAAAAAGATATGAAATATAGTTTAACCACAGAAGTTGTACATAATATTTCATGTTCTATGGAAAGATTCATACTTATTTTGATTATGGAATTTTGTAGAACAAACGAGATGTGCGAGTGAATGGTCAGAAGGTGTACTATGGAATGCTACACTTGCAGGAACAACTAAACAGGAACATTGTCCAGCAAATCAGAGAGGTTGCTCATTTCTGTCATAACAACATTTATATAAGTCTCAAATGTATCTTACAGTGCGAAGAAACAATGTATCTAATGTGTTTGGACTAGTAATTAAAATATAAAGCTTAAAGCTTCTTAAATACAAAGATATACTGAAACAGTATATGATTAAAAAATGCTCATTTAGGGAGTGCAAAAAGATATTGTGAACCACTTGGAGTGTGGGCATCTCCTAGCCTTATCAACTGCACATCTGAAGCTTTAACAAACGTATCCTTCCTAGTAAGTTGTCACATATTGTAACAGATAAATACCGATGTTAATATATCTTCAAGAATTACACTATTTGAACTTTAAACCATTTTGGTTTGATTGAGCCATTCGTTTCATATTATGGTCACAGTTGGACGAATTAATAGATGATGGAATACAATATACTAAGACGCTTCAAGATCAGGTCAACATCGCCATACAAAATATGAAGAACCTTACATCGTCGACCAACGAACTCAGTGCTGGGGATCTGAGCTCCTCTCTGGACATCTTGGAGAAAGTTGTCGACGTCATTAACTCGACTGGGTTAGCTATCGAGAAAGAGGTCATTACGTCATATAACTCCTGACACGCCTTTTATTGAAATGTTGTTCATTCACTGAGTATTTTTTAAAAATCTAAATCTTAATAAATATGACAGAAACAGAAATGCATCACAAACGAAGATAATTGACCGAATATTAGTGTTTTTTTTAAAGATGAGATAAGATATTCTTTTATTTTCTCCAAATTAATGGAGAGTATTATGAAATTATATTACAAACTTATTTACAGTTGATAACAAGCTTAGAACAGAACATATTTATATATTTACATTAAGAATGGACAGTTATATAACATGAAAATTGGCCAGTTATATATTACAACAGTCAACCACAAAATACCCTTTGTTTTAGAACAGTGTAATAATGCAACAGTTAACATGACATTTTTCCATTTTGTAAGCGATATTTTTTTAAAAACTTGTTCCATTGATACACCGCATTAGTTATAAAAATTGCAACTCAGGATCCTGATTATCAAATAAAACATATTCATATACATCTAATATTTCTAAAATGTTTTCAAGCATATTGTCTCTATCTTCAACAAATGTTGAACAATTTAAAAGGATATGCATATTATAGTGTTTTACAGATTTGTTACAAAACGGACACATTTTTTGAACTATTTTTATACATGAAACTTGTACTAAAAATATTATAAATAACCTTTTAGAAGAATCCTCTTTAGCAATAATCCCCAACGTATACGGACTTAACTTGGTATGAATCTTACTGTAAAAATACATATTAGTATTTACAGAAAGAGAGGCATGCCATTGTTTTCTTCTTCTGCCCATATTGTTTTAGTAACTAATTTTGAATATTCTTTTTTGCTAAAAACTATAGTACAATTGTCAACAAACAAATCAAAGATCTCATATTTCTTAGCAGTTTGTAACAGAGTCTTAGTAGCAAAAAACAATTTCAGTAACACGAACATCAGACATAAATCTATAAACCTGGTTGTGTAAGGAGGTTTGATCTGATCTATAGAGTCTACCTAAAAAGAGTAGCCGGCATTTATCAATGTAACCTTGAATAGTCCAAAGTCCAATGTTTGAAATGCTCTTGAAAGAGACGGAGAAAACTTTGAAAAAATTTTCTTTTTGTCTTTTATTTTAAAGAAAACTGAAATTCATACACTAACACATGATTTGTTTTTAAATTTTTATATGCGTTCAAAAATAATTAATGTCATATATCAGTGGCAAATTTTAAACACAACGAATTATTATTTAAATTCTTTGAATATTCCTTTACTGAAAATTCTGAAAAATCTTTAATATTCAAGATTGCTGAAAACATTTTCCTATTTAATTTTTTTTAAATTTCAAACATTGAGATTTAGCCACTGTTGCTTCTTGATCATTCTACGACACCTATTTAATTTTTTTTCATGTAACTTTTATGAAATTGTGGTTTGCATACGTGAAAATTGGCATTTCTCATGTTGTATGTTGTATCACTTTTACGTAAATTCTTATTTTTTGACAAAAACATATCTACTCTGAATGATTAAAGTGTGACGTTCAGGGAGATAGAACGTATTAACGGGTTAAATTAGTGATAATGTGGTAAAGCTGTCAGTTTCTTCATTTAATGCAGTTGACAAAGCGTATATATTTGTAATTAAAATGAAATTGATAAATAGCAAACAAACACTCTATGGGTAGTCATCTATGTTTCTTATTTGATCTGAATAGTTTAAAGTTTGTCCATTACTTTAGCCAACCTTTTTGAATAATAAGAAATCTTCTTTGATGATATTACACGTAGTCATATTACAAAGATTATCTAATAAATGAAGTAATCTTTATGATTTTCAAACACGTATTTACGTGAATATGTGTTCCGAAAATATGCTTGAAATGATAAAATAGTATTAACGCATATGTGTTAATGATTGTATGTTGGTTCTATGTTACAAGTGGCAATGACACGTTTTTGTTTGAAGGTGTTTTATGCTGTTATCGACAACGTTTTATCAGCTAATAACTCCAAATCGTGGACAACAGTCAGTGATAAGGTAAATGCATATTATTTTATTGAGAGCACATTTCTACTAGTGTTAATTCATTTTATGAAATATTCTTCATTGCTATAGGAAATATATGAATTGATCAGACAAATATACATTTTATCAGAAACCAACATACTCTCAATACCTTACATAAGATATGATGCAACTCTGAAAAAAATAGCAACCTCTCGGTCATTCCAAAAACAAAAATCCATCCGCCTTTTAAACAACCAGTTGATATTATCGCAGAAGATATAAATCATTTTCAGCATCTTTTTAAAATGATTAAGTAATCTTTGTTTAACCTCGTTGGATACCTCAAATAAAATCTAAACCGTTAAGTCGACGACAAATACGAAAGAAATGGATCATTTGTATACTTTTATTTATTTAGGAGGGGACTGTTTACCTACGGTTTACACACCTCTCTTTCTTATAAGATTGATTCGATTCATTTTGTATGCTAATTACAACTGCTGCGTGAAAGAAAAACTAATATTTATTTTTATTTTCAAAGGTCATTTTGTGTATCTTAAGAATGCTCTTAGAACAAACTAGTCGATGTGTATTATTTTTTGTTGTTCATGTCTTACAATTGAAAACGATTGCGCATATAGATAAAAAATAACGATGCTTAAAAATTATTATTTGTATGCGAATGGCTTTTGATGTAAGTATGGGAGAAGGCATTTGTATTTCATCATTTTCATATCAAACCCAAGATCGTCCTTATGGTAAAAATGTACACTATTAGCTTATCGTATTTTTCGTGACGTATGTAAATACATTAGTTTCAATAAAAAAATATCAGTAGAAAAAAATACGTTTAAGAAATTATACATTTTGAATCTCTTATGACTATAAGATTTCTACGACTTCCGTATATAATAAGAACTGAATACTTATTACGGTACAGAAATGTTCATATGCATTGCATGTACTTAAAAAACTTAGTGTTGGCATTTTGGTTGGACTGTTTCATTGTCTAGAGTTTTTACAATTACTTCTAGTTATCATGAATTAATTGCAGTGTTCCTTTCATCTTAGATACAGAAAGACGGAAGCTCAATCCTGAAGAATATGGATCGGCTAAGTGAGGTTGTAATTCAAAGCGACAATATTACGGCAACACAGTTCATTGGCTCGAATTTTGGTACTCTTGTCTGCATTAACTTGTATCAACAGTTGATTAACTATTTTTTTCTACGGAGGACGTTGAAAGATAAACAATTCATTTCTGTCTTCTAGAACTGACGATTAACCAAACAAAAATAGATGAATCTGGAATAGTTTTCCCGGATGTATCACCAAACATCGTTTCTGAGAGTTCCGAACAAATATCGACTTACCTCGAATTACCAAAACAAGAAACAAAAGTCAAAAAGGGTAATTACAAGGTTTCTTAACAGTTTAAAATATTCCAAGGTGATAGGATTAAGCATACAATAATCAAACTAAATAGCTGAAAAAAAATATGAAAAGCTTAAGATGCTTCCAAGATGTTTATTGACATACAGTACTGTATATGTCTTTCTTTACGCGAGTATTTTATTTTCTAAATTTTGCCGTTTTGTATTAAGTCGAGAGAATATCGGTAATGCAGAACTTTAATTTTAGTTTCATATAGTTATTATACGTCACAAACTGTAAGCGATATTTAGGTTATTTAGATTTGATAATTCAGCAAAATAACCTTTTTTAAAATTATTATTATTATTATTATTTTGTTTTGCTCGAGACAAACAAAACAAAATTGGGAATAAAAAAAGTCATTAAGTAAATGATAAAATTATGTATGTACAAGATGGAGGTAGACAAAAAAATATATATGGCTGACCCACTACTACAAACATATATAAAATGGCCAGTCTCAAAAACAGCCTGCCCACAAGAAATATGGATATTTACAAAACAAAAAGACCGAGGCCACAAATGCAATGTAAATTGAAGCACTTGTCAAAGTAAGCGTGACTTCTCGTTCAGAATAAAACAAATTAATAAATGAGACACAACAGAAACAAACATCTGATTGGTAAATACTTATTTCGACAAGACTGAGACAGAACACTGGTTAATATAAAGAAGGAAGCAATCAACTGAAAGGTTCATACGCTATATAAAATTAAAGTTATTAATTACAATAATCACTAATTATGGAATCTGAGTTCATTTTTTGCAATTTTGAGTGGATATTTATTTATTTCTCATATCTATGTAAGAATCTACATTAAGAGTAGTCGGCTAAGTAGTTTAAAAAAAATTAATTCATTAAAAAATGAAATATCATTCCATATAGTGAAGTTGACAAAATAAACTTCATATAATGAAAAATGAAGTTTATTTTGTTTTTATAACTAAATATAAGATATGTTTATTTTTTTCAGCAATATACTATGTAGCCATAATTTACAAAACAATTTCTGATATATTGCCATCTGATTTAGAAAGGTAAGCCTTACTATCTTTGCTAATACCTTTATTTGTTTACACATTTTTCAAACATTGGTTTATTTTTGAGAAATGCATTTTTTTATTTACAATCATATTCATATATATTTTGTTTTTTCCCATATTTAAAACAAATAGATATATGAAATAACACAAAAATGTCATATGTGAATCTTCTGTTGAAGCGTGTTAAATAATAATGAAATGAACATTAATATCATTTATACTGATTAAACTTAAATTAAACAGGGATCAAAGTGAAAGAAGCCTGGATCACACATCTAAGGAAAAAGAATTTGTTAATTCTCCAGTTGTGTCCCTTAAAATACAAAATGATTTAGGAATATTGATTCCACCGCTTAATTTAACGTTTGGACACATAAAATATGTAAGATGACATATTTATTTTTCAACACGTAATGTACCATGTTTCATTCATATAAATCCATTCTGAATTATGATTAAATTTCTGCTTTTACTGTTCCACTAGCAATGTATGAGAATTCAGTATCTAATAGATACAGCATTATCAAAAACCGTTTCACTTGTATCATTAAGTTTTTATTTTATGTGTTTGCTTTAGAATGACTCAAGTAAAATGTATGCGGTGTGTGTTTCTTGGGATTTTAGTACAGTGTAAGTTTTTTGACAACTTCAGCAATATTTACGTAAACAACTACATGTATAACATTTTTTTTAATATCCTGGTTGTAAAAAAAATATATGCCATGTAACGCCAAGTTGTTACAAAACAGTGTCTTTTACTGTCTTGCCTAGGAAATGGACAGAAAGAGGATGTAACGTGAGCCAAAGTGATCATAAAAGAACAGTTTGCCAGTGCAACCATCTTACCAATTTTGCCATTTTGATGAGACCATATTCTCCTGTAAGATATTTGGGTTCTTTTGATTCTAGATGTTTGTACAATCTTAAAACAGCTGTCGATGTAAGCAATGTATGTATTTCTCATATTTAGGAGACAGGAGACAAACAATTGTTAAAAACAATGTCTCTGGTTGGAGTGGTTATCTCCATAACATTTACAGTTCTTACATTTGTTATCTACATCCTAACGTGGAGGTATGTTAAATGTAAAATTGAGTAGTATACGTAGAGATACATGAACATATGAAATATGATTGAAACATTTATACATCAAGTATATACATATTGTAATACTTAAAATGTATGTTTCAGATATATCAAAAGTGACCAAAACATAATCATGATGAATCTCTGTGGATCGTTGATTTTGTCCTATGTGATTTTTATATCCACTGTAGAACAGGCAGGACATGAGGTATATTGTTATACGTTTTCTATAACCTTTTAGAATTTTGAAAGGAGAGGTATTCTAGTTTTGAGGACATCAATAAATCACATTATCAATTGTTAATTTTGAAGATAAAATAAATAAATTTATAAGATAAAATTTCAGAATTTCAGAATTTATTTAGAATAACGTCTGTTATTGTGGGTTTTTTTTTCCAGGGTATGTGCATTGCAATTACGGCCGTTATTCATTATTTTTTCCTGGTCACCTTCTTCAGTATGCTAGGAATGGGAGTCTATTACTTCATGAGTATTACAGTCACGTATTATGCCATGTACGTGGCAAACAACTTCAAGTCTAGATCTAGAGTTCATTGGTTTCTGTCAGCTATTTGGGGTAAGTAGATGTGGAAATTCTCATTCACATTTGATAAGTCTTTCATATGAGACTTTCAAGATTTTAAAAGGCAAAATCAAGAAATTTGATGACCTGAAAATTTAAGGTGGCTTAACTCACCAATACAATATTTGATTTCAAGATAGAACAAATATCTTATTATTAATAAAACTATTATTTAACACTTAAAAGACCAATATAACATTTCAGTTATTTCATATGAATTTTATCGTATTTATCCAGAGAAACTGGAAAATGTTTTATTGGCTAACAAGGTATCTTTGAACCTAAAATTTGGTATCAATCAGTGCATAATATAATTATTTAATTATACATTCAAAAATGGACGGTTTAATTTTGTAACTATCAATTAATTTTTTTAAAATATGATTTTGATTACTTTACTTACCAATTCATAGTCCAGTACACATTTTAACAGTTCTACTTATTTCTTTAGTAAAAACACCTCCGTTCATTTTATAAATTCATTGCATACAGGCATCCCTATCATCCTTACGACTACAACTCTTGGAGCGTTTTGGGGAAGAGGTTATCACCTTGAATCTCTGTATGTATATTTCATAACACTCATAAAAAAAAAATATTTTGAACGACATGGCAATTTCTCCATAATATTGTTAATTCACCGACTATTGATTCCTGCTAGATTTCTTAATTGAATATTACTTGACTCAGTAGTTTTATTATTTAGTTGCTGGTTGTCCCCGGATAGCGGTTCCCTCTACATGTTTATTGTTCCAGTCTGTTTCATTAGCGTTGTAAGTAACGTATATTCCTATACACAATAATGGTATAATTTAGAAAATATTTCTACCCGTAAAGTTATGTTACTTTATACGTAATTTCGAACGTTTTGTTTTTTGGGGTTTTTTTTTTTTGCTAAACCCTCCATGCTAAAGCTTTATTCTGAAAATTTTAGTAAGGTGTACGTCAATGTTTATATTTGAACATAGAACAATAAAAAAATTGGATAGAAACACAAAACAAAAGCGGCAATAAAACAAGATAATCTGTAATGATTAGAAAATAGTATGATTCATATTTTGCTGTTATTGTTTCAACATGGCAGCTCATTTTTATTTCAGTTAAACGTATTGATTATCGTTTCACTGGTAAGGGTATTGTGTGTTTCAAAAGCAATGGCAAAGTCCTCACTTCAGAAGAAAGCAACGTAAGTAAAGATATATATATATACATGTATATATAAATGCATGCCAATTATTTTCTTATTATTTTTCCCATCCATTTTTATTTCAAAGTAATAATAAAATATTTTATTGATGAAAATATAATTAGAATAACAAAATACTACATTGCATTATGAACAACGACTAAACCGATTTAAATAGCATTAATTTGATTATCTTTTTCGATATAATATTGTTGCACGGACAGGTCCGGTTTGCGATCTCTTGGAACACTTTTACCAGTCCTGGGTGTAACATGGCTATTCGGTATTCTGGCTGTTAACGAAAAAGCAGATGTGTTTCAGTATATATTTGTCATTGCAAATTCACTTCAGGCAAGACGTTTATTATATGTGTTAATACAACTTTTCAAACTTGATATTTATTTTCCTTTTTCAATAAAATAAACTTATTTTTTAGGGATTTTTCATATTCATTTCGCACGTGCTGTTGAACCAAAAGGTAAAATTATATATGCATTAAAATTAGATATAAAATATATGACACACTAAATAAGAAGAATTATTATGACCTAATATTTCTCCTTTAAATTTTCAAATTCATCATGCATGGTGAATTTTATAAAAATAATGTAAATATATTGGTACAGCAGAGTAAACCTGTTTGCCACCATCTTCGTCATATTAATCTGATATACAAAAATTCTTCTTACTACTTGGTACTTGTAGGTGATGCAAGGTTTAAGAAACAAATATCCTGCCTTAAGTACTCTTGCTAGTAAAGATGAACACAGCAAAAATGAGACCACATCTGTATCAAGAAGTCAATCAACATGTAAACCTAATGCTTCGTTGGTGGAAACCAAGGTGGGATAAGACGCCGACAATATAATTCATCAATATTTCTGTGAATTCTTGAATATATATTTGAAGAAAAAAAATTCTCACTCACAGTGAATGTATAATCAAATTTAAATCATTTTTTTTTCAGAAACAGAGTATCTTTGATAGGACTTATAACAAAAAAGACAAGAAATCCGAGTCGTTAATGGCAGAGACAACACTGGCTACTGATTGTCCTTTAAGTGCTGCACACGACAAAGTAAGTTAAATTCGTTGATATTTATAATAGAGATTGTAGAAAATTAGCATTCCTTTGATATTACCATCTCATAATATATAATCATTTCATGCATTTTTGTTTAGAGCTCTGTGATGCCCGATATTTACAAGTAACATGATAACCTTCTGAAAAAAGAAGAAGAGGAAAATAAGGTATACATCATACATATTCAATACCTTTATCTGTGTAAACAATATATATATATATATATATATATATATATATATATATATATATATATATATATATATATATATATATATATGATTGCGCCCATGGGAAAAGGGCCTTATGGCATATTTACTCAAACAGAGAAATAACATCATAAAGATATGACGTTACGTTAAGAAAAAATCACGTCTGATAGTACAAAACAGCGCGCGGTAATTTTGTTACTTTGTTTATGAACAAGTGTCTTAATGCTGAAACGTGTTTAATAGCAGGGCCCCATACTGCAGTAACTTTTATAATAAATAAAATGAACATATTTATATTTTTTTTTATATTTCACTCATAACTCACGATCGAATGTTTTAATAGATTCCGTGAATGTTTGATACGAACAAAAGACAACTCGATCTTGATCATCATCAAAAACTTGTATTGGAAAGAATAACACGACTGAACAAATTACATTGATTCCATGTATTAACTTGCGGTACCAAATATGATATTGAATGTTTTGAGTAGTAATTAATTTTGGAATTACTGGTTAATGAGAAATCATTATATTCACGACTACGTTTGAAAACTACCGATATTGTAACTTTATGATCCGCCCGTCAGCATGTATTTACTCGCGCGGCCGACGTAGGTCTACCATTTATTTTTCATCTTAACAGCCTCTGAATCTCTGACGATTCGGGTCCAAAAGCAAGCTTAACAATCTGGGTGAAACTCATCGCCTTTTTATTGCACGATAAATACTTTAATCACTGTTTATAAAGGCATTTATATATGATCACATCGGAAAACAAGAAAGATAATCCACTTGTGTAGAAAATACCATGAGGCTCCGCACGGGGAAATTGACATTAAAAGATGTTTAATTTATTTCATCTGTTCAATATTATTGAGTGTTATTTTAATCGAAATTAAAGAGATTAGTGAATGAAATATTATCAAAAATAGGTGTTTAATCTATAGGTTGACAATTACATGTAGATCCAGTCATTTTTCAATTAATATAAACTTGTTATTATTCCAAATTGCAAGATCTTTAGTTGTGTCATTTTGCTGATTTTTTAAATTAATATTATAAATGAAATTTAAATTTGATAAATTCATTATGAAACTAAATTCTTAGTATGAATAATAACCTTTCACTTTAGCTTCATCATTTTTTGTAGTGTTATTCAAATTAAAACATTTAAAAGAAATTATTCATGAAATTTCATTAGTTTTTATTTAAAGGCCGTCAATTATTATAGACTATTTTCATTGCAGCAAATTTTATATAGATTAGATATACACTTTGGACATTGTTATAACTGAATGCTGAATGTTATAAATATTAAAATGTTTACTTTAAAACTACAAAATGTGGTGCATACAGGTTTAAGCGCAAAGGCAAATGCAAGTTAACTTTACGATTGTCATTTAATTGTTGCAAATATAGATTCATACATGTACAATATAAGCACCATGCACCTTATTTTTTGCCCCCGCCCTTTTTCTCCTGCGGTCGATTAATTATATATTTAGACGCAATAGCAGTATTATTCAATAGGTGCTTATAAAGTGCGGATCATTCAGGATAAAAATTGAAATAAAATGTTTTTTAAACTCATTAGTTTTAGTGCAACAAAACTGTGAAGAACAGATAAACACTGACCACGACCATTTAATCGGCTACTTTCTCTGTTTTATCAAAATGTGTTCAGAACAGCACACGTGCTTATTGTAATAAATAATAAACTATTAACATAATTTTTTAAAGGCCAAATTTACTTCTGAAATTAAGTTTTCAAAACCTATTTGTGCAGCAATTAAGTGATCTATAAAAATAATATTTCAATTACTAGGCTAGCAATGTGCATGTACTGGTTTAGATTATTTAAAGCTAGCATTGATTACAAGTTCGTGCATAAAAATGAAACACGAAGTATTTATAATTGATTACAATTTAAGTTTTTTTCAAATTTAAACTAGTTGTCCAAAAGTATTGGGAGCCTGAGTTTTATATATATTTTTTTTTGGAGGGGAGAGGTATTGACCCACCTCTTCGGAAAAAGTTCCTAAATGACAAAGGGTATATACATGTAAATTGTGCGTACAAGATCTATTATAGTATGTAAATAGCAATACGAATATAACCTGCTCAGTTTGTTTTATAATACATGTAGATGCATTCCGGCAGATAAGATACTAGTAATTTTAGAGAACGCTCAAAAACATGAAATACGTTTTTTAATTAAAAAAAAAGTTAGTGTACTGCTTATTTAAAGACTCCGTGGCATTTGAGCTACATATATAAGCGCTAAATTATTCATGTGTCGACAAATAGCCCATGTAACAAATGAGCCAACTCATTGTATTAACATGTGTACAAATTTTAAATCATTACATTCTAATTAAATTTAGACGTAAATTATAGTTTTGATTAAACCTAAGAGTATTTAACTTGTGCCCGATTTTATTATTTGACACAATCACATTATAATTTATTGCTTCAGGAACTTGATAATCTATTTAATGGACAATTTGGCCTTGACAAAAATAGTGGGTGCTTCAAAAACATTTAGAAAATGCTACGAAAGAAGAAAGACACAAGCTTGTATTGAGATTTCAGTAAAAGAAATGTCGAGTGGAGGGGGTAAATTAGTTAAGGTTCATGATTCGATACCTTTGCACATTTTCATTTCCATATCACTCCAATTAAAATGGGACCACTTTTTTTAATTCCACCACGCTTTTATTTTTCATACATGCAGTAAACTGTTGTCAGTTAACTTTATGAAATTATTGGTGCTCGCGATTTCCATGATTTTATATTCTTGCAATTCAACACAAAACAGAAACAATGCGGAAGAAGTGCTCGCGTAAAATATGAAATCTACAATATCAACAACGTTACATATTGATTTACACATAAAAAGTAAACAAAATCAACTACGTTGAAGAGTTTTAATTATGGCAATAAGCGTGGGATAAAAGCAACGTTTCGATCCTGGACAAATTTAATTGAATTCAAAATAAAGTATATCTCATTCATATTTTGACTAAATAAATATTAATTTTTTAACTTCAATTTTAATTCAAACACATTTACGAATTTATTGAAATGTACATGTATCTGTATCGCACATTATCATGCTTACTTTCAAGATGTAGTCCCCATTTAGTTTTGAAGGTATCTACGCTAATTTTCAGACTCTCAAGATCCATGTCAAGCTTGCGAAGATGATTATTATTATATGGATATAAACTATATTAGAACTTGGTGAACTCAGTGTATCTTTTATTGATACACGTAGGAGTAAAATGACCGGCGCAAATTGTCTCCTGAAGAGCGAAACGTACCGCATTCTTACTAAGCTTGCTGCGTATTTTCATAAACCGGAACGGGGGAACAAACACACTACCGCTTTGCTTAAGAATGCGACTTTTTATTTAAACGACTTGATTGAATTCACGTTTTTAATAGAGATACTATTAGGTATATTAATGTAGTAAGGAACAAGAGTAAATATAAAAGAAAGTAATTCAAATTATTACGGATTAAAAAACATATTAAAGCAACATATAATTAAAAAACCATGAAGAATAAAAAACAAATCAAAGTAATATATGAAAACCATTGATATGAAAACACTAAAGTGACAATCATGTGTAAATGTACAGAAGAATAAATAACAGGAAAATGAGAAAAAGAAACATCGACTTTTGGCGAAGTTTCTTTTTCATGCAGCATGCACAGGAATCCAATGTGCAATATTAGCACCATACATTTTTAAAATGCATGTTAGTTATTGATAATGAATAATTTTAGAAACATTCTTTGAATTGTACATGTAGTTTATAAAAGCTGGGGCCCGTTTCACTAAAAGGCGTACGCCCGGCGTAACCTTACGCCTGCCGTAAATCCGGACTTAAGTCAAATATTTGGACTAAGGTCCGTTTCACTAAAAGGCGTAACTTTGCGCCCGACCTAAGTTAAGCTTAAAGTCTACGCCTAGCCATGGGTAGTCGTAACTTTTGGCGTAAGCATAAAATGATAGTTAATTCTGTTGCTGAGAATATCGGTGCTGAATGTAATGTTTAATTGTACATTTTGTCATGTAAATTTGATTAAATTCATATGAAATTAATAAAATACGGCGTTTTGATAGGCGGTATCAATTCTCGTATATAAACTTTCTTACCATGCTTTATACACATAATCTATGTTTGCACTTTCCGTATACATGTTAAAACGACATATTTAACAAATAATCAATAGTTTTCATTCGATTACTTGTATTCAATCATTTGATTTACGTTTCATATTTTTTTAGTAGACTGAGCAAATGAATAATGCAGAAAATATACATGTACGACGTACATGTAGTGCAAAGGTGTATTTGTATAAGAAATTAGTAGCATTTCATTTTTCTCCCCAACTTCCACGCAAAATAAATGTGATCGGGTGATCGGGATTTTTTGAAATTTAAAACTCACTAAATGAATTTTTTGGCTTTTATTTTTTCCCTTTTTTATTTCATGTTTGATGAGTGAAAGGTGTCATGTACAGGTAGTTAAAAGTAAATCACAACTGTATTTCAGACTTGTCAAAAGTCTTTATTATACAACCAATGCAAAACAAACACCGACTCCAGTTTCAATAGAATTTTCGTAGGTTACATACACCTATATTACTTTAAAATTTATATGAAGTCTTATTCAATATACTTAATATACATGTAAGTGTACTTGGGCAGTTTATGTTGAGTTCACCATACATCGGACATCTTTACCTTGGTTCGGACAATTTTGGTTAAACATTTACAAATTAACGTGCATGCACTTTTGTATTGTTCCATTTATTCCTGAATTAGAACTGATAAAAATTATCGTCCAGAATTTGACAATCACATTGTCAAAAAAATAGCAATATAGGCATCGTAAAATACGCCATCATTAGAAACTTGGTTACACACATTTTACACAAAGTTCGGCATTTGAATGTCCTAAATAAAAATGTACCCTCTTACTTAAATAATTCGAAAAAAATAATTTCTAAAACAGATTGTGATAAAATATATGCCTTGGAATTTCATCAATTATTTCCTAGGTAATTTTTGTTCCACATATTACATCGACACAAATCTATATAAATATCGAATTACTAAATATATTTATCCGATCCTCTGTTGTTGTTGTTGTTTTTTTTTTTGGGGGGGGGGTGGGGTGGGGGTGCGAGAAATAAGAAAAGATCGTTATTTTTGAATATATAATATACGATAATATATAATATGTCTATCTCGTATGGTTGTTCGATGTTTGCTTCATATTGTCCGATACCTCGTTAAAAAGCTCCTTACTCAATTCATTCACTTTATTTTTTATATATATGTTTAAACAAATTCACTGATTTTCTTTCAATGATTAAACTAGAGGAAACCAGAAAATTTAACTTAATAATTTCGAACATATCCTATTGGCTTGATGAAATATATTCTTCAAATAAAACATTTCAGAAAGTGTGATTGTGTCACTAAACAGGATTAATTTTTAACAACAATGTACTGAACATATTAAATAAAACCAATGTGCGTAAATACTTTTGGTCTCTCTCTCTCTCTCTCTCTCTCTCTCTCTCTCTCTCATAAAAATATAAATGACAAGTTTCTATCTTTCTATCTATCTACACTGATACTGGTAAAGGTTTATATCTATCTATCTATCTATCTATCTATCTATCTATCGATCGATCGATCGATCGATCGATCGATCGATCTGTCTGTCTGTCTGTCTGTATGCGCATGTGCATAAGCTCGTTCCAAAGTACGTAAGTCTGGCCTTAACTTAGTCCGATACTAGTATTTACGGCCAGGCGTACGCCTCTTAGTGAAACGCAATTTACGCCGGACTAAATTTTGGCGTACACCCTGAGGCCTAACTTAAGTTTCGTCGTATCTTACGCCTTTTAGTGAAACGGGCCCCAGTTCTTTACTACACTAAGATATGATTTATTCAGAAAAATGAATTTGCGTTAAAAAGACTTCATAGTTTTCGTCACCGTTACAATTTCAATGTGCACGGATTATATAAAAAAAAAATGTATTGATATAAATGCATTATTATTATTAATAACTTATTAATAAGTTATTAAAAAGTATTTAGTAATGATATCTTTAAAAGCAAAGATTATATTATGATTAACAAATAAAGCAATGGGGCTATATACCTAACATAAAAATGACGTTGATGAAATGATAACGTAACGTCGCAAGGTGAACAACGTCATCGGCAAAAAAAATCATAACTTTAAATGCCAAATAAAGATATTTCTAGTTATATGATCTTCATGAAACTTCATAACTTTAATCTTCTGACAAATATAAGTATAAATCCATAAAAATCTTGAATTGTGAAAAAATGCCATAGGGGCCCTTTTCCCATGGGCGCAATCATATATATATATATATATATATATATATATATATATATATATATATATACATACATACATGTATATATATAGATATATATATAAAAAGCACTACAAAAAACCAACAACACTCGTTATCTATAGTGTCGGATCAAAAGATACATGGTTATAAGATGAGATAAAAAAGCACTAAAAATAACCAACGACACGAACAATAAAGAAAAATATTGTCAAATTTTCGGGACAACCCGTCCCTTCTTCAGGACAACAAAGTAAAAACTACATATGAAAGGAGAAAAACATCTACAAAACTAGCACTA
>WFKH01011801.1:23230412-23249088 GCA_016163765.1 Magallana hongkongensis
GTGTGTGTGTGTGTGTGTGTGTGTGTGTGTGTGTGTGTGTGTGTGTGTCCAAAAGGGATTCCCGTATTGTTTTGAATATAGGAATTAATCATGTGGAATTCTATTGATTTATGATCCGACCTTATTACATTTAGAGCGAACATCCCAAAACATAATCACATACTTCCTTATTACCTTGGTCAAGATCCTGCCGTCCGACTTGTTGGAGGAGCGACTGAATATGAAGGTCGATTAGAAGTTTACAAACTGGGAAGATGGAGAACAGTGTGTGATAATAATTTTAACTATAACCTGTCTGTTATGGTTTGTCGATCTTTAGGCTTACCTTGGTAAGGTTGTTTGCTACAAGAGAGGTACTCATAATCTATTATGTTGATGTATTATCTAGAAAAAAACCCTTTTTGATATCTTAAAACACGTGTTCTTTTTTTCGTTATTGTTCATTCTTTGGGTGTTTTATTATTAATTACAAAAACAGATCAGCATTCTTTTCAATCAAA
Organism: Magallana hongkongensis; assembly: GCA_016163765.1. Classification (NCBI taxonomy): domain Eukaryota; kingdom Metazoa; phylum Mollusca; class Bivalvia; order Ostreida; family Ostreidae; genus Magallana; species Magallana hongkongensis. The sequence goes on from WFKH01011801.1 coordinate 23,230,913, forward strand.
ACAATCATCTATGATGATGTTGTAAACATTAGTATGTTTTTAAATATTCAGGGCAACATCGGAGGCTTATAGCCGTGCTGTATACGGTCAGGGATCAGGTTAGAAAGAATAATCTTACCGTGACCAGGCTACGCTCAGGTCACAGTAACAATTCGTCCCATATACTTGCAATGTAGCAGCCGCGAAGCGGATCTGCTTCGCGTCGATTTTAAGTCATTTAAAAATAATCTGCAGGGGAAAAACACACTTTTATACATTACAAACCTTTTTGAACATGCATATGTAGTTAAATCCACAAAATATCAATTTAATTAGTCGTACTAAGGCATTTTGTTAATATCACGTTTGAATTTATTGCCTGCCATTTTGTCGGAAATCGTACTCGGAATGTCTCGGATTTTATCGTAAACATAGCGACCGTAAACAGCGAATTTTCAAATGTGATGTTACAAGTGGCAGTGATTTCGTTACAAAAACAGTTTATGAGGTAAAATTGGATTATAAAAGAGCAACATTGTAGGTATTTAATACCAATCATATGAAAATTTAGGCGAGATATAGCGCGATATATTTTTTTTATTTGCTACGAAACGAGTATATGGGACGAATTCTATCGTTAAACCGGGTCCTAGGACATCTGTCATTTTAACGATAGAACATTCTATCTAGATCAGGTACAATCTGGCTAGACAATGTTAATTGCAAAGGATCTGAGTCCAAAATTGAAGAGTGTAGTCACAGTCCCTGCGGATCTAACAACTTAAACCATAGAAGTGATGTATCCATCAATTGCTTGCCCATTGGTAATTTTTTTAAATCATTAAGTGCATCATCGAGCCTTAAGTTTGTATAAGCATTTTCAATAAAATAGGTTGTTCTTTAAGATGTTTAAATATAAGACTGGGGAAATGTTGTCATATATAAAAATGATCATCTTAACAAACTGTTCTTTTTTATTACCTGTCTCAAGATACTGCTGTCCGACTTGTTGGAGGAACGACTGAATATGAAGGTCGATTAGAAGTTTACAAATTGGGAAAATGGGGAACAGTGTGTGATGATGGTTTGAATAATACACTATCTGTTGTGGTCTTTCGATCATTAGGCTTACTTTGGTAAGGTTAATTACTTTTGATGCAATAATTGAAGTGATTTTTATGTTTGCACAAATAATAGACATTGATAAATTACAAAATAACTCCATTGTTTCTCCTTATGGATAAAATAATAAATTGTTTCTAGTTCTTAGTTTCGACCAAATGGCAATCAACGTAATTGTATATTTAAACATTTTGGAGTGCATCAAAGGCTTACGGTGGTGCTTCATATGGACAGGGCTCAGGCCCTATCTGGTTAGACGACGTTAAATGTACTGGCTCTGAGTCAAGAATTGAGGAGTGTAGTCACAGTCCGTGGGGTTCTCACAACTGTGGCCATAGAAAAGATGTCTCTATTATGTGTGTCCAATCCATAGGTGAGAAAAAAAAATTAAGTTTCTGATCGTGAAAGATAACAAAGCAAAAAACAATGTTCCTAAACATAATGTAAGTTGTGGATTATTTTAATCTGTTTTGCTATCTGGTTGTGGTGCAGCAATGAGTTTTCCCATTCAAAAAGCCAGAGTTGTAAGGATGCAATACATTCCTCATGAAATAGTATCATAAATCAAGATAGTCGCATACCAACAAGCATTAACAACACATTGATGCATTGAAACTCTGTAAAAATTAAATCTATAAAAACTAAATTAAATTACCTCTACAGCAAATACTTTTGGACTGTTAAGAGGTTGGCTGTTTATATAGGTGTTGTACAGCTTTAAGATCAAGAATATTTCACAAAATAAGACCGAAATTGACAGTCTTTTGTTTTTCTTTTTTGGGGAATGAATAGAAATAGTTGTAAATGTATTTTTATTTGATGGACACGTGCCAGCTCTTCACTGTAAGCATTTGAATTTTAAGGAAGCTGGATGGTCAACAAAAAAGCCATCAGATCTTCCGTATTTTTAAAATATGATTATTTCCTATAGAAAATATTATTTAGTTATGATATGTTCCATAAATTTTAACTTTAAAATTGAACATTTTTCTTTATCTCTATAAAGAGTTCTTGTTTATAGGGATGAATATAGCCTAAAAATTGTCACAACCATCCAAACCTCTTTAATCATATTTTTTTATATGCATATGCATGTAAAGATGTCTACTTTTCAGGTGAGCCTCAAACACCTTTGAACTTCACGGGATTTCCTGACGGTACAGGTTACGTTAATTTGACGTGGATTTCAGGCTTTAATGGAGGCTATGAACAGTTCTTCATATTATCCTTAATCAAAGAAAGCAACCATAAAATAATAGGAAACATTTCAGATCCTGGAGAGGCCAAGTTAGCTCAATTCAATCCTGGATATTTGACTCCAGGCCAAGACTACCGGTTCCGCTTAAAAAGCTGTAACGTTGTCAACTGCTCTGAACACTCTGCAGAGTTTGAATTTTCTTTCAAAGGTTAATACATTTTTTGTATTTGTTTAGATATAAAATCGCTTTATTAGAGAGGTCATTGTTAGGGTTTTTGGGGCATTAGCATTCACAAGTTTGTTTGTTTGTTATTTAAAGCCCACCGCACTCCCAGTCCTTTGCTTTTATGACCTCATGTTACTCATTAATTGTGATCGATGTCTTTCGAATTTATTTTTTATTTGAAAATAAAATGCGTTTCAGGTGAGCCCCAAGCACCAATGGACTTCACGGGATCTCCTTACGGTACAGGTTACGTCAACTTGGCGTGGATTTCAGGTTTTAATGGAGGCTATGAACAGTTCTTCATTTTATCCTTAAGCAAAGGAAGCGATTGGAAAATAATAGGAAATATAACAGACCCTGGAGAGGGCAGTTTGGCACTATTCGATCCCGGATATTTGACTTCAGGCCAAGAATACCAGTTCCACTTAAAAAGCTGCAATGTTGTTCACTGCTCTGTATTTTTTCGGGAGATTATAAATTAACTATTAAAGGTAACAGAAATAGATACTACTTTGTGATATCAATATACATGTCCAAGCAAACCTTATATGCTTATACATGTACATGTTTAGTGTTTAATTTAATTTACAGTACTTTATTAAAGTATAAAACAACACTATAAAAAACCAACATACAATATGGGTTAGTTCTACCTGAGGGTTGTTTCTATAAACTTATGCAACACTCCTCTCCCCCATTTGCGATATTCAAAACTGTATGCTGTTTTATATTCTCCTTGTAAGTAACTTTTGAGAAGACAAACTCATACTATAGTTATAGTTGCAGGCAGCGTCATCGTTATTATTCTATTTTTGGCGGATCTAACGTTTTGCAATTTAATCCTTTGCTTTGATGTCATAGCTGGGGTAATCGTGGTTCTAATCATTTCTTTGATTATGAGGTATAAATTTCTTTATTTGAAAAGGTTTGCCTGCCTAATAAACAAAAAAATGAAGTATGGTAGGCATGTTAAAAGTTTTCCTCTTCAAAAGCCACTTGCATCATTCATACATAGATATTTATAAATCTTTATTTATATACTGTGGATTGTGGAATCAATTTCGTTTTCTTATTATGACCCCAGAGTACAATAACCGAAACCCTGTAGGGAATGTAAAGTTTACTTTTACATTGGAAACATGCTGGTATAATACAAGAAATTTTATTTGAAATGACCAATAATGAGGCAACGAGGGTGTGTTTTTCATGGGTTTGGTTTAAAGATTCCTCCTTTGAAGTTTTGGTTGCGTTTAATATCTTGATATTTAACGAAATTTCAATTTGTTTCAGTTTATTCCTGTTATCTGTAATGGCACATTTACTCTGTTAAATATAAAGAAAACGTTATCACACAAATATGTTTCTTGATCTGCCTGAAAAGATGCATGGATCTAGTTAAAGCCATTTTAAAACTTGAAAAACTTTTTTTCAAATTTTAAAACAATTCAATTTTGGTGAAAATTTTATTTCATGGGTCAAAATTTTAGTAAAAAATCCAATTTTTAGAGTTAAAAACATTGGATGGATTTCTAAAACTAGCAAAGTGAATAGAGATATAAGACAAGGGTGTCCTATCTAAGCCCTTTAATATTTTTTTGTTGCGAAAATATTGGCTTATAAATTAAAACACAATTCGAAAATTAAAGGAATTAATATATCAAACATAATAGACGATATAAAAACTATTTAACATGCGGACGATGTCACTTTAACCTTAAATATTTCTTCTTTAAAATGTTGCAATAAAGACAGTTGAAGAGTTCTGTTAACACGCTGGATCAAAAGTAAATATAAACTAGATACGATCTCGTTACGAGTAACGAGTAGGTCTTCCGTTCAATTTTTAAAAATGATACGATGATATATCGATTAAACTTTAGATACAAATGATTGAATATTTCAGGGGCCACCCCTGTAGATCCTAAATGGGGACAGACATTGGTGTTTTAATTAGTGGAATCGATTAGAATCATCAATGCAGACATTTTCTCTTCTACAATGCTTAACAAAGTATGTCTCCTTTTTTAGATATATTGCGTCAAAGTTTAAGGACACATTGGTGTTTTGATTAGTGGAATCGATTTAAATCATCAATACAAACATTTTCTCTTCTACAATGCTTAACAAAATATGTCTCGTTCACTAGATATATTGTGTCAAAGTTTGAGAACTTTGGCCCTAAAAATCCCTAATTACGTAATAAATGGGCGTGGCAATGAGTTTTTCAAACAGATATTGTTACGATTAACAACTTTGCTTCTATAATGCATTACAAAATCTTTATCGTTTTTAAGTTATTTGTAATAGACTTTACGAGTGTCTTGGCCCCTATATAAAGGGGCCAGCCCCTTTTTGTTCATTTCATACGAAAGATCTTACAAATACCAACATTTTTTGTTCTTACACCCATCTTAAAATGTTGTTCAATTTTGAGATACAAATGATTAAATATTTTAGGGGCCAGCCCTGTAGATCCCTAATGGGGACAGACATGGTGTTTTGATTAGTGGAATCGATTTAAATCATCAATACAAATACTTTCTCTACTACAATGCTTAACAAAATATGTCTCGTTCTCTAGATATATTGTGTCAAAGTTTGAGAACTTTGGCCCCTAAAAATCCCTAATTACGTAATAAATGGGCATGGCAATGAGTTTTTCAAACAGATATTGTTACGATTAACAACTTTGCTTCTATAATGCATTACAAAATCTTTATCGTTTTTAAGTTATTTGTAATAGACTTTTCGAGTGTCTTGGCCCCTAATTAAAGGAACCAGCCCCTTTTTCTTGATTTTGTTGGAAAGAACTTTTGATACTCTACCACTTTTGTTATATATATTTTTACAAAATATCAACTGATAAAAAGATATAGATCAAAACTTGTGAAAATTTTGATATAAAATTCGTACCCAATTTTCGTGCCTAGGCGAGCTCCAAGAAATGGCGCCACTGGCGAAAAACGAAAACAATAGGCACAACTTCAAACTATGGACTACCTATCCTGAAAGTTTCATATTCATATCTCTGATAGTCTTCGAGATCAACTGTTCACAAAATGGGTCGTAAAAGTTTACAAAATTAGCAATAAATCGGTACCGGAAGTGACGACGGCAAAAATTTTAAAAACAAAATAAATTCAGATCACTTGCAATCATCTGTGAAAAAATGGTCGAAATTGGTCGACTAGTTTTTGAGAAAACGCTTGCACAAAAATTTGTGGAAAAAAAAAATAACTAGACTCTTGTTGCTATAGCAACAAAAAGGTCTTCCGTTCCTCGTGTATTAATTGTACAAAAACTCCATTTCTCTTGTAAAACAAAACGGATATAATATATACTGTAAAGGAATTCCCAAAAAATTATTTCTAAGTTAAACAAAACAAAAAGACAAAATGTCAATTTTTGAGTACTTTCTGTGACGACCGGAAGTTACGCCAGATCAAACAGAACATAGTAAACATATCTTCATACATTGTTTTGTCTTTCCTCAAAGTTTGGATGTTCAAGTTTTTGTTAGTTATAATATCTCGTTGAGAAAAGGTTTTTGTCTCGAGCCCGGAAACGAACAAACGGAAGTAATTTAAGAAATTGAAAGTAGATATTTTTAGTACATTTACCTACGGTACGTTACTGTTCATCACACTGAGTAAAATGTTTAAAAATCTAAAGTTAAAAAAAATATCTTTTACTTGAATGCTTCGAGTGAGAACCGGAAGTGACGTACAACCAAATGAAACCCGTCAAACACATGTTCAATCAAATGTCCATCATCCATATAAGATTGGTGTCTTAATCTCTCACAGTTTATGAGATCTCGTGGGTACTTTGTTTTTATAAAATAAGGCTACCTGAGATATTTGAGATGTCTCATCGGAAGAAGAACTTTTTTTTACGAAGTGTAGATGATCTTTTGTATATCTAATGCTAAACTGTTACTTCCATGCTTAAAAACCAAAATATTTTTTAAAAAATCATATTTGGGAGTACTTCCTGTGACGACCGGAAGTTACGCCGGTTAAATAGTGTTAACACATGTACATACAATGTCTATCATCCCACAAAGTTTGGTTGTTCAAGTCGTTACCGTTTTTGAGATTTTGTCGAAACAAGGTTTTTGGTCTCGGGTCAGGAAACGAACAAACGAAAGTGCTCAATGTAAATTATAGTAAATATTTCTTGTAAACTTGCCTATTGTACATTATTGTTCATCGAGCTAACTAAAAATATCAAATATCAAAGGATAACAGTTAAACTGATAAACAGTATGATTTGTTTGAACTCTTCCCGTGTGGACCGGAAGTGACGGAAGACAAAATGAAACCAGTTAAACACATTTTCAATCAAATGTTTATCATCCATGAAAGTTTCGTTCCTTTATCACTTATAGTTTGTCAGATCTCACGGGTACAAAATTTGTTTTAAAAAAGCTACTTGAGATAATTGAGATATCTCACCGTAAGTAGAATTTTTTTGTTGATTAAACATCGCATAGATAACTTATGTATAAATTTATACTTACATGTTTATTCTATGGAAAAGGAATTGATTACGTAAAAATAATAATTTTTGAAGTGCTTTCGGCTACGACCGGAAGTTACGACGAACAAAACAAAATAGTTTAAACACATTTACACATATAGGTCTATCATCCCACAAAATTTGGATGTTCAAGTCTTTACCGTTTTTGAGATTTCTTGGAGAGAAGGTTTTTTGTCTCGGGATAGGAAACGGACGAACAGAAGTGTTCGTTGAAAATAAAAGTTAGTGTTTCTTAAACATTTGCCTATTGCACATTATTGTTAATCAAACTAACTAAAACGATCAAAGAAAAACAGTTAAACTCATGAACAACTTGATTTGTTTGAACCCTTCCGTTGAGGACCGGGAATGACGGTCGATAAAATGAAACCCGTTAAACACATCTTCAATTAAATGTCTATCATCCTTGAAAGTTTCGTGTCTTGATCACTTACAGTTTCTGAGATTTCGCGGGTACAAATTTTTTTTTAGAAAAGCTACCTGAGATCATTGAGATATCTCACCGGAAGTAGAATATTTTTAATTTTATAACATCGCATAAATGACATATGTAAGGATTTATACTAATGTATTCATTCTATGTGAAATATATTCAATACCTAAAAAAAAAATTTTTGAAGTACTTCCGGTGACGACCGGAAGTTACGACGAACAAAACAAAATAGTTTAATCACTACAGACATAGGTCTATCATCCCAAAAAAATTGATTTTCAAGTGTAAACAGTTTCTGAGATCTCATGGAGACAAGCTTTTCGTCGCGGGACAGGAAACGGACGACCGGAAACGAATTTTGAAAAAATAAAGAAAACGCCTCGAGATATTATCAGTCTATCATCCCTCGAAATTTCACGAAAATCTACTTTGCCATCTCTGAGAAATCTTGTGGACAAAAAAGGGGAAAAAAATAAGAAGAAGAAAGAAAGAAAGAAAAAGACTACAATCACTATAAGGTCTTCCGTTGGAAACGGAAGACCTTAAAAACATTACAATCACTATAAGGTCTTCCGGTGGAAACGGAAGACCTTAATAAGAAGAAGAAGAAAATGTACGAAGACTATAAGGCCCTGCGTTGGAAACGGAAGACCTTAACAAAACGCAAAATATACTACTAGGTAGTCTAAAAGACAGATACAATAATATAAGCGTTATCGATGTATCCAATGATGCTGTTAGATGTTTGGGTATTTACACTGGAGATAATAAAAATCAATGCTATGAACTTGTTTACAAGCTTTTCAAAATATGGAAAAACTTTTTGAGTCTTGGAAAAAGAGAAAATTAACGAGATTTGGAAAAGCATGCATTGTTAATTCACTAGCTATATCTTAAATAATTTATGTGGGTTTTGTATTACCTATGCCTGACCCTGAATATATTAGACAACTATAAAGTAGCATATTTAATTTCATTTGGAACAAGGGCACCGCTAAGCGGAGCATCCCCTCGCGACATGACTTATTGTACGGGGGAATACGTTATTTAGGAAAATACAAATGTACATGTAAATTTATCAGATCAAAATAAAGAAAGTATTTCTTTAAACCACTTTGAATACATACATGTAATATCTATTTAATCCCAATCCCCAAGCTTTGTGGTGTATAAATTGGGGGAGGTGGTTTACATAACAGTTTTCCTATTCCTAGCAGAAGCTCAACACATATACTTTAAAGTTTAATAATTTAGATTCATTTAGTGACATTCATTTTTATATAAGCATACATAAACGATCCGTATACATTATGAAACGTAGCTGAAAATCAAGCGCTCTGTAGTCTGCTCTGATGGAAATTCTAGTTGCTAGTTGTCGTATTATAATTAACCCATAGTATAGTAGATATATATGCAGTTATTATTAATATAAAACAATTTTCGCGTGATAAATGTGCAATATCTGTCAAAGTCTCTACTGAATTTTGGACTAGTTCTATTTTAAGTAATACGGGAAAATTTGTCCGAAAGTCGACTGCTTGTTTCGATGTAAATCGGCAGACTTAAATCTCTTGCCCGCTTCAACTTTTAACTATGGGCACTCGTCTAACACTCCAATGCTACAAAACGGTTTTTTTTTTACCTTTACTAGATTTAAATCCCAAAAAATGTCAAGTTGTTGATTTGAACTGTATACGGTAGCGATTAACTTCAAGTCGTACATAAAATTACCGGAAATGTCTATTGTCAAGTCGTACATAAAATTCATGTTTTTAACTTCATTTTTTACGATAATTTAAAAAAATACTTAATCAATTGATTTTAAAATCAACAGGGTTTGTCCTTTTACCATGCCAAAGAAGTGTACAAAGTTTGATGGATATTCATGATAGGGTTTTCTTGGAATTTACTAGAAAATTGAAATGGAGTACACACACACACACACACACACACACACACACATACATACATACATACATACATACATACGAACACACACACGCACAGTAGCGATGCTATATCCCCTTCGCAACAAGTTGCGCGAGGGGATAATAAAAGAGATAGAATAAAAAGAGATACTGTGATTGGAAGACAAAAAGATGGCGGTATAGGAGTTATTGATATTGAGTCGAAGTTAAAGGCCTTAAAAGCTGCATGGTGTAGAATCTTGATTGACAAAACATGCATAATAAACAAAATAGTTCAAAGTTATTTGATAATTTTAAATGTAGATATAGATTATGTATTAAACGTATCGGAGACTAATAGCTCTGATTTTAAAATCATTTCTAAACTTCCAGGTTTTTATAAAGAAGTGTTTTGTAGTTTCACCGATTGTTATAAAAAAAACATTAACATTACTAAATTTTTTAATATAAATTTCGCTAAACAACCAATTTAAGATAATAATTTGTTAAATTTGATAGTAAAACATTTTGTCATAAAAATTTGACTCAAAGCGGCATATTGTATGTAAAGGTTATTTTTAATGCTGATAGCCAATTCAAAACACTCCAAGAATTGTCATCTACTCTAAAACAAAAGGCTAACTGGCTGTGTGAATATAGAATAGTTAGAAATGCAGTATATAAAAAATACTAAGATTTAATATGAAATGTTGTCAATATATGCAACAAGTATTCACTGGCGATTTTCTTTTTATTAATGGTTTACATTGTATTGAAGTCAAACATTGTAAATTTTTCTACGAAAATCTGTTGTTCAAAAAATTTAAGCCTCCCCGTCACCAGGCATTGTTTAAAAGACCTTTTTAGTGGAAAAAGAATACTGGAATGACATATACAAAAACAAAGTAAAAGATATATTTGACAAACGAATATGTGAATTAAATGACAAATTGCTGAACAATAAAGTGTGCTGTAACAGCTTTCTTTTTAAATGCAAATATAGGTCTTCTGCTTCTTGTAATATGTGTAGCGAAATTGAAGATGTAAAACATTTCATTTTGAGTGTGAACATGTTAAGATGATATGGTCAACTTTAAACTTATTAATAGGATTTGATATACAATGGAAACATGTAATATTGGGTTTTTATTTTGAACGAAATGCGAAAATCGTATTTTTGAATACTATTGTGTCTTTCATAGCTTACAAGATATTTAAATATAAAAATTAATGTGTTGTAGATCTCAAAACAAAACAGAGACATATAATGCATTGGTTTCATATTTGAAAAACAATATAAGATACAATATTGATGTACTTGTAAATATTTCAAAAATACAATGTTTAGAATTAATATTGTGAAATTTGCAGATATGCTATAATTGTTAGAATACATATCTACTGATTTATAGATATTACTTTTACTAACTATCTTGGCCCGAGAAAGTTGGATATTGTTAAAGGGCTGTTCTGTAATGTGAAATAAATGAGGGAAAAAGGCCATTTTAAAGATATAGTGCATGGGGTACTTTCAATATTTTGATATTGTTTCATAAAGTAGGCAATCAACTGCTTTTGCTTTTGAGGTATATGTAAAATTATACAGCGCAAAATTTTATCAGGAAGTATACCACAATGCCTGACCGAAAGTGAGTCAAACATAAACATAAATTGCCGCCTCATAAAGCTCAAAAGTATGGTGAGCTTTTTGGTGACTGATACTAGTTCATTTTCAAATAATACAGTTTTTGGTACTATATAATATCTCCCTCATTACGAAATCATCTCTTGAGAACTAATTGTGTAGAAATAAAAAAATGATCACAAAATAGAATTCAACACAGACATTACCACAAACAAATCAAAGTAATGGATATATCAGTAAAAATAAAAAAAAACCAGTGCTAGTATGATTCGAACACTCGCTCCGATATACATTTGTTTCTATATCTCCACTCTAAGCGCTACACCGCGAAAGCACATAAACAAAGACCTTAAAATCGCAATACGTGTTTTATAGGTATTTAGACCTAGACATTTGAAAATATCTAAACCTGAATAAAGAAAATTACATTTTTGAAATATGTCGGGTCGACATGATGTCTTTTGAATCTCTTAGAATAGTCTTAGAATGGTTTATACTTCAAGCATCAATGTTTAACTACTTAAAGCAAATCAAATTATGATATTTTTACTTTTGTAAAATTAAACCTTCATCACAGTAAACGCAAAAAGTTTAACAACGTTTAACCAATATAGGTAAAGATTCAAAGTAGATTGTGAGTGTTTTCTTTAAATAATTTCAGCACATTCAATAAAATTTTACAATAGGTTACAAACATTTTACTTATACAAACAATGTTTAATTCTCATGATAGCAATCCATTCATTTTTTTTCTTTTAGTCATTCAGCTATTTTCTGTACAATCTATATTTTAACAAAAGATCTCTAGGTGTTTACTCTTTTTTTTTAAAAGTTAAAGGTTTTATCACAATTCATATATCTAAAGGGACTTGGTAACGAATTAATCTGAACATTTTTAGATTTTATTTATCTATTTTTAATTTTACAATGCTTTTAGCTAGAGTACTTCTAATTTTCAACCAAAATTTGGATGTCAGTTGCATAGTTCTAAGCGAGATACTCTCATGAGAGTTCTCATTTCTTTGTTATGTAAACCAGGCTCGTTTTAAGTTTTTGTTGAATACTTTGGACTGTAAAAGTAGTACTGTTTCAAACTTTCTTTCAATTTGCTAGCTCGTTATGAACCAAGATGCACCTTTTCTATTTTTTTTCCAAATTGAATCTATTTTAAACCTAGTAGTTTCTATCACACTTATAATGTAAACTAAAACATGGCCTCAGCTTTGTTTACATATTGACACAAAAATGTGCGCTCTGTATCTCGCTGTAATTTACTTTTGGCATAGAAATGGACATTTTGATTTTTTTATTAAAAATTTTATAGTGGACGACTGAACGTCGAATATTTGGAATAAAATGATAATGAAAAATGATCCCATCTAGGAATTTAAGATACATGTATAGAAAAAAAGATTTTGATTTTAAAATACTTTGGATCGTAACTTCTTAATGTGAAAGGTAGCAGCCAACGATAAGAAGCATAAATTTCTGTTGGAAGGAAGCTTTATAATTGACATTCTCATTTCTGATCTACAGAATATTTTTGTTTTTACTTTAGATGCAGTCAAATCTTTTGACTCAATGCCAAAATGAATAAATAAATCCACAAATAAAAAAAAACTGCACATTAAAGCAGCTTTTGCATGATGATAATTTTTATAAATAAAAACCATGTTCAACGACTTGACTGGTGTGTATGATAATAACAAACTGAAAATATCTTAGTTGATGAAGCAGAATTTTTTTTTATCTCGAATATGTTAACATAGCTAAAAAGATGATTAAATAAGGCAAAAAGAGGTACAATCAAAACTAAAAGTCGTGTTGTGCTCATATGCTTCTGCGTGAAATGCGTACAAACTTGTGGATTATTTTTGGCTTAAATTGGTTTTTCCCCTGCCTTTTCTCGGTCTATTTACAAAATATATTGCCCTATTTAAATCACATTATGATTGAATCTTAACAATATCATTTGAGTAAACATACCTTACATATCATTTGAATCGATATATTTATTTAAAATATTTTATGATGCAGAATATACAGACTAGAGGTGAAAATAAATATTTGCCCAAAACCAGAGGAAAGAACCCGTTTTAATATCCAGAACTTTATTGTTATCCTCGTAAAAGTTTCATTGCAAGCTATATTCTCTAATATCCTTTTTGGCTTTAGCTTTGCTTTTAATTATCTCTCTGTCCTTTATTACGACCGTTGTTATTTGCTGATTTAGTTTGATAACTTTGTTTGAAGAAGAAAATTGTGATACAAAATTATCTGGAAAAACTGAAATTGATGCCTATACAAAATAAGTTTTACTCGCATGAAAATAACATCCTCGTGAATGTGTGCCCTCCTTCTCAAAATTCCGGATTACAGCTCTTATGTGAAAAAGATTTGAAATTTGATTACCCAGAAATAACATTAAGAGATGAAATCAATAGTGATATGACATATCTGTATTATCAAAGTGATTTAAACATTTTGCTTAGGCTTCTAGTCATTATTAGTTATATCTGAACACTAAGTTACATATAATCATTACGACCATTTTGCATGCAATCAAACCTTTTGCAAGGCTTTCTATAATAATCTGTAACGAATCAACTCTGGGATGTCTAGGGGTGTTAACCAACAATGTTTTTATAATACGAAATAACTGAAAATATTAGATTTGACGAAGCGCATATAATCAACAATAAAATGAAATAGAAGGAATTCAGCACACAAAAAATAGAGGTACAAGGGTCAAGTGGCGAAAAAAATGTGTGTAAGGATAATATAGTACGAACGAATGTAAATACAAAGAGACAAAGCTTTTAAACAAAACATCACTAGTAATTTGAAATAATTAACGGCAGCCAGAAGAATGATATGAACGTTTTCTGCGGAGTTATTATGAACAAGTCTCATTCAATCAGACGCTTTGTTTACTATTTTGCGCATACAGAGATTATCTGGTTGAACGAGGATAACATGATCATAATATTAAAAAAAAATATGATAACATTGAATTTATTTGTAGAATAAATGTTATTAATGTTTCTTTGCATTTTGAACACTTTTTTAAACGCAAATAAAATTCAACAAAAGAGGGAAATAATTTTATTTGCGTTACGTATTGAGTACAGGATAGTCATGTCTGCATTTTTAAAATCACCAACTAAAGTATGGTATTCATTACGAGTGTGACATTCTTGTGTTATATTTGAATCATTAAATTTTAGTTTTTCGAAAAAAAAATTCTAAAAATGTATAGTTAATTCGGTTCAACAAGCGAACGAAGAAAATACTTGTTTGCTTGATTCGATGCATTTTCAGTTTTACAAGAAAGTTAAATTCGGCTTATCATCTGAGTCGTTTTTACAAACCCTTTCTTGTTTATAAGTGTACAGTATTTTATTGTTGTTAACTCATGTGTTTTAAGTTTATGCCCTTTCAGTTCTTTCAGTCGGATAAAGTTCTTTATCAAACACTTTTGAAAGGAATTAATTCTATTATTAATCACGACCCTTTTATATTTTTACATGCATAGAGGACAGTCATGTAAATATAAACATATGTACCTGTATATACATATAGTTTTAAGGCTGACGCAACTTTGTCCATATATTTGAGGGGGGTTTCCATGCAACTTGAAATTTTTAACCTATAATCCACGTATTTTAATCAATGTTTTAATAAAAATAAAAATATTGGTCTGTTGCCGTTCGTTTGACCTTGCATCAAGGGTGTTTTTTTTTTTTTTTTTGTTCTTTTGTTTTTTAGGTTTTCGTTTTTGTTATTTTTTTTGGTTTAATTTCGTTAGGGCTTTTCGTGATTTAGGATGTAATTTTGTGAACTTGCCTCTAATATTAAAGACTGCGTTTTTTAATTCGTCAGGGATGCATAGGGAATTTCTGGGTAACATCTAAATCCATGAAAAATGAGCAACAATGATATTGCTTATTATTGCAATTGAATACACAGTAAACTTTAATTCAAATATGTTAATGAAAGTGTTTCAAATGTTTGAGCCATTCTGAAATAAGCCAAGACAGTTTTGTATATACGCTATTCGTTATTAAACAATCTCAATTTAGTTCTCAGTTGAAATAATCTTATTTCATTTTTCATATCTGAATCATATATCGATAGTTAGTCAATCCATTTCTGTATCAAATCAAATTATACAATCATTATGGTATTCAAAATATATATCATATTTGATTGTTTAAACAAATTAATCAGCTAAATATCAGAAGCTCCTAACGGTGCTGTATATGGGCCAGGATCAGATCGTATCTGGTTGGACGAGGTTGACTGTGTGGGATCTGAGACAAAATCGATGATTGTAATCATCACAGCTGGGGATCACATAATTCCCATCATAGGAAAGATGTATCAATCAGCTGCTTGATTGGTAAGGATCTTTTCTAAAGTATGTCCATCCGCTACAGGAAAAAACAAGAACAGATTTAGGGAAGCCACGATAGAACGACCGCAAACCAGCCTTTGTCTAAAATAAGTGGCGTTGTAACGGAAAAAATCAAGCTATGCATTTTATTGAAAACCTGTTCACATACATGTGAACAGGCACGAAGCATCGTTTTTGAAAGTGTGGGAGACAGACTTAGCTGAAAATGTTGACAAGCAAAATAAATTAAAAATAAACTAAATAATCCTTTTATCTCTAACTTTTTAATTCTTCTAAATCCAAATATCGTGGAGGATATCCTCGTATTTATAAAATTTAAAGATATTTAAACAGTTCAGGCTTTTTACTTAGTCCGAAAAAGTGGGAGGGGGAGTCAGTTCGCTAAAAACTTATACTCATATATGATTGTGAAGAAAAAGGAGGGCTAAAAAGCCCTTATATTCTTACATATGATTGTGAAAAAAGGAGGGTTAAAAAGCCCCCTCCCCGAATCTGCGTGCATGTAGTGTCAGCCTTCACTCTATTAATAAACACATGTTTATGCCGTCTAACATCTATACGTGCATGAAATATCATAGGGTCCAAAACTTGGAACGCATAAATATTGAAATTGTTTTTTGGTTTTTTCTTTACAAACTCGATAAAGTTCTATAAGCGTCTTCCTTGGGAAACAAAAGTCGGAATCGAAATTATTGATCACGTGGGATGTGAGAGTATATAAGAAGCGACAACGTAGGTTTTGGTCAGCTGCAGACTGAAGTTTAAAACGATAACCATTTTTAATACATGTATGTTAAGTCTTACGTGCCTGAATAAGGCTATCGAGACTTGTTCTGCAGTTTTAGCTGTAAATAGCTCTAAGGGTTTAAAGAATATTATTGATCGAAATATTTGATTGAGAAAATGTATTGCTTGTTTATATATTTCTTAAATTGCTCAGGCAGAGCAGCCGAATATCCGAGATGTATTTAAAATATGTTTTATATTTAATCATTTCAAATCAGTATCTACAATTGAGGAAATAGTTCATTCTTGGAGAGGAGTTGCGAGCGATTGCGCAAAGAAATAGAAGAGATATTCTACACCGTTAGACAGACGAGCGCAAGCGCGCAATTCGGGCATTGCGACTTCGGGTGGTGCTATCGGGAACCAGAGTCATGCAACTGATAATACAGTAGTATTGCATAGGAATGAGCAAAGTGGAAACCTTATTAACGACACTGTACATGTAACAGTGCGACCAGCGAGAGCGCAACACACAAATAGCAGATGGGAAACGGACTTTGCGGATGCACTGCAAAAAAAGCTTAAATAATGATGACCATTCAGTTCTGGTATGCGAGCGCCGTCGAGGGCGAATGCGTTCTTAAATGCTTCTGTCTCATTAGCGAACGCGTCAAATGATAGACAAAGGGATTTTAATAGCAGAGCACAATCGCATAGTCTGGGGGCAGGAACTAAACATCTGATAAATAAAAATCAACGAGAGGAAATCGACCAAGGCAGTAGAGGTTATAGATGTAACATCAAACCAGCGAGTTATTCTTGGTTGGACAAGAAATCCCATTTTGATGCATGCGCTACCATAAACATTGGTCAGATCATGAGAATGGTCTTTATTAAGCTGTGTCACTTAGATGGAGAGCTCAGGGCATACTGGGAAATGTTTCCAAAGAAACAGGGCAGCATTATGACATGTTGGTTATAAGCTCTTGAGGAGCGCTCTGCATTACCCAATCAGACTGAACTTTACCGGGCGTAGTTAAAGGAGAGGAAACAATGAGCGTCTGAGACATTGTCCGAGCATTATCCTATATACGGCATCAGAGGAATTAAGGGAGACGCCGGGTAAGGATCCATTTATTGATGCATTGATAAATCCGGATATGCGCTTGCGCATCGGACAGAATAGACCTAAGAATTTAAATGATGCAATCCGACTTGCAGTAGAAGTACATGTAGATGCATATTATAGAACAGAAAGGCGAGGTGATTTGCCGATAATTAAGGGTAAAGAGCGCGAGTGCGATCAACCTACACACTCAAAAGTGCCTGTTGAATTAATGGCAAGGATACAAACGCAGTTAAATAATTTTGAAAAACACGTCCAAGATCAGAACTTTAGAAGGAGACGAACATCACAGTGGTCAGTCAGAAACACAAATAATGGGGTGGTTTGTTATTATTGCAAGGAAAAAGGACACATTCATAAGAATTGCTCAAAACTAAAGAATAAAGAAACAAATAAAAACAATGCATCAGGGAAGAAATATGGTGGCAATGCGCGGCGAATTAGTAGTAATTCTGCGCAAGAGAAATCAACGCATGGTGCGAGGACATTTAGGGGGAAGCACCATGATCTATGAGTCTTGTATTTTTGTTAAAGCTGAGATAAATGGAATACGGTTAAAAAAGTTGATTGATACGGGTGCATCATTGACATCAATCTCAAACGGGTTCATGATATAAATACAGATGAAAAACACCCGGAACTTGCGGATAGTGCACAGAAAGTTTCTAACGCACTTTCGCTGTATGGAAAAGCAGAATATCATATCAAATTAATAAAATCTCAGCAATGGGTACAGATATTACGGTCGATGGAATCCTTGGTCTAGACTTTCTGAAGAAGGCAGCGGTATCATACATACATACAGATAGATAGATAGATAGATAGATAGATAGATAGATAGATAGATAGATAGAT
>WFKH01011801.1:23249098-23280714 GCA_016163765.1 Magallana hongkongensis
GATAGATAGATAGATAGATAGATAGATAGATAGATAGATAGATAGATCTCAACACTAATACATTATGACTTACAATGACGAATATCACATTTCTTTTGAAGGGACTCTAGGTTGTGTTGTGTTGTTGCGGCGGATGATATTTGTATCCCTCCTACATTTGTATAGTCCTATGCATTTTCCATAAGCTGTAAAGTTATCAAAGGTATCAAAGGATGCATTTGTTTGCTTCTTCAAACTTTGATTAGGTCGAACTTCAGTGATTAAACACAAAATCAATGCTTTACCTACAGAAACCTATTAAACAAGGATTACGGGGAAATTCCTTTCCATCATCTGCAAAAGGTTGATAAACAGGTAAACAAAATGTTGGAGAAAGAGGTAAATAAACCTTCTAAGAGCCCCCGGGATTCACCTATAGTTCTTGTACGCAAGAAAAATTGGTCGATGCGCTTCTGCAAAGATTATAGGTGACTCAATGAAGTCAAAGTTAAGGACGCGTATTTCCTCCAAAACAAAGAACGATTGATTATTTGTCAAGACATGCATATTTTCTACGCTTGACCTTAACAGCGGATACTTGCAGGTTGCAATGGAAGAATATGATAAGTGTAAAACAGCTTTTGTACCGCGCAAAGGTTTGTTTCAGTTCACAGTCATGCATGTTGGTCTTTCCTGTGCGCCTGTGACATTTAACCCCTTATGTAGACGGTCCTCAAGGTCTACAATGTGACAAGTGTCTTGTATATCTCGATGATATTAAAGTTATTGGCAATTCATTCGACAATATGCTTTGCAACCTCCAAAAGGTATTTGATAGACTGCTGAGAGCGGTCTGAAATTAAAAGCAAGAAAAAGCGACCTGTTTGCCAAGTTTTGTAATCAGGACATATCATTTCACAAGAGGGCATTGAGACAAACCAAGAAAAAATCAAAACAGTTGCATGATGGCCAGTTCCGTCTATTGTGTCTGATGTCCACCGCTCTCTAGGGTTGTGCAGCTACTACAGACGGTTCATCAGATATTTTGCTTCAGAAGCAAAATCAGTGCATCGCTAGATAAAGAAAGAGCAAAATTAAAATGGACAAAGGAGGCACGGCACAGAACGCTTTTAAGACTCTCCAAAATAGACTAATCTCTGCGCCAATATTATCACTACCAGACATATCTAAATCATTTATACTTGACACAGACACAAGCAAATTGTCTATAGGCGAAGTTATTTCACAGGAAATAGATGGAAAGTAGTGCGTGATAGCTTACGCTAGTCACATAGCCGAAAAACGATATTGTGTGACTTGTAAAGAGTTACTGACTGTCGTACCCTTCATAAAATCATTAATTTATTTTTATTCATGCCGACGACAACTTTCGGCGTTTTAGTTAAGCTGAAATAATATCGGGGATAGGCCATTGTATATACCCACGCATAAAAGTATGTACAATTTAGATAGAATTGGGTGTTTGATCGATGTAAAGGACTGTCCTAATTGCGATATCTAACAGAACTCAACCAATTACTTTTCATTTTGTCATGAAGCAAGCAATTTGACTATTACACAAAATCAGTTTCTTTTAGAGAAGTCGCTACTTAGTAGAAAACATCCTAGGTTGTAATGTATGCATTTCCGTTAGCAGGAGGTTTTATTATTACCAATCTGTTTACTAATCAAGGTTGAGGTTAGATGGAACAATGAATGTTTCTCTGAAATTATAACAAGAAAAACACGAGAGAGCAGCGGAACTAGGTAAAGCAAAAGTTTAAACATTTTTAATTACATGGAAAAAAAACAAAAACAAAACGTGACGGGTTTAGGAGGGAGGGTGAATTTTTTCGAGAAGACTGACAAACTTGCGTATGACGTCACAGATTTTGGTTGAGTTTACTAATATCCGAAAGGCCAAAGAGCCTGAGGACACTGATAATACTCAAATCAGGGCAAGACCCATATGAAACTTGCAAATAAGACAATAAGGCAAATAATACAATCAAGAACGCAGGTGCTATGAATGCAAGAAGACAGGGCATATAAGACGTAATTGCCCTGAACTACGCAAAAGACAAAAACCACATAACGGTCTTGATAAAGGCCAGAGAGATGATGCACAAGATGATAAGAATGCAGCGAGGAGGCCAAATGTGTCAGTTGGCCTTGGTTCATCAGTTGAGGAATGTGGACTGTATGTAGAAGTTCAGGTACAGGGAGATCAGGCAAAGTTTCTTGTGGACACTGGTGCTACTGTAACACTGGTATCAGGAACTCTGTACAAAAAGTTACCAGTGGCAATAAGACCGAACTTGCGAGAAGTATCTCAAACAATATAGACAGCTAATAGTACCCCACTTTCCGTGCATCGAAAAGCAGAGTTCAACATTTGTGTTGACCAGGCGACATGCTACAATGATGCAATAGATGCAAATCTCAAGATCGATGGTATTTTAGGCCTTGATTTTATGAAGAAAAACAAGTGTTCAGTTGATGTCAACAATGAGACTCTCATTATCAGGGGGCATGAGAAGCAAATGGCGATAGAAGGGTTCCTTGGCTGTTTTAGGATAAGCTGCCAAAACAGTTAGCATTCCGCCAAGAAGTGAGGTCATAATACTTGGCAAAGTCTGTGTGCCAATAGGTTCACATATTCCATCTTGTGAAAGTATAGTGGAACCAGTTGATCACATTGATGGAAAGCAAGTTGCTTTGACTGCAAGGTCAGTTGTTTCTCCAGGAGAAACTGTTCCCGTAAGACTCATGAATACGGAACAAGAATCAAAAATCATTTATTTACGAACCACAGTAGGACAGCTTTCTGAAGTGAATACAGTACAGAATATGTTGTCAGATGAAAATCCCCAGAGTGCAAACATGCTGCAGAAGGATCACGCAGAAATGTTGCAGAAGACAGTACACAAATTAACTACCGAACAACATAAAGAGGCAAAAGCATTTTTATTAAAGTACACCTCTTTGTTTGCAGAAAATAATTTTGATTTGAGCAGGACAGGTGTTGTCAAGCATCACTTCAATACTGGTGATGGGCGTCCTATCAAACAGCATCCAAGGAGGGTACCTGCTCACTTGACAGAGAAAGCAGATAAAACCATAGATGAAATGCTGGCGAACGACGTTATCAAGCCATCCAATAGCCCATGGTCCTCACCTATTGTCATGGTTAAAAAGAAAGATGGCCCATACAGGTTTTGTGTGGACTATAGACGCCTCAATAGCTGCACCGTTCAAAGCCGTCGACCCGACTGTTAGAAAGAGGACTCAACCCCTGCCCGTGTATACACCTGACCGTTGCAAGACACCAAGGCTGGATGACAAGACAAATGACCCCATGTGCAAAGTTGCAGATAAGGCTGTTCAAACAGACCAAGTTGTTTATACGAAGTCGATTAAGACAACGACCATTGTCCGAGAGCACAGACGCAATACAATCACTGTAAAGAGGGAGAAGATGCTGTAGATCATCGGCATATTGACTTGTTATGTTTTTACTTGCTGTTTGTTTGACAGTAGAATCATGCGGGACGCATATTCTTAAGGGGAGGAAGTGAAACAGTTGAAAGAGTTATCTTCCCTTTGCTTGTTCTTTTATAATCAGTAATTATTGTAAATAGTGTAACTAAGATGTCAAATGATTAAAAGAGTTATTCAAGTTTTTTATTATATAAAAACAAACAACAAAAACAGTTTTTGTAGTTTCTTTTTAGTCAGATAGACTTATGAATTGAAAAAGTATAACTAGCTGTCCTAAAATAATTATGTGAGATATATTGCATTTGATTTAAGAGCCAGATGGTGTCACAATTTGATCGTTGTATGGTCTGAATAGAAAACGTCTATGAGAAGTATTCCTTAGTGCAGATACTGTTAGAAGCATTATAGAATTCTACAGCTGTGATTTCTGTAAGTGTTTCTTGTTATATGAATGTGTGGTGTTGAGTATTGTGGTACAATACTATGTGTGACAAATTGATAGGTAAAGTGGCATAGCCAGATTGATTAACCAAGTAGCTAGTGACAAGTTGCCTTGCCAGGTGGCAAGGCAGTTGGTAATTACTTAGTATTGAAATAAACACAAGGCAGTGGTTTATGTATATCTATATATATTGAATTAAAGCTCTTTCGTTTATCCTAGAGGCACTTGGCAAAAGTCGTTTTTACTCGTCGTTGTATTTCCTATAAAACTCGGGTGAACCGGGCACGGACCGAGACGCCTGGTCGAGGCCCGACACGTTACAAACTGTCAGAAATGATTTCAGGCACTGTACCTGTACACTGATCATGGCTTGCCATGCTTGGCTGTAGCGGTTCGATGGGCATTGGTTGGGTCTGGTTTTGGCCTCTAATGTCCGCCACCGCTTAAGACATCTGTTGCAACTGCTCGCTGGAGAGCAACGATGTTGTAGTCTGTGCTGGTGCCACAGGGTCAATGAGTATGGGTTGCGCTTGCGCTTGGCGGTTAGTGGCAGCTGCCCCATCGTGGTGCCTGGGTTGCCTCTTAGACCTTGTCGTTGGCTGGGCCGGATCTCGATTTTTTCTCTTTGGCATGCCGAACTGCTCGTTCTTGTGATTTTTTCCCTGAAGACTGACGAACTTGCGTATGACGTCTCAGATTTGGTTGAGTTTATTAATATCCGAAAGGCCATGTAAAGTTCATATTGATATATAGCGTCCATTATCTTCTGAAGATTTTTTTTGTAAAATTGCATCCTGCCCTTGATTGAGTAAACTGATCTGATTCTCATCGCAGGGGTCAAGATAGAGCCAAATTTCAAACGTCAATACATTACTGTATACAGTGGGGTTTTTTTGCCCCGTGTAGTTTTCGCCCTTCTACACTTGCAACCAGTTTCGCCCCGTCTTGAATTCGCCCAGACACAGTTTTGTTGAAAGAGAAATAATATGAGACTTTGGGATTCGCCAAGTCTTAAATTCGCCCGCTTACAACGGAGGCGAAAGGTGCGAAAATAAGACGGGGGCGAATATTTCCCTGTATACAGTATTTTGCTTTGCAATAATTTCACGAGATTTTGCTTTTATTCAAATGTTCTAATTTGATTTTACTATGCATTGTATGATAAATTTCGTACAACCCTCAAAGTACTTCCATGGCCACTAAGGGTTCTTGCTTTGAGCATACTTGAATCAATCAAATATGAGGAAGCTTATGTAAAAGTTTTAATATTTCTGGCTATTTGGATCTTGAGAAGAACATTTTTGAACATGTTAACATGTTTCCTTATTTTCATTATTTCTTATTAGTATCTCATCGGACAAGGGGCAATGCCCCTCAGCTGAATAAATTCGAAAGCCCTTATTCAAGGGGGGGGGGGGGGGGGGTTTGCCAAGATTGGTTGAAATTGGCCCATTAGTTCTCGAGAGAAGAAGTCCAAAATGTAAACTGTTGACAAAATGTGCTTAGTATAGATCGTCTGTTTTGCTGAGAAAGTGTTTAAAAAAAGAATATACGTGAAGTCAGCATTAAGTGTGTTGTGTTTAATAAATTAGTTTCTGTTACGTGAATCAATATCATCTTACTTAACGATTTTGGGATTGTTTTTTTTTACTGACAATTTTGTTGATGATAATTATGATGATGATGATGATGATGATGATGGCAAAGGCAAAGTAAATGAGTAGTGTGAATATGAAGTAATTTGAGAGAGTTATGATATCAGTTTTTATCTTTTCTTTTCCTTTCCCTGTTATGTTTTATATCTGTATGGTTGAAAATAAAATATGAGAAGCATTACCGTTTAACTCAACTTTAGACTTCTTTCCGGTTAAGGCTTCTCTGAAACCAATCACGGTTTAACCCAGACTACATCCTAGAAGCTTGGTTTTTACTTCCCTGTCCTCAAATCATGAAAATGGACGGTCAAGTGAGGATTTGTGCGTTTCAATTCGCATTCACTTTGTGTATTTTTAAAGAATGTTTTACTTCAGGTAAGTATTACATACAACATTCAGAATAAGATGAAATGGTTTACCTATCAAAATAAATTAAGTATTGAATAAACATTATTTTGAAGAAGTGGCCATGGTATAATACTGATTTTCTTATTTCTGCAGTAGGATTAATAAGACCTTAAACATTTTTTAAGGGTGTGTTGAAATAGAGGCAGGTATATAACCTGTTAAAGCCCCTTTTACCCACTGACCAACACCTTACTACTAACCCAAGAGTCACAAATTCTAACAATTTTTAGTAGAAGTCTCTTTGATCATCCTTATGATCCACTTAGTTTGCTTGTAATGTGTCTTTTATGAGGCACGGATACATGCATAATTATTCATTATGTGATCATTTCCCCTTCCAATGCAAGAAGCATAACCCAGGGGTCATATATTCAAAATTCTTTTGATCGATTCTATGTAAATATCAATATTCCGTGGCCACACATGGTCACCGATTTTCGTCACACTTTACAGTTTGATAGATTTTGACAAGGTAAAACTCTAAACACCATTTAATTGTTGCCATGTGGTCCAGTTGTTATGGTAGCAGAGGTTAAAGACGGGAGTATGGCATTTTAAAACTTATTTGAGAGCTTGTCATGAGTAATGGCAACTGTTTTGGCTTTTCTTGGTATAATATATTTTCTTATCGTGAAAAATGTAAAAAAAAAAACAAAAAAAAAAAACCCTCTTATTTGTGAATTATAACCATGTTAACTAATCAGAAAAAAATTAAAATTGATTTCTCCATTCAAAATGCTCATCATGTAATTGTTTTACATAGAAATATTACTGTACAATAAAGAAGTTATAAATGAAAATTTAGAGCCGTTGTAACAAGCTGAAAATAAGGAAATTGCTTATATTTTAAGGCATTTTTAATTGGTCTTATTCACAAATATAGTATGAATCTTTGATATAAATTGGTGAGGAAAAACAAGTGTGTTCAACACTTTAACGCATCTGCCAACAGTGATGTATCTTATTTTATATATTTATTTATTTATTTATTTATTTATTTTTATCAATGTCAAAGCACATATTAACATAGAACCGTGTACATAATTTCTATTTTCACTGTTTTTATTATGAACACAATATAGTACAGAAAATTATATACACAAAAAATGCCTGAACTGTACACATATACATAAATGTATATATATTCGCATAATGTAAACATATATAACATCATTGTATCTGTGTCCAATGAGACTGAGGTTTATGAAAAGGATAGAGATAAATAGGGAGGAATGAGTACCCGGGGTACATGGTTTTATGTTTGTGCTACGAAAGAAAAATCCTGTTTACAAATATTTTTCATGAAATGTGTATTTAATGATCATATTTTCATTATAGACAATTACAATTTATTGCAGATATCTTGCCAGTGTCTTTCACATTGAATTTCATTATATTTACAGTCTTTCAGTAGTATTAAATATTTTTCTATATAAAACCTACAAAATGACCTTTAAAAATTTACAAAATCGTCAAAATCTGAAACCGGAAGTGCCAGGGTCATTTTGTCCACAAATCTCCTACAAAACTAATCAAGATCAAAGCTTGAAATTTTCAGGGATTATAATGTACCCTAATGCTTTCAAATATGAAAATTGCGCAAGGCCTTGAAGCTCGCCAGAACCTGAAAATTAGCACCAATTTTTTTAACGAAATATTTTGCACATTTTCTGTAATATCTTTTAATGTATAATAATTTCCTAAGCCATGTAAGGAAAAAGTTGTTCATTTACATCGGCTTTTATTTGATGTCAAGAAAAAGGGCTGGCACCTTCAATGAGGGGCAAGGAAGACTCTAAAATCTTTTGTTATAACTTTTACTGAACAAAAATTTGTTATCAATTATAGAAGCATTAGAGAATGTTCATTGTACAGCTGTTTATCTTTACACTACCATAATTATATAATACGTTACATAATTAAGGGTTTTGAAGGGGCCAGAAATCCAAAACTTTGATCACAAATATCTGAAAAAGGAGAAATATTTATAAAAGCAATGAAGAACAAAAGTTGCTCAGAATAATGTTCTTAACAATATGCTACCTTAAAAATTTTGGTTTATATCCCCGGTAAGGAGTTAAATGGTCTGCCCCTAATACATTTTTGTTCAGATATCTCTAGAACGGTTAACAATTCCTTCAATACTTGTTGAACAAAATATGTTTATATTTACAAGACATTTCATTTGATATCAACAAAATGGGGCTGACCCTTTCCATTAGGGACCAGGACGGATCTAAAATCGTTTTATCATAACTCTTTACTGAGCAAGAATTTGATATTCATTATAGAAGCAAAAATGTTCTTTGTACAGTTGTTTACATATACAGTACCATACTTAAATCATATGTTACGTAAATAGGGGTTTCAAGGGGCCAGAAGTCCAAAACTTTGTTGATTAATATCTGAACAAGGAGAAATATTTTGAAAAGCAAGGTAGAACAAAAGTTGCTCAGAATAATGTTCTCAACAATATGCTGCTTAAAAATATTTAGTTTATGTCCCCGGTAAGGACTTAACGGGTCGGCCCCTAATACACTTTTGTTCAGATATCTCTAAAACAATTAACAATTCCTAGACACTTTTTGAACAAAATATGTTTATATTTACAAGACCTTTCATTTGATATCAAAACAAAGGGGCTGCCTCCTTCAATTAGGGGCCAGGAGAGCTCTAAAGTCCTTTTTTATAACACTTTACTGAGCAAAAATTTGTTATCAAATGTTCATCTTGAGGTAATCTACCTGAACAATATCATGTCGAATTAAAATCTGAAACCCGTTTTAAGATCCGACAATATATTGCAGAGAAATCGAGGTTTAAAAATCGGTTTTTCCGGAAACTTTTATTCCCGCAGTCTTGGTTAAGAATATTGTAAAAAGTTCAAACATGGGTAACAATTCGTTAAGTCGTACTTGAACTTATTCGGAATTATTTTGTTAACTCGTTCTTGGAATCGTTTGGATTTTTGTTTATTCGTACTTAGAATAATTCGTATTTTGTTAAGTCATACCAAGAATCATTTGGATTTTTTTCTTGTGTTTGTCTTATAGCTATTGATTTCAGAATTGCTGGAACAGCCAACTTTTACTTTTTACATTAACGAGAGACTCACTCGTTGCTGTGCAACGAGCTTTGCTCTAGTTAAAAATATTCCTACAGAAAAAGTATGTGGTCCAAGGGCTTTATCACAAAATGCTTTGTTCTTGATGACACTGCCTTTTAATGCCACAGTATTCAATAACGTTTGTTTTTATATTCATTTCAAACATTTGCTCATAACTTATCAATTTACATCAAGGTCATATAATAGAAAGATGCTAGCATTAAAGTAGTGTTTAAGAAAAATAGCTGTATTTTTTATTTGAATCTGTGGGTTGTCCCATATTTGTTCAGACCAATATTCATATTTTTTTACTAATATTTTCATAAATACGAGTCCAGCGTAAGAAAACCGCCTTCCAGAAAATTTTATGATTTGTACAAGTCTTACATATATCAGAGACAAAAGATCCTCCTTTCCACAAATTACCAGCATTACAATTGATTATTAATTCGAGTAATGTAGTCCCCATATATATATTCTTGAATAATGCTGTCCTTTTTCACTTCATGTATTTTACTGTTCAATAAAAATTCAAACATTTTTTTCTTAAGATCTTTTAAAAATTATCATTAGGCATTGGGAACGCAAGAACTAAGTGGGTAAATTTTGATATAATTAGTGTCATAAGAACAGTCAGTCTGCCTATTGGGGTCAGCTTTCTTGTTTTCCATTGGTTAAGTATTTTTTTTAATCTCAATCAGCTTTGGTAAATAATTTAAGTCAACCATGTCCGACAAATTTACTGAGAATTTTATTCAAAGCATATCAAAACTATTATTTTTCCAGTCAAGTTTCCATCTTGGGTGCTGAAAGACTTCATTTGAGAATTGTTTACTTCCTTTCTAAATCATTTTGGTTCATGAAAAATTAATTCTTAGCCCTGATATATTTGCAAAATGATCTATGTCTTGGAGAATGCCATTTATAGATGTTGGTGATCCATCGAATATAAGAGACGTATCATCTGCATATTAAGAGAGTTTATATTCTTCTCCATCAATTACTATACCCTTAATGTTTCTATTATTTCTTATAATTATGCCCAAGATTTCAGCACACAGTAGTAACAGATATGGTGATATTGGATCACTTTGTCTACAACCCCTCTCTGGATATATATACTCTGAGATGTGTTCATTATGTGAATGACACACATTTTAATACCCTAATAAAAAGTTTTTATCCACCTATTTATCGTAGCCCAAGGTTAAAGAATTCTAACGCCTTGTATGTAAAATTTCAGGAGATTGAGTCAAAAGCCTTCTCAAAGTCAATTAACATCAAGAAGCCGAGTATATCATTTTATTAAGTAAAGTGCGTAATATAGAAAAGCCTAATATTTTCACCTATAAATCTGCCTTTTAAAAATCCTGTCTGGTCTCTATTTATTAATTTATTAAGGACAGTTTTTATTCTTTTTTTAGCAATACAACCTGAAGCTAATTTATATGCTATATTTAATAGACTGATATGACGCCAGTTCTTTAAAATTGTTTAGGGTTTCCTGTTGTTGGTTTACATGTTATTATGCTTAATTTGTCTGGACTTTAGAAATGTAGTTGTTTATATGACTCATTGTTTGCTCTTGTAACAAACATTCCAATATCCTTCCAAACAAATTTTTAAAATTCTTAACTAAAACCATCAGGCCCGGGACTCTTATCATTTTTCATTTTTTTTTAAAGAAAATTGATTACCTCAGCACTAGTTATTGCCCTTCCACAAACTTAGACTCATCATTACCT
Source organism: Magallana hongkongensis (assembly GCA_016163765.1). Lineage (NCBI taxonomy): Eukaryota > Metazoa > Mollusca > Bivalvia > Ostreida > Ostreidae > Magallana > Magallana hongkongensis. The sequence goes on from WFKH01011801.1 coordinate 23,259,935, forward strand.
AATTTTGGAATCTCATATATGTTTAACTTTTCTTGATTAGTAATAGATTCAAATGATTATCTGCGTTTATACAATTGTTTATTAATAGTCTTTGTTTCATTCAAAATTTCTACTTGTGAGCAGGTACGTGAGCCGCCTTCTCTTTAAACCATTGGGATTATTTTGCACGGATAATTTCTAGTTTCTAAATTTATGAAATATTCTGATGGGTTTTCACCCTTTTCAACCCACTTTGCTCTTGACCTAATCCATTGTCCTCTAAATTTATTCCTTCTTATATTTTCATATTCCTTTTGCATCTCTGTGAAAGTAGATAAAGACTGTTCTTAAAAGATTTTGTTCCAGTCAAGTATCTCTTTTTCCAAAGTTTACTATTTTTGTAACATTTTCTTCTTTTTTTTTAAGAGGAATATGATATTGTTTTATCCCGAATTTCCAAAGTAAGGTACCAAGAATTTAAAGAGCTGATTATAAATAGTAAATTAAGTGTCATCTAACTCGATAGTTTCTGTATTTTTTCTATTATATACAAGACAGGAATATACGGTTTTAACAGAGTTGATTTTCTTTTTTAACAATATCTACATATTCTGTATCGTATAGTAGAGAGTTATTGAACTGATTGTTGTTGTTTTTTTAATTAGAAACAAAACCCTGATGTGTTTATGTTTACATGTAGTTGTACAAAATGAAATGGCTTTTAATTAAGATCTCAAGTTATATTGATTAATGTTATTTTCACTTGGAATCTTAGTCTATAGCTGTATGCACTAATTAACAGCTGCAACTGAATTAGATATGGCATAACAGGGCTCAACATTAACTAAAATATTAACCTTTTCTTTTGGCAAGTTGCTTACTTGTGTAAATGCTATTATAAATTGTAATTTGAAAAGGAAGGAGAATTATGAATGACATAAATAAATGATAGAAATTGATAAGAGTATGGTTGGTCTCCACATAATTTACTGTCACAAAATATTTTATTAAAAATTATCTTTATTGTTATTGTTATCAAATACAGTGTATATCAGTACTGGGTATTTGTCAGTATCAAAAAAATCTGATGAATATTTTAAAAAAATTATTAATGTTTAAAAAATATCTTACTATTGTATATACATGTAATATCACTCCAGAGAAGAATATTCTACTCAATCTACTGGTGTGTTCTAGTGATATGACACTGACAAGTAGATTTAGTACACTTATTCCAGTAACTTAGCTACTATATACATAGCTAGGATATAGGTTTTCAACCTTCCCTGAAATTTCATATTTTTTTTTTATACATAAAGTATGATCTGATCTTCTTTCTGTTTTATTACAGTGGACAAAAATTGTTTAATTTTTCATGTTTTTTATGAATCCATCATCATATTATAATTGTTTGAGAAAAATGACTTGTCAACCAGACAAGTGTTTGTGTAGATTGACTTGTCCAAATACAAAATCAGCTGGACACAGCAACTGGACAAGTGTTACTGTTGAGCCCTGCATGATAGATACTATACTATCAGCTGATTTGAATATCTACATGTGACATCACTTTTTGCTTAATTTTGTTTAAAATTATCAACTCACATTTCCTGTTCTGTGTCTTCCTTTTGACATACTCTGTTGTGGTGATAAGGGCCAAAGTCATTTATTTCTGCAGCATACACATAATCCTACAATTGTATTTTAATATATTTACAGCAAATTTGTAATAAAATGAAACATTTTAAACATTCCCAAATTACCTTTACCTTTACTTTAATGCTGTTAACTTTACATGTATATTATATAATCTAAATTAAGTAAGTCTGTTCGAAATTCTATTTCCATCACTCATCACTGTTTGCTTAATTAAGATGGCTCAAATCAGCAAAAAAAAAAAAAAAACCAAAAAACCAAAACAACTTAGCTATGAAATATAACATGATGCAAAAGAAGTAAACAAATCAAAAAGGTGAAAAACATTTTTTTTTCGGGGGGGGGGGGGGGGGGGGTATTTTCTATTACTTTAAGTATCAATATACAGCTAACCTAAAATTATCAATTAAAAAAAATAACCACTGAGATTTCGCACTGCGAATAACATGAAAGTGCCTGGGTGATTCTGTAAATAATTGGAGAGTGGTGTTTAGGGGGATAATTTTGTTTGCCAGGGGAATCTGATGCCTGATTTTGTAAATTTACTTTTTACATTTAGACCTGAGGTGTATTCATTGAGAAAATCAACTAAAAGCGATGGAAGCTGGAACAGGCTATAGATTGGTTGAAGCTTATTTGATTTGGATGTGAATATACATACCTTGACCAATTGGAATAAGGACTGCTATGGACTGCATGTTATCTCCATAAACTGCCTTTTTATGATCCTGCTTTTTTAGTTGTTCATGAGGGTTCTCAAAATGAGTAAATCCTACATAATGGGGATATAGGTCTGGTATTTTACACACTTTTTACACACTGCGATTCTTTCCATCTTCCACACCATCAGTCCTAGCTGCAGGTCTGTAGCTCCCGGTTTGAAAAAATTCGGATGGACGACCTGGGAGCTACAGTGCCTCCCATAGTAAAAATCTGCAATTTACGGCGCACAAAAATTTGCGCTAATTTTGGACAGATTAACCTTATTTTCACACAAATTCTGTTGAAAAAATTATCACCATAAAATTCTTCAGTCAATTAACTACTGATATCGGTACTTTTACTTGCCTCAAACTTTCTCTTAAACACGCTAAATGACCTCGGAAATTGAAGTATGTTAAATTCACGTCGAGATCGAGAGTCGCCATTTTTACATGTAAACAAACAGCACCACTTCACTTTACGGGGCTGGTGATGGTGTTTAAAAGAATATCAGAGGCAAGTAAAGTGTTCATATCTGTAGTAAAATGTCCGAGAAATTTTTTGGAATTAAGTATTTGTATAGAATGTGTTCGGAAATAAGGTTAATCAATCCAAAACTAGCGCAATTTTTTGTGCGCCGTAAATTGCAGATTTTTACTATGGGAGGCACTGTAGCTCCCAGGTCGTCCCTCCGAATTTTTTCAGACCGGGAGCTACAGACCTGCAGCTACATCAGTCCGGGGTAGGGGTGTTAGTCGTATTGCATTCCTATATAAGTGTTGCAGGTTGGTAGCTCATTAGCTTCCTTGGTTGAGTGCTGGATTCGTAAGTCAGATTACCGAAACTCAAGTAGAGGAAATATCTGTCTGTTTCATTTGATCACAATTGTTTTAATTGTACAAGGCAGTCACATGTTTACAAAAGGTTTAAATACAGCCCAGGTCGGTAATAAAGCTAAATTCCGATAGAACATTGTTCATTTCATATTCAGCAATTCATTAGAGACTTACTCTAAATACACTTAAACTTGAATCCCATGTTTTCTCCACCCCATTTGATCTATGTTTTTCCAACGTCTGCTTTTGCCATGTTGTTGTGACGTCTTTTTTGTACTTCAATACAGAAGAGTTAACAAAGGGAAGTAACTTTAAATTGAATTTTGTGGAAAAGCGATAACTTCAATTAATTGTATGTGAAAGCCACTGAATATACTCAAGCCAATTTTGGTTGTATTTATTAGACCAAGGTCTCATCTTGTTAAAAAAATGTTTATTCCAGCTTTCAACTGCCTGCTTAAAATTAAATTGATATTGATTTCACAACTAAAACCATCAGTTTTAGTTTGATTTCACTTAAATCAATTTATGTGTACATGTACATTGATTACTTGTTTATAAAATTAAACCAATGTCATGATCAAACCTTCATGCATTTAGGGAGCATACCAGTTATTTATATGATGGTACTCTATATGTCATTTTGGCCATAAGCGAAATGTTTCAATGTCGTTGCTATGGAAACTGAGTATGTACTGTCAAAAATGTACCCACAGAGAGTCTTCATATGGAACACTCTTTCAAGTCAGAGAGATAAATTTCAATTCCATGATAGTGCGTGGCCACGTATTTTTGGTCTTTACACAGAATTGATGATAGATTGATAAACTGTGAAGGATCGATCGACTTTTATGTTCTGACAAAAATGATTCATCGAATGGGATCTTCAAACTATGCAATAAGATTGGTCTTTCCATCTTGCCTAACTGAGGTTAAACAAACGAGGATGTAGATACCTTGTACAGTCGCGTCAACTTCAATTTTAAGTTCATCTGGAAAAAGTCGTATGCCTGTAAAATATTGTTGGAAAAACATACTCAATTCCAATTTTTTTTAAAGCAAACATGTAGCCACGACATACATGCAGAAGTTTATAATGATAAACTAATGGTAAAGTTTCTCCGTCCGTTTGACACATTCATAAAATATGTTATTATACTTTCATGTTATATACTGAAATCTGATTGGATTAGAAGCAGTTAATAATCCGTTCTATTGCCCTCAGCGAAGTCAGTTAAGTTTTCGTTATAATTAAGACATTCAGTATAATAAAATAGATAGTGCCTGTTTTGGAGGGCAACTGTTGAAATTGATACCCCTCGAAAACCATTCTCAACCTCCGCTTAGCGTCGGATGACAATGATTTTTTCGGGGGTGTCAATTTCAACTGCTACCCTCCCAAACAGGCACTATTTATATAATGTCGCTCTATATAAACTTTTTTTGTTTTTTTTTTACAGTAATAAAATCAGAAAGCATTAGATTAGTAAATGGTTCAGCCTTATCAAATGGTCGCTTGGAAGTGAGACTTAATGAAAGCGGATCATGGGGTACAGTTTGTGATCATGGATTTACACAGAGCGATGCTAAGGTGGCATGTAAAGAACTGAGACTACCCATGTAAGAATATTTACAAATCCAATTTTATCAACGTTTGAATACACAGAAAACGATGTGTCCATATGAACAAAAATGTGCAAAAATAGATTTAATGATATTTCAAATGCACAGAAAAATCAAATAATGAGATGCGAACTAAAAAATACTGATAATAGAAATCACAGTAGTACATGTAACAGTTCTAACTTATGGATTTTATCTATTCACATTAAAACTTCGTTCAAACTTTGCTTTACCTCCTTGGGTTTTAAAATTAAGGTTTTTTTTAAATAAATCATTTCAATTGTTTTCTATTAGTTTTAAAAATCATAAGGCCAGACTCACCACGTTTTTGTGTATTGATTTCCGATTCTGATGTTTAAAAAATATTTTAGGCGACAGATGAATCTGTATATATCATTATGTTTCTATAATAAAATTACAATTTACTGCATTGTTATTTTTAAAGATTTTTTTTGGTGAAGATTGTTTGCCTTATAATTCGGCGTAGAACCGGGCACCTCTCTACGGGCCTCATTTTTGTCTGGGGCACGTGAAGATTCACAATTGAATCGTAACTATCTCAATTAAGCTGCTTGCATAGTAATAACTCAAATTGTATTATGGTTTATCTTTACCATTTAAAAAATTAGTCTGCTTTTTTTAATAAAGAAATTTTTATCCCCTTCTTGCCCAAAAATTATTGTTTGGTATTTAAACTGTATGTATAAAAAAAACTTTCTGTAATAATATTGGCATTACTGGTGCACTGATTAGTGCGTATACATCTCATACGAGTAAAAATGACAACCCAGCCTTCTACGGATGTTTTGGCTACACTCGTTTAAATTCATAGAAGGATTATATTTTGACAAGATGTTTATGTTTGAAAAATTGTCATTAAATATTGCATAGTTGTATACTTGTAGAAGATACGTAGAAATTAAAACAAACGCTTATTACGGACGGGGATCTGGATCAATTCTCATGAGTAACTTAAGATGTTCTGGAAATGAAATGTCACTTCGATTATGCCCCAAAACAGAATATCCGAGTAGTTGCTGTCATTCTGAGGATGTGGGAATTTCTTGCATAAATGGTAATTTTGCTTGGTTATGAGCATTTACTGTGATAATACATTAATTCTCGAGTATTGAAAATCATAATTTTGCCAACAGTTAAATGGTATTAATAACGGCAATATTTTTTTCAATAGCTTACTTTATTCATGAAACATCATGATGAAAACCATTTGTTACAGGCACATCCGAATTTGTTCGGCGTATATTTATCCACCAGTAATAAATATTTCCTTAAAAGACTTTATATCAACTCATATCGTTTTTGGCATGGCTGCAATTTTCATTTTTTAAATACCTTTTTTATTAATTTAAAAATGTCTAAGTGATTATCGGTATATCATAATTTTTCTTAAGTCTTATTTTTATCTAAATATGTGGGTTTTGTTATAAGCTGTACCTTACTATTTTACTCCCTTAAAACAAATTCATAGCAAAAAAAAATAGTTTCAATAAAGATTTGTATTTTTTCTACGTAAGATTTATAATTAAGGTATGTCATTCATTTTTTTTAGCTTGTCCATCTTTCACATTTGGAGCACACTGTGATAGATCTTGTGTTTGTGATCAAAGTAAGTCTTTATCGTGTGACAAGGATACCGGGGAATGCTTGTGCAAAAATGGATGGACTGGCGTTAAGTGTAGTTGTGGAGAGAAAACAGAATGTGACGAAAACTCGTTCTGTGATGACAACAATTGTTTTTGTAAAGACGGTGTTTTGAACAAACCCTCAAACTGCTCAGGTTAGATAGATGTGGTCGTGGTAGTAGGTTAATTGAAAAAACTCTATGAGAAAGTATCTTTATCCTTAATTTCTGTGTATGTAGCTATGGAATATATATATATATATATATATATATATATATATATATATATATATATATATATATGTTTCCGAACCTAAATCAGACCATTAAATATTAATTAAGAACTGATGATACTAAAACATGATTTATAACATATTTCATACTTTCATCAAAAATAAATTTCTCGTACGAAAACGGAAAATGAATTAAAATAAATGCGCAGATATAGCCCCTTTTCAATTTTGCATGACACCTTTCCAGATTGGATTCAGTTATAAAGCATACAAATGATTTCTTATATAATGTTTAACGTTTTGATATTTTACAGTGAAACAGTGTGTTGTTTTAGCATTTAACAGTTTTATGGATTTTTTCAGATGAAGTTTTTGTTTTGTATTCGTGTTCCTTCGAGACAGAAATTGAAACATGCTCCATTTATAATCATGGTCAAATGAAATGGAGAAAGCATAGTGTATGTTTTCTGCATCTATAATTCTTTAAGGGTTTTATTTTATATTGAAACAATATTTTTTCCTTTTTTACTCCTCTGTGATCAATGACTTAAAAAAAGATATGATAATTGAGAAAGTCACTCTTTTGTTGCTTCTAAAGCTATACAGGGTCATTGAGTTAATGCAAACATCGTAAAGTGTAGCATTTTTAATACTGATAGAATTAAATATTATTATATCAAATTATATACACAAGAGAAATAGAAATGTGAATTTGTTAACGTAACTCAATACAAAATAAGTTTTTACCGATCTGTTTTATTCTAAGAATGGAACATCTAGTGATTATACTGGACCATATTCAGCTAAGGAGGGGATATTTTACGTCTATACAGAAGCATCTGGCGGGTCTACGGGGGATGAAGGAGTGATGGAAATATCTTTAGCAAACTTAAATTTAAGCAAGTACACTAATTTTATAACTCAACGTGTCATAAGCAAGACTGACTAAGTACACTGTTTTTAACTCAACGTGTCATAAGATCAGATGACTACGTACACTGTAGTTAAGCAAATTTAAAAATCCCTAAGAACTACTTTATGATTGGCGCACCAATTATTTCTATTTAAAGATATATGTACAATATGAAAACGTTAATTACGTTCTTACGTACACAAATTTAAATTTAGTGTTGTGAGGCGAGCGTTATTAACGTCTTTTCAGGTTAATGTATTGTCCGAAATGTGTTCCTGATGAGAAAGAAGTATATTGTGAAAAAGCTACTTCCTTTTTTGACAGACAAAAGCGATAAAGTTACACAATATTTCAACAGGTTGAAAACCGTTTACATTTTATTGCTTACGACAATAGAAAACAGCGTACCTCGGCTTCTACTCGTTTGATAAATTTCTAAAACACATTAATATGTTGTAAGCGTTTCGGTCCTTATTTCTGTTTCTTTTTACGTCGGCAAATATTTGTGCTATAGTACGTAGTGTAAAAGCAGAGTCTTAAAATCCTCGAATTATTTATTTACTGTTTAACAACATTGTATTTTCAAGTATCATGAACATTTCACAAGATTTAATAACTAAATTGCTGACATTTTACGAATCAGCGCTTCTATGCCTGTTTTCTGTATTTATAGTTAAGGCAGACTCTGAATACTACATATTTCTTGTCGAAGTAATGACGACTTCGATGAAAATACTAAACAAAACTATTAAGGTGGGTTTGCGGTTACAGGTAGATAACTCATACTGCCATTGTTACGTAACACCAACTACCTTTTATTTCAGATATGACGTAAAGATTTTATATGAGATAATAATTGACTTCAATTTTCTGATATTAGTCGTGGGGTTCTGTTATTGTCCGTGACAAAGTAACATGATACAAGCATGTTATAATGTTTTTTATTCTATTTTTAAATAGTTCATTTGAAATTAATAAAAACGAATCATGATATAAATATAGGTATTTTTTCGAAAATTCTGAGCATACATAACTCTCATACTAGTCACATATAAAATATACATATTTTCACGAAATTGTTAACATTTCATCAAAATGGCAGTTTGAAATCATGAATTTTTACCTTTTGTAGTTATAAAACGGGTCTGGCAAAATCATTTGAACTAAAAAAAAAATAGAAATGCAAGCCACAAACCTTACCTGAAATGACATCTTATATTTTTAATTCATTCATTTTTATGCCCCCCCCCCCCTTCGAAGAAGGGAGGGCATATTGCTTTGCTGCTGTCCGTCTGTCTGTCTGTCGGTATGTCGTACGGTCGGTCGGTCTGTCGGTCCACCAATAGTTTCCGTTCGTTTTCTTCGCAGAGGTTACACGTATTGAAATAAAATTTAGTATACAGATTTATTATAATAATATCTAGGTCAAGTTCGATTTTGGGTACGATCGAGCAATTTTCGACAGAGTTATGCCCCTTGGACTTTAAAAAGTTCCACTTATTTGCAGTTTCCATTCATTTTCTTTGCGGAAGTTGCACATATTGAAATGAAATTTGGTATACAGATTTAACATAATAATGTTGAGATCAAGTTCGATTTTGGTTACAATCGAGCAATTTTCGACAGAGTTATGCCCCATTTGACTAAGTAAAATTCAAATTATTTGCAGTTTCCATTCATTTACTTCGTGGATGTTTCCAAGGGAGGGGGGCATAAGTGTTTCACAAACTTCTCTTGTTATATTAATTTACTATAATTGTTTGATTGAACCTAAACCATCCGCGTTTTTTTAAACTATGGTTTCGATAATAACTCTTTTATGATTAAAAATTAAAAATATTTTCAGGAACAACTGCTTGCTTCCAATTCTATTTTCACATGAGAGGAAGTGATATGGGAGATTTAGATGTGATAGTGGAAGACAAATCTGGATCAGAAATTGTTCGATGGACGAAGTCGGGACATGTAGACTCGGAATGGAACCGAGGATTCGTATCATTTCCGGCAAATGCAGAAATGGTAGGAATTCATGATTTGAAAGATGAAAATGCCGTATGAAAAATAGATAAACACTACATTATATTGTAAACAGAAATAATAAAACCTAAAAAAAAAAAAAAAAAAAAGGAAGAAAATTATTCCATAGATCCTATTCATCTTACCCCGATCTATCATCTTATCAAGCTTAAATTTAAGGAAGTTTTTAAAAACACGATGAAAATGGTTTTGTTGGGCTTTATTACATTTAATCATCCCCGGCCATATTTGATCACCTCCTAATATTCAAAAAATGATTCTATATTCCTTAAATAAATGCAGAAATAGAAATTATTGTTTTTAAAGCTATACAAGCTATAATTTACGTCAATTATGAATGATGGTGAAAATGCATGTTTTTGTTTACTTAGAAAAATTACTTTTATGCTGTAAATTACAATGCTGAATTTGATTGCGTTACAATGATATAAAATTTTATTGAATTCAAACAAAGTGTATGAGCAATCAGGGCCTTATATACTTCCCTTGACATACATGTATGTTTTCCCCTCAGGGTTATTTTAGTTTTTACAAGTGTTATCCTTTTTTAAAACAGGCAAGAGTACGGCTATTGTGAATGACAAACGTATAAGACTTATAATACGTGACAATATTTCAAATAAACAACTGTTTACCATTTACACAGTTGTGACGGATATGTAATTAAGCGAACAATAACAACCACCTGATTTCCCGCGAACATGAGCAACGAGGTTTGTTTCGCTCTTAAGTCATCAATATCCATGAAAAGGCAACGATTCCTTATTGCATATAATACTACTTTCTTTATTGTTAGAAGGATTTATTCTTGTTATACTTTGTGGAAAGTGTTCTTCAATTCTACTCGACAGTTTTCGCAATTTACGCAACTTTATTTAACAGCAAAAGAATTCGCGCTTTTATCGCGTGTATAGCTTTGAATAAATGGAATTTCCGTGATAACTTCAGTCTTTTCCAATCTGTAATGTTTATAAACCGAAAAAGGTTTATCGCGTCAGATATTCTATAGCCTGAGACTCGAGATTGTACACAATATATCACAATGGCTATTTAAAATAATGTTTTAACAATACAAATAACAATGTTTTGCTTTGTTTCTCCATCGTAACGTTCTGTTTTATTTCATTATCATGTCACTGTCAAATTACTGAAACCATAGGCTAGCAACTTTCCGTTCGGGTATTAATAAAGATCCGTGAAAACGGATAGATGTGTTTCGTGATTAACAAAATATGTAAAACCAAAGCACACCATTTACATTTGGCTTGATTTTTTTTGTCTGCAATACGACAATATATTTAGTTGGTATTCAAACCCCCTGCATCGAGGAGCGATCTCAAAATAGTAATATAAAATAAACAATGGTTGACCCTTACATGATTAACAATAAATATGTTTACTACGCTACAAAATGTTGATATTATTTAGAGAAATATCTATTTTCTGTGTAAAACAATATTCGGTTCGATACTTCAAACTTTACAGCGACTTCTAAAATGACCCATATAAATTGTAAACATTAAGCTTGAATTGTAAGACCAAACGCTAATGGCTACACTGGATACTCAAATTTGAAAGTTTGAAAGTAGTCAACCTTTTTTTCATTTAGAATCGGATTACCATTCTTTGCTTAACCATAATGTACATAATTTAATCTAAATCAGTAATAGTGACTTCACTCTGAAATATCCTAGTTTTGAAGAGCAACCAGGTTAAGATTAGTGTTATGGAACATATTTACAGTATGTGGATATAATCAATTATTTCAAATAATTTCATAGACAAATTATAGTCAAATGGCAGTATAAAGATGAAAGAGACATATAATATTAATCTTCGTAATAGTAAGATCATATGAAGAGAAATCTTCGTCATGAAGAATGGGCGGAGCGGAGCGAAGCGAAGCGCAGCCCATTCTTCATGACGAAGATTTCTCTTCATATGATCTTACTGTCTTAGAACAGAACCCAAGCCAATGAAATCAAAGATTTGAGGAAAATACACCGCCCCTTATTGTGTCCAAATATTGCCGTGCCTTAATTGACATGTAAGGAGCCCGGCGTATTTATTTACGTGAAAATCGAACACGCGTATTTTTAACGTGGACTTCCAATCAAGTCATGTTAAAATGAATATGATTTAAAGGATATTGGTTTTGATTAAATGGGATATTGAGATTGTGTTAAGGTGTTAAATCTATACAGATGATTAAAAATATACCTTAAATCTGTACAAGGTAACCAAATACATGTAAAAGCCGTGTTCTCTCTTCAATAAATATCATTGATCGAAAACTATGCCCAAACAGTCTTAAAAACATCGCTGGTATCTGATCGATATTCATGACATCAACTGTGTTTGCGAGAAAAATGGAGGAAATTTAAAATGTGACGGAACATATGACGGTGGCAAAAAATTTGTGCAATTTAAAAAGAAAAAGAAGAAAATGTGTGCACGAATTCATTGTGATTTAAAATAGTATCTTTCATGGGCAACTTTTCCTTGATGTGTGTATGTGGTGGTGGGGGGGGGGGGGGGGGGGAATGTTAAAAAAAAGTCACGCAATAAAGAATTTCCGAAACGCCTCTTTTCAAAGTTTCCACCAATCAAAAACTCTTCAGTATTCGAGAAAAAGAAAAATTCTTCACCACGAAGACTGCGTTCTTTCCAAGAATTGGGGACATTTGATTGGCTGAATAACTGGGTTATGTTCTAAATATTTTTAGATCACAGTAACAGGACGAAGAGGTAGCGGCTTTCAATCAGATATCGCTTTGGACGATTTCAAAATTTACCAAGAACATTGTAGTAAGTATCATTTTTATAAAGTTTAGTTAATAATCACCTTTCCTTTTGCAGATGATGTGAGCATTTCTTGTTTAAATGGTAGTAAACCTTGGGTTCATATATTAAATGCAATTGTGCTCTCGTTCGTGAGACTGTAATTAGAACACTTCATCACGCTAATTTTAATTAATAACACGGTATAAATATCCCATTTACAGTACAACATCTGTTTACCCAATGACTGAATATTGAAGGATATCGTTTCTAAAATATTTGCATATTTTGCTATATATATTTCCTGTTAAATAGAAAATAATACATATCGAATTCTGTATCGCATCCCATATAAACCCGATACAGGGGACGTGTTAAAGGCGTTTCTTTGTTCATATCAGAGGCGCAAAAAGTCTGTATTTTATATCAAATATATAATACAGATGGTTATTTTATAATTTTGTATATCTGTTGACTTTGAATTACCTGGATGTGCGCAAATGCAAACTTTTCTTTTATATATTGACAATACCTACAGTACCGATCAGACCCAACCTAACACCAGAGTAAACCCCAAATTAACCCCGGGTTTACTTTTGGGGTTTACTTTGGGTTTACTCTTGGTTTACTTTTTGAAAATATGGGTCCACTCTGGGTTTACTTTGGGTATACTCGGGTTAACTATGGGTTTACTTGGAAATTGCTTTTGAGGTCAACTGTATGCACTGAAGTGTGAAGCAGACCCATCTTTTATCTTACCATCCTACTGCCTGTAATTCCTGCCCCTTGTATATTCCGAATACACAATAAGCGACTTCTTTCAGGGGTATACTTTTGACCGGGTTTACTCTCTGTGTCCACTCTGGGTTTACTTTGGGTTTACTCTGGTTCCACTCTAGTAAACCCGGAGTAAACCCAGAGTAAACCCAGAAAGTAAACCCAGGGTTTAGTTTGGGTTTACTTTCTGTTAGGTTGGGTCTGATCGGTACTGTAAACAGAAAATTATAATTATACAAATAGATATTTACTTTGTCACTCTACATTTTAATTTGTTTAATTTAAAGTAGCATTGGTTATGCAATACATGTATATACACTTCTTTAAGCCAAGTGTGTTTTTTACAGGTTATACTTTTTCTTACAGAATGCCCACCTTTTAAATTTGGGACAAACTGCAATAAAACTTGTGTTTGTGATCAAAGTAAGTCTTTATCGTGTGACAAGGATACCGGGGAATGCTTGTGCAAAAATGGATGGACTGGCGTTAAGTGTAGTTGTGGAGAGAAAACAGAATGTGACGAAAACTCGTTCTGTGAGGGTAGTAATTGTTTCTGTAACGACGGTGTTTTGAACAAACCCTCAAACTGCTCAGGTTAGATATAGTGGGTAGTCGATGCACTGGAAAGACTTTGCCTAAGTAGATATCTTTATTCCTAATTCGAAAAAGAAATGTCAAAGTATTATGTTAATATCAACATTCCAAATCAAAATCAGACCATTTAACATTTATAATTAAAAGCAGACTATAGATAATACTGATCAAGGAAAGGTTATAAAATTGCGTTGCCATACTTAAACTAAAAAATGTAGAACTGTTTGAACATCGCGATATTACACAGTATAAATTCATTCATTTCAATAAATAGTCTTCTACCGAAATCTTCTACCGAAAATGCTAGAAAGTTTATATGTGATGAAGCTATGCAATCATCATGTAACAGTGTACATTTTAAATCGTTCAAACTGTGAACTCTGCACCATTAATTTGGCCCAAAGGAGGTGTTCAAATTTTGAAATTGGGATATTCTTTAAATTTTAAATTGTTACCATGACACCAAACAAATTTGGGGGATTTTGGGATATTCCCTGTATAGGAATATAATTGAAAAAATATCTAAAAATAATATTTGTTTCAGGAATAACAATATTACAATTTATAATATTATCATATATTAAAGCATCATGAAAGTCATCATAATAAATTTGATTCTAAATTGTTGGAACAACAAAAGAAGTTCATTGTTTAATATAAATCTATATGGAAAAAATCTTTTTAAACAAGTCATACTTTACTAAAGTGTCCCAAATAATGTATTGGACTTAATAAAGCTGCTTTGGTCAGGGTTATGGTTAATGTTGCACTGTGATACTCAGGTGAGCGATGTGACCTCTGGGCCTCTTGTTGTTACTGGCCTTTTTTGAATTCCCTTTGTCAAAACATTTCTCATTTTAGTTATGACATGAAATACATCGCATGACGAAAATGTTAATAAGAAAATATCCATTAATTTAAATTATAAGTATAAATCTCTATCTTCTCTCTATCTCCAAAGGCGGTTGCAACCCTTGTAATCCAATCCCCCTATAAACGAAGCATCTTAATCAATTTCCATCTATAAAGTATAAACATATCCTTAGGCTACCTTGAGTAGAAACATCAATTAATTTTATCATCTTTGTTGACATCAACCCGTCATTCATTTCATTTTAAATAAATCTAGTTAAAGACTCAACCGAAAATGAGATTATACCTCCAGACTGGTTTTCATTAAAACAAAAATTATTTTTTAGAGAATTCGTTGACATTTACGTAGGTATTTAACATTTAGATGATGGTTGCGTTGAAGCAGATTTTTTGTGTGTAAATGTATGAAAATAATTAATTATCAAAAGAGCATTTACTTTCTTGTCCTGAGAAAAGAAAAACATCTTATAATCAGGAACAATGTAATTGTGATCAGTTAGCCATACCGTAAAGGTAAATAAATGTCGGTATAGCCTCTACCGGAATAAAATCATATTTTTAGAATTGATTCGGTTAAACGTTCAAAATAAATTTCCTATGGTTTGTTGCCGTTTGGATTTTCATATTTTGTCCGTGTTGTGTAGCATTTAATAACTTTATGGGTTTTTTTTTCAGATGAAGTTTTTGTTTTGTATTCGTGTTCCTTCGAAACAGACATTGAAACATGCTCAATTTATAATCATGGTGAAATGAAATGGAGAAAGCATAGTGTATGTTTACTGCTTCTGTAATTCTTAAGCTTTTTATTTTATCTAAATGGATATAAGTTTGATTTTTTAAAACTTATTTTCTTTGATACGCTCTTCTGAAATGAAACAGTGATATCGTTTTTATTCTAAGCATGGAACACCTAGTGATAATACTGGACCATATTCGGCTAAGGAGGGGACGTTTTACGCCTATACAGAAGCATCTGGCCTGTCTACGGGGGATGAAGGAGTGATGGAAATATCTCTAGCAAACTTAAATCTAAGCAAGTACACCAATTTTTAACTCAACGTGTTATAAGCACACATGACTAAATACCCTGTTTTTTATAGCAATTTTATATTTGCATAGCAAGTACCTTTTCAAAGTCGCACCAATTATTTCTAATTAAATTTGATTCATGTAAAACATTAACACGTTTAGTGCGTATTTCACGCAGAGAAATCTAGGGTTCCGAGGCAAGCGTTATAAAAGTCTATACAAGTCTTTGTATCGTCCGAAAAATAGCTTCGGGGAAGACTAATCACCTTTTGTTTACTGAACATGAAAGAGCTACACAATATTCCAGTAGATTGCCGAGGTGTGTCAGTATGTATAAGAAGCGTTAGTGGAACACGATTGGACCCGTGCATCAAAAACTTACAAAATTAATGTACGACAAACTTAAAAACTCAACGTTGGCATGCGTAGACATTTTATGTATACAAACTATTTAGTTTGCATGTTGCTTACGATAATTCCTAACATTGTTCCATCGTTACTTAGTTAAAATAGCTTAAGAATAACACATATTTAATTTGTCAACGTGCCTGTTCTTATTTTTTTTTTCGTCAGCATACCTAATATGCTATGCGTCGTAGTGCAACTGTCCATAACATGTATTCCCTTTTTATTTATTCACTATTAGCTACATTGTATTCACAATCATAAAAGTTCACGATATCATCAATCAACGCCCTGATACAATTGCTGCCGTTGAACGACTTTGTACGTCTCCTGACGTTTTCTGTCTTTAATTAAGGTCCGCAATACCACATATTTTTGGTGGTCAAAACAAAGACAAAATGAGAATTAGAATATGAATCAAATTACCTGAAAACTTTATATTCGTAATTTTATTTATTTCTATGATGATTTCAATTGACTATTTCCTAAGATATAACCATTGTTGTTTTATTAATAATTATGTTTAGATATGTTTAGTCTTATTGACAATTTTTAATATTTTAGCAACAAATGCTTGCTTCCAATTCTATTTTCACATGAGAGGAAGTGATATGGGTGATTTAGATGTGATAGTGGAAGACAAATCTGGATCAGAAATCGCTCGATGGTCAAAGTCGGGGCATGTAGACTCGGGATGGAACCAAGGATTTGTATCACTTCCGGTTAATGCAGAAATGGTACGATTTAATGTTCTAAAATATGGAAATGATCACTACATTACAGCTTTCAAAAGTAAATCTTCAGAAAATTGGATGGTTTATTCAAACTCAAATGCTAAATTGATAACATAGAGAACAAATGAAGTACAAATGTTCTTATAGTTATAAATTAGCATAACTAATTTTGGACTAAACTTTTAATATATGTTGTTGTAAGATTTGTACTGTAAGGTGTTAGTTTTGCAGTTTTTAGAGAGAAAAAATTAGTTTAATTTATGGTATAAATTGGTACACAACTTTCCATATGTTTCGAAGACACTTTAGTGTTTAAAGACTTTATGTTAAATGGTAAAGACAAATACTATAAAATTTTATATTTTAAGATAAATGTAACAGGGCGTAGAGGTAGCGACTTTACATCAGATATCGCTTTGGACGATTTCAAAATTTACAAAGAACATTGTAGCAAGTATAATTATTCTTAATGTTCAGTATATAATCACATATTTGGATTCAAATTAAGTTTTTTGTTTAAACGCTATTCAAGTTTTTTTTCGATCATTTTTGTAATATTGCAAGTATGCATGAATCTTAAGTTAGATCGAGAAATTTCATCAATTTGTGTCAAAGAAATTTTTTTTGTATTTGAACAGTTTAAAAACCTTACAACTTACTTAAAAAGCCGAAATATTAATACCTTGGCACTTTTGTTTTCCTGTTAAACTTTGACAATAAAGAATGATCTGGCAATAAAAAATTTATTAAATTATGCACCAAAATACGACATGTTAGGTAATAACTGAAGAAAATCAATTAACAATTATCAAATAAAAACAGTCAAATTGATTTTTATTAAAATACATATTAAAAATGTTAGATTTATTTTTAAAAGGGTGCAGTAGCACACCCCCCTTTCCGTTAAGTACCCCCTCCCTCCAAGTATTTGGACCTATTCATGGCTTTCATCTCCTTTTTAAAAAAAATAGCTATGTTTTTAATGTAGTCACCGAACCATGATTGTACAATACATTAAATCAAATACATGTCTTCTTAAATGATCGTCTGATCGATAATATCGATGTGAGCCAAAGCTATAACCGGAAATAAATCACACCATTTAAAAAAGAACTGGACTCTGGAATTGCCTTAAAACGTATAACTACAAAAACAGCAACACAGTAAATAGTGATAAACAATCTGTTTTACGCTAATTTTACGTTCTTGCATTGCTTAATTACCAAGATTACTATACCAATGAATTCAATATCTAAAGAATTCATACAATTTCATTAACCGCCCAGCGGTTTATTAAATCAAAGTACTGAAAGTATAAAATCGAAGGTTTACGGTACGACTAGCCGATATTCCCTCCCTGTAATATCAGTGTATGTATTATTTAGAAAAACAAATCTTAATATTTTGATCCATTGTCAGGAAATACATTTAAAAACAAGTGTATCAAATTTGAACTCACATGGTACTGAGTGTAGGACCACATTAGATCAAACTTTCTTGCACGTATGTTTACACAACACATAGGGGGATCCAACCCTCCTGCTATAGATAATTCAAAAGAATAGAAGCTCAAGGTATCTCACTCGTCACGTTTTAAGTTTACTGCGCATGTAACCATTATCTTTAAAATAAGCATCAATGTTTTTATTTATTTAGTACAAAAATGTTATTATTTCATTATTACACAACATTCATAGAGTAAGTTCACATAAAGTCAATAAACAAAGAAGTTTTGCCGAGAACTCTTTTCTAGAGAAAAATCATTAAAATCACACAATAAATGACAATTTGTGTGCGCTTAGCATTTGATTTAACCTCTTTATATACGCAAACTTTTAACTGGTAATATTTTTAAAATGTTTTATTTCAACAGAATAGAATAACAAACACGTTTGTTGGCAGTTTTTTGTCATGGCTTTACTTTAGTAGTATAATAAATGGCAAAGAATACAATATATATACAATAAGACTTCAATGAACAATGAACTGAGGTATCAATGGTTAAACAACGGTCACAACAAAGATGATCAGACAATGAAGTTTGATAAATGTTCAATATAGTTAAATGACACAAATTCAATGTCAATCAATGTATTATGCACAATGGTCTACGTCGACTTTTTCAATAGTACATGACGTAGAAAAACAATGACAATGACAAAATGACGGAAGCCCATATTATTGGCCAGAGACACTGGAAATAAACAGAATCTGCGGCGGGGCTTCATGCAAAATTCGGCTACACAATGCAAGTCCAAAGGCATCAGCACTAAATGCTTGGAGACCCAGAGTCTAAAATGATGGCGGATGCAGAAAAACAGCGACTCCCTGGGATTTGTGTAAAGCCATGACGCAGTATGGATTTGACAGGAAAGAGTACAACACGACATTACCTGAAATTATATAAGAAAAAAACAGCAGCACACAAAAACACTACAGTACAATATAATACAATGCATAAATGTTTCATAAAGGGAAGGGAGGGAGGGAATGATCGAACTACCGCTTGAAGGCGAAATCCAAAAAGGGAGCTGACTGTTGCGTATGAACGATTGCGCGATGAACTAGGAACGATAACTCAAAATTATACATGTGAAACCAATAGAGGTAATTGAGAGTTATCTTTCTTGGATCAGCTAGTTTCCTATTTGTCTCAATAATTGGTGTAATTAATCCGCTTAATCAAAAATACTGGCAACAAATTTTTCATTCAGTCAGTAAAATAGCGTGTAAAACACGATATTGAAATATAGTTGAACATCTATATTGTCTGGTATTTGAACATTAGATGACGTAATTTTTGACATGTTTATCGAAGTGTTTAATTAACCTATTATTTATGCTCAATATGACACAATGGACGTTTCATAAATATGTACTATTCTTCAAATAATTTTTGCATTTACTGAGTTAATGCTTGTTAATATAATTTAGTAATAACACTCAAACAGAAAAGAACTAGGTACGGTAAATGCCAAAAATGGCCCTATCTCCAAATTGGACGATATTTTACTTAAAGGTAGACATGAATATGTAACTTCATAAAATAGAACAGTTTTGTTATTTTCTTCATAATTTTTATGTGTGCCACTGCTCAAATAGTGGGTCATTTCAGTCACGTTTTAATGACGTCGCACTTAACATCGTAACGTTATACAGTGGAGCCTCACCTATCCGGACGATTGGACTTTGGAACGAAAGAGTCCGGATAACTGAGGCTCCACTGTATAACGTTACGATGTTAAGTGCGACGTCATTAAAACGTGACTGAAATGACCCACTATTTGAGCAGTGGCACACATAAAAATTATGAAGAAAATAACAAAACTGTTCTATTTTATGAAGTTACAAATTCATGTCTACCTTTAAGTAAAATATCGTCCAATTTGGAGATAGGGCCATTTTTGGCATTTACCGTACCTAGTTCTTTTGTTTTCAGTTTACATTCTATAATACGGTACATGTTCTTTATATGCGTTTATAAACAACCAAGGGCATATTTGCAACTATTGAAAGTCTCGCATGACGCAATTTCCAAGGTCGCAAACCCTTCGACTCTTTGCGACAAATAATGCACATCGCCTTAGTTTTTCCAACATAATTAACAGGAAGAGTGATGTTTGAAGATCTAGAAGGAATTTTTACGAAGTGTTCGAACACTATCATCATTCACTGTACATTAAGTTGAATTCTTCTTCTTTTTTTTGTATTAATAGCTGCATCCTTTGTATAAGAGGACCTACCTGATGCCTAAATTGCAAGGGGACGGAAAACTCTAACTGACCCATCAACATTTTTTTTATAATCTATAAATCTATAAAACTTCCTCCTGCATGTTTTGCTTAAAATGACACCAACGCACACGTTCTTTGCAAAGAACGAACTGCGTCTACTTTGTAGAACTTCTTCCAAAATTGTATGTTGTGTCATTGTATTTTTTCGAAATTATTTTTTGTCTCCGTGCTG
>WFKH01011801.1:23285714-23314826 GCA_016163765.1 Magallana hongkongensis
TTTTAAAATAATCAAACCAACAGTAAGATAATTCAACACTTTACCTTATACTATGTTAAATCCAACATTCTTGTTTGAAAAATAAGGGAGGTAATCCAGTGCTTGCCTTTGCGGGGAAATTTAAAAACAGACATGGAAATCGTTTTGATCGGATGATTTAAGACATTTAAAATGTCACATAACTTTGGAACATCTCTTTAGTATGTGGAATTTCTTTCTTTTTATCACATAATAACATGTCATGTTAAAAATGCATGAGAAAAGAACCAATGTTGACAAGTCCAGCGAGTGTGACGTCACACGAAATTGTCAATGGCCGCTGTTTAAGATCAAGATGTGCAGAAATGGAATTAAAATGACTTTAAAGAATATTTTTAGGGAAATAAATGCAAGGAATTGATAAAATAACACCACGGAGTAGATGTCTGGTGTTGAATATCGGTTGGATAGCGAAATAAAGAAAATCTAGAAAACTCGTTGCCATCCTGTCGCTTCGCTCGCTACGCTCGCGAAGCTCACTGGTAGGATTTTGCCTGTTTCTCATTTATTTACAACAAATTGATATAATCGCCGACTCCTGTGGGAAAACAGTGCTACTTTGTTACCGAAGGCCTTTAGAGAGTGCAGTGTGGCGAATCTATATCTTGTTTTTAATCATTTGCAAAATCAAAGAATCCAGAAGCACAAAGTATATAGTATGAATGTGGAAAAAACTTGTATAAAACTTACAAGTACGGGAAAACAAAAGGAAAACTGTACGGTAGGCCTAAATACAGTTTACGGTAGACCTTTAGTGCGCAACAAAATGATCACGTCGTATATTCATTATTATGATAACAATGTATTAAAATGTATTAAAATTTATTAAAGATGTCATTATTTTGTAATGAAAGTTACTGAAGCTAAATTCATCTGATCTTGTCGGATTGTCGTCATCGATGAATGATTATACGGCGATAATAACTGCATTATCCGTTACATCCCCACTGAAACCGCCACTCAAACTCGTCACAAAACGGGAAATTTGACTATCAGCGCAGGCCTCGAGCAAAATGGAATCATGTTTATATCTTTTCTCTTTTTAAGAATATTTTTATGAATTATATTTCATTTTGCTCGAGGGCTGCGCTCTAAATACATTTTTGAATTTTATAGTAAAAAATGCCTTGAATATGTTAATTTCCGGTAAACATCGTGCATTTAGCGGATGTTAGTGTTGCTTAGCAACGCTTTGCATGATTATTTTTACGGATTTATCGCTTACGCTTAACATCTTATTTGTAATTATGCATTTATTTACTTTTTATAAACAACTTGAAAAATGTTGGAATTTTAGGCATTTATACTATTACAAACGTACTTAGTTCTTTGAAATATACACAAAATTTCAAACTCTATATCTATAGAGTTAGATATTTATTTCTTTAAAAAAATATTTTTTTGGCCTAGATGTTAAAGTTTAGTATTGAACTGTATTATTTTCTTAGGTCAGTTTTTATATGTATCTTTTTCTTCCAGATTGCCCACCATTTACATTTGGAGCACAATGTGATAAATCTTGTGCTTGCGATCAAAGTAAATCTTTATCATGTGACAAGGATACCGGGGAATGTTTGTGCAAAAATGGATGGACTGGCGTTAAGTGTACTTGTGGAGAGAAAATAGAATGTGACGAAAACTCGTTCTGTGATGACAACAATTGTTTTTGTAACGACGGTGTTTTTAACAAACCTACAAACTGCTCAGGTTAGATTTACTCTCCTACAGATGCATTGGAAAGTCTCTCTGAAACACTATCCTAATGCTGTGTTTAAAAAAAACAATTTCGTTGATTTGTTATGTATAGTATCAATCATTGCGTTGCCATAATGAGATTTAGGACTGGTAGACTGATTCTACATTATTTGATTTCATTACAAATAAGTTTCCAGTTTTAAAAAGTTATGAAAATAACTAATGCTCAAGAGAGTACTTGTATAGATTAACTATCTTCTCCTACAAAGAGTTAAGATACCATATAATCAAATCAGGTACAATATTATTGTATTTAGTCAGTCAAACAGTAAAGGTGAATAAATCTCCTTATATAGCCTCTACTAGATATAACATCATATTTTTAGAATTGATTCGGTTAAACGTTCAGATGAAATTTCCTATAGTTTGTTGACGAATAGATATTTATATTTTGACGTATTGGGTAACAGTAAACAGTTTCATGGTGTTTTGGTTTTTTTTTCAGACGAAGATTTTGTTTTGTATTCCTGTTCCTTCGAAACATACATTAAAGCATGTTCCATAGATTTTCAGGGGGGAATGAAATGGAGAAAGCAAAGTGTATGTAAAACGAAGATATAATTCAAAAAATGATCAATGAAAGTAAATCCATGATGCAATTTAACGAGATATCTGTTGGTGTATGCGAGAACCGAAAACTTAAACTAAGGAATATGAAAATGAATTCATTAAATTGGAATGCACTTTACAATTATTGTATCAAATTATATTTTACAAAAAGAGCAGATATGTAATTTTGCTAATGTAAGTCAATTGAATACAACATCGTTTTTATTCTAAGCATGGAACACCTAGTGATGATACTGGACCATATTCAGCTAAGGAGGGGACATTTTACGTCTATACAGAAGCATCTGGCGGGTCTGCGGGGGATGAAGGAGTGATGGAAATATCTTTAGCAAACTTAAATCTAAGCAAGCACACAATTTTTTTTTAATTCAACGTACCATAAGCAAGTCTGACTAAGTACATTCAATTTGTTTTCTAGCAAACAAAGTTACCAAATACCCCAATCTTTAACTCTTTATTGGACCTAGATTTAGGCAAATAGCCTAACCTTAACGAAACCTTCCTCTTAAGCCTTTAAACTACAATTTCTTTGACCAAGTATACTAGCGTATGAAAATTTTACATACGTGCTAGCAGACGGTGAAGTTATTTTGACGGACAAATCGAAAATTAAAGGGTACCTGCAGCCAAATCCATGTGAAACTTATGTTATAGAATTTTTTTACCAGAATTTAATGCAAAAAACCGCATCGAAATCGATGCAAAAATAACGGAGTTACGCCGCTTCAAAGTGGCTATTTTTACCTGCTTTGAGAAATCCAATCAAGAGAAAATAGAATTAGGCGATAACGAGGCTTCAGCGGAAGTGACGTCACGAGGTCAACAGGAGGAAAATTTTCATGCAAAGCTATACAAAATAAATTCAATTTTACAGCCAAAATGATTGATATATAGGTCCGATGTTTTGAAGTATCTAGTTATTTTAAGTATTGTATATTTATAAATTTGTATCAGTATATATTTGTTACAGTCAGATTTATTTTTAAAGGATTTTAAAATTTGCTATCCTCCTCGCCTCTTTACCGATGATTACGATATCTTAAAACACTTGCATGGGCAGAATATGTTCATTTTTTTAGTTTTTTAATACATAATATCACTTCACACGTGAATGATCCGAGACAATGACACAGGTAAACAGGTTAACTAACGGAGCTACTGCTCCAGACACTTGTATATCTGGGGTATGTATACACATGGTACTCATGCATGTCTGGTGAACAAAGGGGGGTTTCACACCTCTAGACTGGTAAATTGATTTGTGTATAATAAGCTACTCAAAACAGAAAAATAAATTAGACTGTGTAAAGTCAGGCGTTCATAACCTAATACATGTGTATAGTCTGTCAATCAGACTATCAAAACGTAACCACTAACCTGCTAACATTCAAAATAAATGCCTTGATTGTTACTTATTTACTCACATTTAAAATGACAATATTTACTATTCAGCCGTTTTAATCTTTTTAAAAATGTAATTAAGTAATTATTTCGGAAGTAATTACGTTGATCATTAATTTAGTCTCAATTTCTTATCTATTATTAATAAAGTGCAACTTTCTTTCGAGCTCTATGGTCAGCAGTTAAATACTCCAAATAGCTTAATTAAGTTGTTATACCGACGCCGAACCATTATACAATCTTAAACAAAAAATTATGACAAAGGATGTAAATAAGTCTAAAATAAAATTCCACTATCGTATTTTTAAAGAATACAAGACAGACTTCATTATGCAGCCATCTTGCGTGGACTTTCGCCCTGATCCGTTAATAATTAATCCTGTGTTTATTTTATATAGATGCTGTTTTGATTGTTTATTGGTTTGAAATTAGTATAAATGAATAATCGGGCGACATAGTGGTAATTTTATGTCTGATACGAGGAATAGACCCTGCGTTATGATACCTTTTACAAAATATGTACTATTATCAATATTATCAATAATGTCATGGAAAAATACGAAAATATGTTTCTTATAACAATAGTGCTTTAATTGATTGTCATTTTGCTACATAGACTGTGAATTTATAGGGAAAGTGTGTTACAAATTTGACTTAATTCATCAATCAAACAATTTTCCGAATTCGGCATTTTTGTACGGTAAAATACGAGTTTAAATTCAAACAACATTTTATTTAGTCATCCTGGGTTGAAAAGGAAATAAAAATACAGAAACAACTGTTCATATATCGATAAAACAATGCAAGAAAACGAACAGTTTTCATACGATTTTCTTGTTTCTCATGTAGCGGCGTTGACCCCGTGACGTCACAGTTCATCTCGCGCCAAATCGGCTTGATTCAAAAACCGTTCAGGTGTGAAATTGGGTTTTCCCCAAATATCTCGAAAAGTACTTATGCGATCGCAGTAAAATTTTCAGGATGATGTTTTTTCACATAGATCTCCATAATATCAAAAAATGACCGGCACTGCAGGTACCCTTTAAACATGAATACCTTGTACAGTAGAATTTATATTTGCATATTGTATGGGTAATTAATCAATATTTTTTTTTATTTTACAGTATACAATTCATCTTCAATTATCATACAAAATTTATCAGATTAAATCAGCAAAATTCCTTATTGAATTACAGTAGGCCACAATGTAAGACCAAATACGGTCCCTAGCTAGGTTTAACTTTCGTTTGTTCATGGTTCGTAGTGTGGTCTGTTTTTGCAAAAAGATGTGTTTGTTTTGGGTCTGCACTACGATCGCCTAGGTTCCGCTACAGCGAACCCAATGACCTGCGTTTTTCCTTACCTTTTGTCGTCCCAGTCATATGTTTATTCCAATAGGATACTTTAATTGTATTAGTCTTTTCCAGGAGGGATCGCGCAAGCATGTACATGTAAAGGTGCGGTCACAGGATTCGATTTTATCCTATTTTCTCATCGTACCGTGTGACTACCTAAGTCGAAAATCGAAAGCAAAGTCGGTTGAAAATCTGAAGTGCATCAGATTTTTAATCGACTTTGTTGTAAGAATCGTGACGTCACAACGACTTTTTCCCGTACAATAATAATATTGAATATGTTTTATAAATTGAAAATCGATTGTTAAGTCCTATTGTGTGACAACCATACCAATCGACTCCAATCGACCTACCTGAGCAAGTCGATTAAAAAAAGGATGAAAAATCGCATCATTTGACCGCACTTTTAACGATATTAAGGAGAACCTCTACTAGTATTTCCCACACAATATCACACTATATATTTGGAGCAGAAATATCATTGTACTACAGGCACTCGAGGCATGGGCACCCCTATAATCGTCTGGAAAATAAATAAAATCTTGGGCTGATAGTCATTTTTTCCTAGTTTAGGTTTTCTAATATACATAATATTTAATTGATATTAATACTAAAAGGGCAGTGATAGGAGTTGCCGTTTTTGCACTTCTCATGTGATTTAATCGATATATAGATTTCATTGATAAATAATACGAAATTAATGGCTCTTTTTTTAATTAAAATGGAAGAATAAAAACAAAGTCATTCAAACATATTGATGTTCTTACATTACAATTATGGTATGCTTTCAATATACAATCACGTGAAGTTTCAGCAAGATGACACAGATGTCAAGAAGTAGCTGTTGCCTTCTCCTTTTATATGTGTCGCTCAAAATGAAATTTTTTTAACAGTTCATATTAAGAAATATATGTTACATTTTCGATAAATTATTTTTTGGTTTTATAAGGAAGGAACTGGTTGTCCAAAAAATTGGACAATTTAATGGGTACCGCAATTTAATTGTTCGTGTTTTTTGGGACAATCAATCGCTTTTTTCAAGACTTCAACGGTGTATTACACAAAATGAAAATAAAAACAAACAAAAAAACTAGCACAGTAACTTAAACTACAAAAGAAGCTATAAAGAGGTTCTACATAGTGAACATGTTTGTTTGGAGTCCAAGTAGTGTAGATTGTGTCTGGTCAGTACTTTACTGTCTTTTAAAAACTCAGCGAGCCTCAGGATGTTCTCTGTATTTGGTTAAATAATCCACTTGCTTTTGGCGAAAGTCATGCCGATAAGAAAAAAACAAGTGACAAATTTCTGTTTTTATTTATCTCTATATTGATTTTTGACATAAAAATAAAACCTAACCATGGGTTTTTTTAAAATACTGGTTAAATTGAATCATTCAAATTTTATGACATTTTAAGCTCTTGATTTATCGTAATCTTTAATATTTTCTAGCAACATATGCTTGCTTCCAATTTTATTTTCACATGAGAGGAAGTGATATGGGAAATTTAGATGTCATAATCAATGACAAATCTGGATCAGAAATCGCCCGATGGTCAAAGTCGGGACATGTAGACTCGGAATGGAAACGAGGATTAGTATCATTTCCGGCTAATGCAGAAATGGTATGATTTCATTTTTAAAAAAAATTATATTTTTTATACGAAACAAAATATTTAAAAACAATTCTGGTTATTTTTATACAACAATGATTAATAATAAATATGCAACAGTAAACATTTAATTTTTAACACAAATGTTTGGGGAGGGGGGGGGGGGTCTATTGATTTGGTAGCAAAACTGACAATTCTACATTGAGTTGTTGTAAAGGGCTTAGAGTAAAAAAAACAAAGGGCTTTATGATATATGTTTTCGATGAATAGACACAATTTATAATAATTATATTTTTAGATAAAAGTAACAGGACGTAGAGGTAGCGGCTTTACTTCTGATATCGCTTTAGACGATCTTAAAATTTTCCAAGGACATTGTAGTGAGTATCATTACCACATTTATTATTATTATTATCAACATTTTTAAGGTCTTCCGTTTCCAACGGAAGACCTTATTGTTATTGCTTTGTTTCTTTTCCCCTATCCTTATATATTATTATTTTTTTTTCTTACAAATTTTGTGCACGCGAGTTCTCAGAAACTTCTCGATCGATTTTCATGAAACTTTGAGATCTGATAGATAATGATCTGAACCTTATTGCAAATTTATTTATTGATGACGTCACTTCCGGTTTTGCGATATCGTCTTTTTAGCGTATTTCAGAGCAGTACTCCTCTTAAACTATAGTAGATATAACCTTGAAATTTTCAGTGATGGTAGACGAAAGACTGAAATTGTGCATGAGGGTCTAAAATCATATCTATCGTCAAAAGCGTCGTTTATTTAACGATCCATTGACAAGCTAATTAAAGTGACCACGTTCCTTGCGTAAACCGTTGTCTTATTTAACTTGAGCTACTGGTATATGTAACGGTACATGATCTATTGAGAGAAATCTGATTGTTTGCATCTCTGAAAATAATTATCGGTAATTGTGTAAATGGTCTTATTGTCCGAATGTTTCCTTATATAGAGTGCCAATTTAGACATTTTCTCCCTCTGACTTCACAGGTTTAAACAATCATGAATTATATTTTCACTATGACTTTGAAATAGTGAAAATTGGATTCGCGTAAATTTGATATGCTGTTATAGGTTCTGATTCGCGGAAAAAACATGACGCGGAAAAAAACTGATATACGGTATTTTGAAAAGCAATATAGAGAAGAAGATGCTTAGAATGATGTTCTAAACAATATTCAACCATCAAAATTTCCTTAAATAGCACCGATAAGGAGATAAGGGGTCGGCACCTAAATCCTTCTCTCCCAGATAGCTAAAACACGGTAACGAATTTCAAAACCGTTGAACAAAATATGTTTAGTATTGAAGTTTAGACCTTTCATTTGATGTTAAGAAAAAGAGGATGACCCCTCAACTAAGGGGCAAAAAGGAGTTTTCTATTTTTTTTTAAATATCTCTATACTGATATATACTGATAAATATAATATTTTCTTATATGTTATAGAAGCAAAAATGTTCTTTTTACAGCATCTGCCCATGCAATATAACAATTAACTCGGGCGTTACGTAATTAAGAATTGTTAGGGGAGAAAAGTCCAATACGTTTGGGATTTTTATATTTAAAAATGAAAAAGATATAGAAATATTATCGAAATTTCATCAAAGATTATCATTATCATCAAAGTATTTTTGTAATTTAGAATCACAAAACTTTATCAGTAAACAAATAACTAAACTAGAAAGGGAAAATGGCCAAATTCTGCACAATCAAGGAGATATTTTAAATAAAACAAAAATGTTTTATGAGAACTTGTACAAAAAGAAAAAAGAGTTTCAAAATGAAAATATAAGTTTGAAATTAACTAATTTGGACATAAAAAAAACTTACAGAGGAAGAAAAATAAAGTATCGAAGGACCTATACTGGAAAATGAAGTCCTTAATTTTTTAAAAAATATGAACAATGATAAAATCCCTGGTACGGATGGTTTTACAGCTGAGTTTTTTTTTAATTTTTCTGGTCTGATTTGAAATACTTTGTTAAAAGAACAATTATTATATCATATGAAATAGGCGAATTGTCTACTACTAATAAGTTAGGAATAATCACTTGTATTCCATAGCAAGATAAACCTAAACAGTTTTTGAAAAATTGGCGTCCCATTACTTTAGACTATTTATAAAATAGCAACAGGCTGTATAGCAGAACGCATTCAAAAGTTTTTAGATATATTAATTAATAATGATCAAACAGGCTTTGTTAAGGGTAGGTTTATTGGGGAAAATATCAGACTTGTATATGATATTAAGAACTACTCTGAAAATTAACAAATACTAGGTCTAATCATGCTTATTGATTTTGTAAAAGCATTCGATTCAGTGTCTTGGAAATTTATTTTGGAAACTTTAGAGTATTTCAATTTTGGTAAATCAATGAAAAAATGGATAGATGTTTTTTATAACAATATAACTTCATGCATTATACAAAATGGCATAATATCTGAATATTTCCAACCAGAGAGAGGATGTAGACAAGGAGATCCAATTTCTCCATATTTATTTATACTCTGTCCTGAAATCCTTGGTATCTTAATATGAAATAATAAGAATATAAAGGGCATAAATATAGATGGGGAAGAGTATAGAATATCGCAGCATGCAGATGATACTTCATTAATCACAGATGGCTCTCCAAGTTCTCTTGACAGAATTCTCCAAACACTAGACTTATACGCAAATGTGTCTGGGTTAAAGATAGATTTTAGTAAAACAAAAATAATATGGATAGGATGTAAAAAAAAAACTCTCAAAAGAAGTTTACCATCACTCTAGATGGAAATTTACTGAATTTCACACAAGGTTTAATTTTTGGGGTTTAAATTTTTCAGTAAATTTGGAAGATATGATAGATTTAAATTACAAACCAGTAATGAAAAAAGTTGATAAACTCTTATCCAGATTGAATACTAGAAATCTTACACCGACAGGAAAAATAACAGTTATTAAAACACTTATAGTCCCAAAAATTAATCATTTAATCTTAACTCTACCAAACCCAACATTAGTTTTTATGAGAAGTATTGAAAGAAAACTTTTCAAATTTATTTGGAATGAAAAACAAGACAAAATTAAGAGAAGCACTCTTATTCAAGGATATGAAAATGCCGGATTAAAAATTATAGATTTTTAAAACTTTATGATGGCACTTAAATCAAGTTGGATTAAAATGCTTACATTTTTAAAATGGACAAACTTGTTTAAAGCTAATTTTTGGATATAATATGCAAACACTGCAAACACTGATAAAACTTGGTATTGATTTTATTAATATGATTATGAAAAATTCAAACAATAGATTTTGGAAAGATGTATTACAATGTTGAAGAACAATTATTGATGTGCAAAAAGGAAATTGTGATAGAATGTTTAATGAACACATATGGTTTAGTCTAGATATTAAAATCGACAATGTTGAAGAACAATTATTGATGTGCAAAAAGGAAATTGTGATAGAATGTTTAATGAACGCATATGGTTTAGTCTAGATATTAAAATCGGACAATAAAGCAGTTTTCTTTAAGGATTTGTTTGAATTGGGTTTTATATATATAGGGGATATGTATGAAAATGACAATCAGATGTTTAGTTATAATGAGTTGAAAAACAGATTCAACTTAAAAACAAATTTTGTTCAATATCTCGGGTCTAACAATAACATTACAAAAGTATGTGAACGTATTAAATAAATAGTTAACTAAGAATTATAATATTGATTACCCAAATACAGTAGAAATATTTTGTAGATCTAAGAAGGGTTGTAGTGACATGTACAACGTCTTAATATCAAAGAAAAGAACTTATCCTAAATCTGAAACAAAACGGATGGCAGAAATTGAATTAATTCAAAAGCTTTAGTCTGCCCTTTAAATGCACAAAGGATTCAAAATTACTTTGGCTTCAATATCAACTATTACAAAGGATCTTGCCAATTAATTATTATTTACATAGAGTAGGGATAGTAAATTCTTCATTGTGTTATTTCTGTCAACAGACCCCTGAGACAATAGAACATATTTTTGTTGACTGTTATTTAGTGAAAGAAATTTGGATTGAATTGGAGAAATGGATGATAGATATCTTTGGTTTACATACAAATTTTGATAAATATTCAGTCCTTTTTGGAAAATATGAAAATAGATATATTCATAGGCTAGAAAATTTAATCATTCTTTTCACAAAACAATTATATTCTGCAAAGTAAAATGAAAACATCAAGGTTAAATGTAAATATCATTAAAAATCTATAATCAGAAGACTTTATAGAAAAACTTTTGCTTTTGAAAAACTGTAATTATCATCTGTTTGACACTTATTGGAAAGATATATTTCAACGTTTGGAACGTTCATCACCATCTATGTTCTCTCATTATTGTCCCTGTCTCTTTTTTTTGTATCTTTAAATTTTTCTTTTCTAAAAAAAAAATTCACATATATTATATATGTGAAAGTTCAATGAAAAAAAAGATATAGAAATATCAGATAAGAGTATGTTTTAATATCAAAGGATCTTTCATTACATATCAAGAAAAGGGGCTGGTCTCTTAAATTAAGGACCAATAAGGTTCGCAAGTCTTTCATACATCGGTTTTTACAACGGAATATTTTGTTACAGTACCCGCAACGTTATTTTTTACAAGATAAACGATAGGATAGGATTCACGCACGATAGGATAGGATTAACGCACGATAGAACAGTATACATGCATGATAGGATAGGATTAACGCACGATAGAACAGTATACTCGCACGATAGGATAGGATTGATACACGATAGGAAAGGATAAACGATGTTCATGATAAACGTATAATCGCTTTAAACGACCCTAACGAATAAACTGATAATGGCAGAATTTGAGAAAGAACACGTACAAATAAAGATTTACGTGGAATTTCTTTTAAGTAACAATTTCCGAGTTGTTAATCATCGCTGCATCATTTATAGAATGTATAAAAATGACCAGTTAAATTTTTTAAACTGAAATTATAAGGTTAAATGATCAATAAATTTTCTGTATTGTTTTCATTACCGAACACACTAGCCGATCGCCGCGAATATTTCAGCCCGAGATCAAATCACACGGAAAATAGCGGGTTCAATTATAAAAATCCAACTCTTGTTCAAAGTAAATATAAAATATATCATAAATACGTTTCTTTCTGTATAAGAAAATGATGCATTAAAAACGAATTATATTACACACAAGTAAAATAAATATTTACGCAGATACACATTCCGCGTACGATTTGTTAACATTGTTTTCATTACCACACACCCTAGCTGATTGCCGAGAACATTTCAGCCCGAAATCAAATATCACACGGAAAATAACATGTTCAAATAAAATACAACTCTGGTTTTAATTAAATATAAATTATATCATAAATACTTTTGTTTCTGTAAAATATGATGCATAGAAAACGAATTATATTGCATAAAAGTTAATGTTTACGCAAGTATACACTCCGCGTACGATTTAATATATTCGATATACAGGTAAATATGTTACCTTGTTCCTGAGAACTTCGACAGTTTACATTAATTTTTCATTTCCATTGCTTACAGATATGATTTACATGTAATATTGGTTAATTTTGATCTAAAAAATTAAGAAATTGGTATCATGATAGAATGCTGGATAAGATTTTACAATTCTTGTTCGATAAATTTTCGTATACGGCGCACTGAACGACTTGCAACTTTGAAATAAATTTACTTGCTTATGAAAAGGCACGAAGCGATTAACACAATAGGATAAACGGAAAAACTGTAAAAATTGAACGATAAACCTGATAGGATTAACGCACGATAGGATAGGATTAACGCACGATAGAACAGTATACACGCACGATAGGATAGGATTAACGCACGATAGAACAGTATACACGCACGATACGATAGGATTGATACACGATACGATAGGATAGGATTGTAAAAAATAACGTTGCGGGTACTGTATATGTTATAAAAGGAAGGAAAATGTTCATCTTGCAGTTATTTACCCATGAACGTAAAAGTTTTCCAAATTGTTACGTAATTAGAGATATTAAAGGACTAGGATCCCAAAAGTTTGATCCTTTTTTCTAAAAATAATATATTAATTTTGAAAAGCATTCTGTAGATGTTCAAGGGCATTCTGACTGCTCCCATATCTATATCATGTTTCTATGACGAATATCAAAGTCAAGGTCATATTTCCTTCAAAAAATCGGACGGAAGACCTCCTCGTTGCTCGCAACGAGATCGTGTCTAGTTATTTCAATTGTTTGAAATGCAAAGTATTGTTTTCTGTTATCACTAGGTTGTGAATCATGGACATTTGGACTAGTATGTGAAAAAGTTTGTGACTGCAGAAGAGGAAGCTCAACTAGTTGTGACAGCAAGAGTGGAACATGTATGTGCAAACAAGGGTGGAGTGGAAAAACATGTAATTGTCGGATATCACTTGACAATTGTCATTCAGCATATTCGTATTGTCATGGTTACCGGTGCTTGTGTAAAGATGGACACTACAGCAACGGTGTGAATTGTTCAGGTTCGTATTTAAGGTAAACGTTAATTCAAAAAAACAAGATAAAGTCAATTGAAAATTTATGCAATTGAATCAATATAATTAACATAAACAAAATTAATGCAAGCGTCAAAAGAACGACCGCAAACCATTTGTTTTTCTATACAAACAAATTTTTTTTTGCTGAAAAAACGTCGTTAAACTAGATCTTCATAATATTTCCGCAGAAACGCACGACTACATTTTACTTTCATATCATATAACCGATCGCCTTCTGGCGGCTGGTAATTATAACGTATATACGTAATAGCGTAGAATGTTAAATGACTTGCTAGTTTATGATACGATTTTGCAGGCTTGATTGACGTCACGTATTTCTGTGGGTTTGATATGTTTGACAGTTTGGAACGATGCAATATAGAACTGCAGCCAATGCAGTGGGAAATCATAGAGGTATGTTAGGTTGTATTAAATTGTTTATAACAACCTCATTCGAGAAGGGGGGATGGCAGTAAACCAAAAATATTATATTGCTGTCCAGTGAGTATTGTGGATGAAAATGAATTGTCTCGAATCTTAAAAAAAACTTATGTACAACACAGCTGCCCCTAGTACAGAAATGAAAATACTTTTGAAGATTATAAATAAAAATATTGTAAAATAAAAATTACATTTATTATGTAATTTGTGAAAACAATATCTTGTTTTACTTTTGCGTAAAACTTCTACATCTGTATCTCTTTCCAATTCATTTAATACCATTGAACTAAAAATTCCATGATCTGTTGTTTTCCGATTGTCCGTCTTTTTTCAATCAATTTTGAGATGTTTTTCTGAAGTACAAGACCAATACTAGTGCAGTATGAGTTGCAATTTTATGTCAGATAATCTAACTGAAATATTACTATATTATTTCAATGATAAAAATGTTTTTTACAAACTTCTGTAATATCTGAGCCAGAAAATTAATTTCGAGGCATTAATTGGAGCACTGTTCAGTATTATTATTTCATATAATAATTGATTTCTTGTATATTGTAACAGTCTATTGTATAAAAACCTATCTTAAGTTTATTAAACTTTAAGAGTCCATTTTATTTATCAAAATAGATTTTTAAAAAAACATGTGAAAAATTATAAAAGCAAGTTTTCCACGAAAAAAAGTTCTTAAAGATTAAGCTCCTATTTTTAAGCAAACTTGATATAAAGCATAAATGAAAACAAGTTTATGTTTGGTGAAATGAAAGGTCATGGTTGCGTTACAGTACGGCATTTTTTTAAAGACATATTTAGCTTCATTGTTTTTAATCTCAACTAGGTGAACTACATGTACACATAACAAAATTTACTTTATGATTAAACTTCAAATTTTATAAATGCTCAGTAGTTCATAAGGTTCCACGAAATTTATAAAATATTACAAAATGGGGTTTTGTAAAAGAAGGCACCTTACTACAGTCGATTTTTTTCTTGATAAAATCTGTTCGTGTCTAAGAAGCGTTTTCTGTTTTTAAAAAGGATTTGGAACAAAACATAGACGATGTGTTTCATCTTGAGAACAACCGCTATCTGAGGACCAGGGAGTCATGGGAGTCATTACTATCCACTAACAGCTCCATGTTATTTTCCGTCCAAAATGTTAGCGTAGGTGAGTATGCGGTTAATTTACTGGAATAAAAATGTTCGTTCTTTTATGCTATCTGAGATCATTTTTTGCTACCTGTTAAGTCGGCCGCGCGCGCGGAGCATCAGTCGTACCTTTGGAACATTTAAAGCCTCTTATACTAAGTATTACTTGACCAATAAAAAGAAATTGTTTTAAAAGGATAATGTTCTACTGCAGGAGATCTAAAAGGCTAACTTAGTGTATGATATATTAAAAATAAGTACAGAGGCTTCTATCAAAATTCACGACCGCTGGGTCTCGGTTTCCGGTGTCAGGGCGGAGCCGATTTAATCATGCATTAAGGAAAATGTTATTTATATAAAGAAAATACATTTGTTTTATTTAAAAAAACTGTTATATTCCAGGACATCTAACAGGCAAACTATGCAATTGTTGTGTTGCGCACAAAGGTATCTACAATTATGTTAAAGGCGCGGGTATCGTCGCGATTTTTTCAAATTTTATTTTTCAAAGTTTAATATAAACAATGCTTAAGTAAGGTAATTCCAATGGTCAACCAAACTTTTAGCGCCAGTTTTTTCACGTAAGTTTTAAGCAAAATACAGAGCTGTCAATTCTTTGCTATGTAAACTTGGTTCGTGCCATGCTATTGTTTACATCTAGGTATCTGAACAGGACATACATTATTTAAAACTAAATAAGAATTGACAACACTAAAAACTGTTAAATTAGTTGCATTATCAGCTTGCAGATAGAAAAATCTAAAGAAAAAAAGATTAACCGGTATATTATCTTATGTAAACAAAAACATGGCACAAGCTTTGTTTACATAATACAGAAATGTGAGCTCTGTATCTGGCTTATATCTGGACAACTGACGGTAAAAGATTAGATTAACCTTCAAAATACATCAGTTAAGGTTTGTAGACATTAAAATTGGTAAAGTAAAATTTAAAAAAAAGTGACCATTTCCCTTTAAAACTATTACCTCTGGGTCAGGGGTTCTGGTGTTAGTGCAGGGCCACATTTACCACAAATTAAATTCTCTTAAAAATATTCTTGAATTTTGGACGTTCGACTGGCAGACTTACTGTATGCCTGCATGGCAAGGTTGAGCATAAAGACACTGTACATATACTTTTCATGGACCTTTTTTGGTGGTTTTATTTACTCCTGAAAAATTATTCCTTCCTTTTGGTTGTATATATGAAATTTGACATTTTTACGAGTATGAGACAGGTAATCTGCCACACTGACCCACCCAACCCACTATACAATTGATCATACTATCAGAAAATCAATTAATATTTAAGGTCTTCCGTTTCCAACGGAAGACCTTATTGTTTTCGTACTGTTTCCTATTATTATTTTTTTCCCCACAAATCATATGTATCTCAAAAAGAACAACAATTTAAGATGGGTGTAAGAACAAAAAATGTTAGTATTTGTGAGACCTTTCCTATGAAATCAACAAAAAGGTGCAGGCCCATTTAATTAGGGGCCAAGAGACTCGAAAAGTCTGTTATAAATAACTTAAAAACAATAAAGATTTTGTAATGAAATATAGAAGCAAAGTTGTTGATCGTAACAATATCTGTTTGAAAAACTCATTGCCACACCCATTTATGACGTAATTAGGGATTTTAAGGGGCCAATGTCCAAAAACTTAAACTCAATATATCTAGAGAAGGAGACTCATTTTGGTAAGCATTGTAGAGGAGAAAATGTCTGCATTGATGATTCTAATCGATTCCACTAATCAAAACACCAATGTATGTCCTCATTAAGGATCTACAGGGCTAGCCCCATAAAATATTTAATCACTTGTGTCTAAAAAATGAACAACAATTTAAGATGGGTGTAAGAACAAAAAATGTTAGTATTTGTGAGACCTTTCCTATGAAATCAACAAAAAGATGCAGGCCCTTTTAATTAGGGGCCAAGAGACTCGTAAAGTCTGTTATAAATAACTTAAAAACGATCAAGATTTTGTAATGAAATATAGAAGCAAAGTCGTTGATCGAAACAATATCCGCTTGACAAAAATCATTGCCATGCCCATTGATGACGTAATTAGGGATTTTTATTCATTATCTGAAAGGGAAGGGGGGGGGGTAATTCTAAAATTGTATCGGTATTTCATTGTATCATTTTTAAAAAATCGCACTGAAGACCTACTCGTTACTTGTAACGAGATCGTAACTAGTTATTCTTGTTTTTGTAAAAAGGAAATTAGATTAAGGTACGGGCGACAAAATTTGAATTATAGCATCACCACAAACACATATACATAAATCCTTCTTCATCACTATTAGTTGTATATCTAAAGTAAAATCTTATGAAAAAATTGAAAGTTTCGGAGCTCATCTTTTGTTTCTACGTAAAGAATACTTGTTTACCAATAAAATTTCCCCTCCAATCCCTCCCCCACACACAATTTTTTATTAATATTCAATTTGTTTATTCCTAATATTTTCCATGGTAACTGTCCATGATTATTCATGCATTATTACCAGTTTGATAATGCACTAGACAGTGTGTCTTATCATGATAATACGCTCATGGTCCTCCATATACTGAACGTTTTTCTACATTTTAAAACAATATTTTGACGTGGTGTTATTTGAATTCAAGAGCAAGCATTTTGTGAAAATGGCACGGGTCTTGCTTTGCTTTCAGGGCTGGAGAGTTGTCTACAGGTGAAATACTTTATTCATGATCAGGAGAATCAAAGGTTAAGAATTAAAGTAGAAAAAGAAAACAACCAACTGATTGACAGACTGTTTCAAGGAAAGGACTGGTCAACAGCCCGAATTACTTTGAATGCAATGTCAAATATAAAGGTACATGCATGGTACATATGTTGCGCGAATAACAATGAATAAACGTACATCTTTGTTAGAAACATTACAGAAAAAAGGAAAAGAATATATATTTACAAATGGGTAATGTTTTACGATTTTTCAAGATATCTGTTTTTTCTGTAGATTCATTTCATTGGAAATTCCCACAGCAATACTTCTATGATGATTGATGACATTATCATTACAACGAAATCCTGCAGTAACTATTAACATTAAACCACCTGTGTGTGTGTGTGTGTGTGTGTGTGTGTGTGTGTGTGTGTGCGCGCGCGCGCGCAAATAAAAATAAAGATCTTTATAAAAACCAAACCTAAAACGTATTTGTTATAAAACTAAATGTGCGCTATCCCTAAACAGTATAGCATTAACAAATATACCTAGCAACTCTGCAATGTTTGAACATATACACACTATTTATCTTTTTATTTTAAAGGTTATTTAGAAACGAGTTTTGAAGATCTAGAAAAACGTAAGCTTTCAGTTTCCAATACAAAATTAATGGAATTGACATTCATATACATGTATATTAATTAATTGAACTGCACAATAGATATTATTTATTCTATTTTTTATTTGATTTTTTAGAGGACAGGACAATTGGAGAAAATACGATCCTTGTTATTATTATTATTATTTACTCCTCTGTTCTGGGATTGACGTGGTTTATAATGGCTGTATGTGTCATCTACAAAAACCGACGTGGAAAAAATACCATTGACTCACAAGATATCCAGTTAGAAGAGGCTCAAAACATGATACAACGTACAGATGCAGAGGAGATTTACACTTCACTGGATTGTCCAGGTCAAGAAACTTATTACGAGAATATGAAGACATCCTAAAAATCTTCTTTTTTTCAAAAAAGAGATGAATATGTATTCGTGCAACCCAGAGTTTCATGCATATTAAAGAAATTTATAAACTATTGGAAAAAACATCGAGTTTTATGCATATTTCGTACATCTGATATGTAATTTATTATTATTATTATTATTATTATTATTATTATTATTATTATTATATTTTTCTATTATTATTATTGATTATTATTATTAAGGTCTTCCGTTTCTAACGGAAGACATTATTGTTATTGCTTTTTTTCTTTTCCTCTATTATTATTATCATTTTTTCCGTCACGTTTTCTCAAGAACATTTGAGTCGATTTCGATGAAACTTTCAGATCTTACTCAAGACCAAAATAAATTACACATCATTTTCCTTGTCACTTCCGGTCCGGGGATATTTTAAAGATGAAATGGTTTTGCTTGTTTACATTTTTTTTTTAAAATGTATGGTAGATAGTCCTCATCGAGATCAGAGTCGTCGCATCGCCCTTCGCATATATGAACGTTCGCAATTACATAAACAACTTTTTTCTTTTCAAATATTTTTCTGTTATTTTTCAATAGAGACGCTTTAATGAATTCAGTGTTATGTAATGTTTTAAAATCGACCCACGAATTCTCGGTTTTGGACTTCAACATCTTGAAGGACCAGTTACCGTGCCGTAACGGTTAGAGAAAAAAAAGAGTGGTGGACTTGTGCCTGGGCGACCTGGGTTTAATCCCCAGCTGCCCAATGTTTTTTCTTCCTCAATTGTGTTACGATTTATAATTTCATCTTTGATATGATCGATTTTACTTCTTTCCGGTTTAATTCTATCAAATATCACAAAGATAGCGCCTTTTTCCAGTATAATTATATGTCTATTGAAATCCTTAGAGAGGGTTGCATAGAATTTGAAGAAGTATTAAGAAATGATAGAAAAGAACAACTATCCCGAAAGCCTATTTTAAGGTGCATTCAAACGAAAGACCTCCCATTGCTCGCAACAAGATCGCGTTTAGTTTCTTATGACAATTTAATTATTATCATTTTAATTATTATTATTATTATTAGTGAATTATTACAAATTTTCATTTTTGATAATTTATGGAAATTGTTTTGGATTATTGTAAATATAAGTACGGAAACTAATAGATGGTATGTCTAGTATCATTTTTT
Organism: Magallana hongkongensis; assembly: GCA_016163765.1. Taxonomy (NCBI): domain Eukaryota; kingdom Metazoa; phylum Mollusca; class Bivalvia; order Ostreida; family Ostreidae; genus Magallana; species Magallana hongkongensis. Next base: position 23,305,474 of record WFKH01011801.1, read on the forward strand.
AAGGTAAAATAGGACTAAGTGAAATCAATATGAATGAATGTACTCTATGTTCAACATCTTGGTTTTTTTTTAATTGTAAATATTTGAATGTAAAATACTTAATAATGAAATTCTTTATTAATAAAAAAAATTTAAAGCCTTAGCACGATTTTAACTTAATTAGGACTTGCAAATTAGTAACAAACGCATTAACCTATTGCGTTACATAATCGACAGAAAAAATATATACATATTAAGTTACCGTGTAGCTTATTTAAATTTAATTTCAGCATATATATCTAAAATGTTGCCACAATAATAAAATTGTCAGTGAAACAAAGAAAATCCTTCTTTTATTTAATACATGTAGATTTACAATGGCTACTCATGAAATAGTGACACTACGTGTACCCCGTTAAAGTTGTACGCCTGATTGAAATGCCCATTTGTTGAAATATTTATTGTTATCTATACTTTACAATGACACGCTAGCACGAAATTTTAACAACGCAATATTCAAAGAAACTACCTTTTCCAGGCCCACCTTTAGGACACTTAGTATAAAGATTAAACGAAAGCCCCGAAATGAAATTCCGAACATGTCGCAATCTAATAAATATTACGAGTAATTTTTTTTTTCAAGAAATCGTGATGTTGCATGAAAACTGTTTTATTCACTAAGACTGTTTACCGATGAATAAATCATTTTAAATTAGGTAGAGACTCAGTTGAAACATAAAGCAACCTGGAAGGCCACGATCAGTTATCAATATGAAATCAATTTCAGCAGTGAAATCCATCACTGACAGAGATGGAAGAATGAATGTAAACCCAATTGCCAAAATGATCAACATTTCATCAGGTAGCATTCTAAGATTTTAAAAGAATATTTAGGTGTCAGAAAGGTTTCTGCAAGGTGACTCACCACCCCCCCCCCCCCCCCCCCCCCCCCTCCATATTTTGGATGATGAACAAAAACGAAAGCGATTGCAAATTTATCAAACAATGCTCAAAATTCATGGACAATGTGAAAAAAGACGTCTACATGAAATTGTTACAGGGAATGAAACTTGGTTACATTTTAATAAACCCGAAATAAAATATGGCTCACGAAACAGAGTAACCGGCCTACAATAGCTAAACACGGAAACAGTAACAACTGTACGCAAGTTTGTTCAATTGTACTGTTGTAGTTGCTGAGAGTCCCATCAAAAAAGGTAAAAGTGTTACAAAAGGCTTTATGTCCAGAAGATATTATCTGAACTACAAAAATATTACAAGATCAGAAGACCAAAGTCGGGAACGAGAACGAGAGGGGTTAAATGCTCCTGCAAACACAGCAAAGTACACACAAGCCTTTTTTGCTTGAAACTGGAAAACACCAAATCGACCATGTGATTTTTTTCTATTTTCTAAATTGTAAAAACTGATATCTGCACTACCCTACCACACTAGGTTCAGCGGTTAATCGGTATCTGATGAGTGTACCTCTTTCGGAGTACAGAGGCGCATTCCAAAGCTGGATAAAAAGACATTTTAGCTCACCTAAACCAAAGGTTCAAGTGAGCTTTTCTGATCACCTGTTTTTCCGTCGTCCGTCCGTCCGTATGCCCGTCCGTCTGCGTAAAAACTTTTTACATTTTTGACTTCTTCTCTAGAACCACTGGGCCAAATTTAACCAAATTTGGTACAACACATCCTAATGGGAATGGAATTCTAAATGTTTTAGCGGTTAATCGGTATCTGAGGAGTGTACCTCTTTCGGAGTACAGAGGCGCATTATAAAGCTGGATAAAAAGACATTTTAGCTCACCTGAACCAAAGGTTCAAGTGAGCTTTTCTGATCACCTGTTTTTCCGCCGTCCGTCTGTCCGCATATCCGACCGTCTGCCTATAAACTTTTTATATTTTTGACTTCTTCTCTAGAACCACTGGGCCAAATTTAACCAAACTTGGTACAAGACATCCTAATGGGAAGGGAATTCTAAATGTATAAAATAAAGGGCAAAACATTTTTTAAAGGAAGATACATGTAATTGCAAAACAGTGAAAAGAGGGCGCGTGTCTTAAAAAATCTTCTTAAAAACCACTACACCATTAATGCCAATATTTACACCAAAGCTTGTATACAGTGTATAAAGTAAAGATTTTAAATTGTTTAAATCATGACCACCGGATCAATACTGAGGCCCTAAGAGGGGTTCAAAGTTTAACATGGAAATGTATAGTAAAAATGTTTGAAAATCTTACTCTCAAGAACTTCAAAGCTCTACTTTGTGATATTACTATGCAAGCATCCTCAAATAATGTAGATTCTAAATTGTTAAAATTGTGACCCCGAACCGATACTGGGGACCCAAGAGGGGTTCAAAGTTTAACAAAGACATATATAGGGAAAATATTTAAAAACTGATAAAGAATGATACAAAGAACTGTTGTTCAGGTGGGCGATGTGGCCCATGGGCCTCTTGTTATTCATTGCTTTCTAAATAAGGAATATTCATCAACAATATACCAACTAGATGCTGTCATTAGACAGTAATACCCGCACCGAGTGTTTGCCCCTAAATAACACTCTCTTGTACCAGTTTTAGTGAAGAAGAAAGACACATTCAATTTCCGATACTTTTTAAAATTATAATTTTCATAGAGGATGAGATCACATTCTATAATACACATACATGTATTGCCCTTTATGCACAATTTGGGGTTGAACTGTTTATTGCAAGTGAATTTTAAATTTATCAATAATCTAAACATTTCATGTCATAGAAAGTATGGTCTATATAATTATTCCAAATAAAATCAAATGATGCCCCACCCCCAACCCTTGGCGGTTGCCTGCTGTAGATAATTATGCTTTTGTGTGCCAACATCATCGGTTGTGTGTGGATTTAGAGAAAGGGTGGGCGTGAGGGGTCTAGACCCCCCCCCCCCCCCCTAAAAAATAAATAAATTACCGAGTAAAATCAACTACACCCAAACCCACCCCACTACCCATGGATAAATAAACAATAAACATCAGAATATTTTGATAACAATGAAAGCCTGTACATGTAGTTGCAATAAAGAAAATTGTAAACAGTGCAAAATAAATGACATATGACATATGATTTTCACTGCAGAACTGCTAGGACTGAAGATATGATTGTTGATTGAGGTAGTATCGGACACAGTCATGTATATATTTATGTGGATAAAAGTGCGTTATTTATACTAAATAGTTATATTAGAATTAAAATACTTTCACTTTTTTAGATTTTTAAAATTTTACAATATTTGGCAAAATAAAATCAGTTTTTAAATTTTTGGAAACTTAAGGTAAAAATTAGATAAGCCCCAGCAGGATTCGAACTCTCTACTTACAGACAAATAGTTAACGCTCTAACCAATTGCGCTATGCTGTTAGGTAACATTATTTTGGGGGGAAAATATTACATTTTATACTTTATTTGTTTAGTTCAATAGGGAGTACATCACAATATGCAGGTGTCCAATTCCACCTTAACGAGGCCGGGTCTAATTTGTTCTGCCCTAGATTTTTTAATGAAATTTTTTACATGAATTTCTCCTAAAATTATTATCATTTTAAGATGAAAAAATCAGACATTTACCACATCGTTTGTTTAGGGGGTCATCTCAAAGTTTATTAATTTTTAACATAGGACCATATGGGATTTTTCTTGAAATATATCAATTTTGCACATTTTTTACCTTTTTTTTTTAAACTTCTGCCCTAGGGATTTCTTTTTCTGTTCTACATATGAAAGCTATTGCTAAAAGGCATCAAATGATCAAATAAAAAAACCCTTCTACCTCCTGGTTTGTTTCTGGGGTCTTATCAAAGTTGTTTTTTTTTTGTATGCCCAATTTCCCAGATTTGTCACATAATGGCTTTTATTTGACAAAGGCGGAAATGGTGATCTTTATAGTATTGTTAAAACTTTTAGAAATATTTAAGTAATAAATAAATATATAACATCACATATTAAGAGTCATTAATATAAAATACATGGTTACTGTCTTGAAATACATGTATTAAGCTATATTTAGGCGGCGTAAGAAATCGTGACAGAGGGCTAGGCTTGCTGAACCCTCTTCACGTTTTCGACCCGGGCCCAAATATAGCTTATACTTCAAGACATTTATGTTTATTCTACAATATAATAATAATTTTACGCCTTAAGCGAGCTATTTTCGACAAATTTTGCTAAATATCTGCAGTTGAAACCATAACGTCATTGTGTCAACCAAGCAAAAAGATGCAAATGAAACGCAGCGCGAAAGCGTGCGTACTCGAACTGTACTCGGCCTCGTTAAGGCTAAAATTTGTGCTTTACATTGTTAATTACCTAATAAAATTGTGCAAGGGGTTTTAAAGAATAAAGATGTGAAAATACATGCATGTTATAAGACAAGTAAATGATCTTTGTCTGAAGTTAGGTACACAACACGGATCTACAGGTTGAATTAGCGGGTACTAGTTTTACCCAGCTCTTTGGTTAGATGGGTTTCACGTGGTGTACATGCATATATTTACATCTACCGATGATTCCCTCTATTTCCTTCTGAAACTTTAGTTAATTCATAGCTCTATAGAGATATCTACACACCCCGTTTATCGATTGGTCAAAACCTATACAGCGACTGAAACTGACAGGAAATTGACAGGACTGAAATCTACACGCCCTGTTTATCGATTTGTCGAAACCTACAGCGACTTAAGAAAAATCACAGACTGCACGAAATTATCATGATGATGTTAGACTCAAATTCCCATAGGTGACGATTTGGCTGTTTCTTTTATCTAACGTACTGATGTACATTAACAGTAATTTAGTTAATTTAACTTACTTTTTTACAATCAATTTATTAATTTGAAAGAAAGATGTAAATATAAACAATAAAATGCTTTCTTTGATGATTCATGCGGGTTATGAAGGTGGTGATCATTGCAGAAAAAATTTACACAACCCGCTAACGCGGGTTATGTATTTTTTTCTGCAATGTCGCCACCTTCATATCCCGAATGAATCGCCAAAGAAAGCATTTTATTGTTTAAATGTGTTTTCGATATGCAGAATAGGATTAATCAACATGCATAAACGTGTCTTTTGTGATGATCAGCTAAAGGGATTCATATTGTGCTCTAATTGGATTATCATTATGATGTTGACCAATATAGGTAAGCATGATGGTAGCACAATATTATGAGACAACGGTATACATAAGTTTACTTTCACTTTCTAAATAAGTGATCTTCTTTGCCTGCATACTGTATCATCATCTTTTGATATTTAAATAAGCTTATCATCATTACCTATCCAATCGCATTTGTATAGTTACAAAAGTTATTTTTTTCATTTGTCAGACTTACACTATTGAGTTGACCCCATATTGACCCTGTGACATTTTGTATTAAATTTGTGTATTATATGAAAGTAAGTGTAGAGACTTATCATGTTTATATGGGTTATAATAGGAAGGAAGAGGTCTTTTTTTCTTAATGTATGATGATGCATCAAATATAATGTAGGCCATGACCCTATGGGATTGTTCTGACTCCATGAAACAGGAAAATACCAAATATCTTAATGAAAACTGTTGAGATCCCCACCACTAAACCATATATATTCTTGTTTCTAATGTCATTATGATGCATCAAATGGTGTAAGGTACATGACCCTCAGGAGGGAGTTGTCTTTAAACCCCCACCCCTCTCTGAAATAGGAAATGATGATATATTTTGATAACTTTTGAGATCCCGATCCCTAAACCATATTTATTCTTGCTCTTTGTGTCATTGTGCATCAAATAGTATATAGGTTATGCCCGCTTGGAGACACCCTCACTTTCCAGAACTGGAAATAATAAAGTATTGTATCTTATTCATATGTAGTGTTTACCCATGTGGGTAATTCCTAGCCTAATGATTACCCTGCTTTGTTTAGGAGACTATACAATTGCCCCGAATACATATACCCGTTAACATTTTGTTTATCTTAAAAATTATAAAGCAACTTCCAAAATCTTAATGTGCATCTAGAGAAAAATACCAATCAAGAAATGATTTAAAATTTGCTACTGTATACATGTAAGAATGTAAGAAGACTCTGAATCTTTAGAACCAGGTTTGATTGGGGGTGGGGGTGGAAAATAAGCATTTGATTTTAATCATTTATTGTTATTGATTTTAACTTGAATATTAGTTACTGATCTTTGTGTATAAATTCGTTTTATGTTTCTTCAGAGATGTTTTTTGCTCTAGTAAGTAATAATTTATTATTTTAATATTTTTTTTTTCAAAATGAAATTAATTATGGTATTTTAAGTTTTTTTTTTCTTGTTTAAAACTATCCATATATCCAAATAACTGTCTAGTAATTCAAACTTAACCTTTATAAATCAGAAAAAAATTTTGGATTCTTGATTTCACTGTTTCAATTTATGAATGCATATAAATGAAAGAATATATATATATATATATATATATATATATATATATATATATATATATATATATATATACACCAAAATGGCTCCCTCTTACGCCAACCTCTTTATGGGAAGATTGGAACGCAACCTACTTCTTAGAGCTCCTTTCAAACCTTTGAGCTGGATGCGGTTCATAGACGATATTGAGATGAAATGGGTTGAAAACCGAGACTCCCTAAATGATTTCATAACCTTTGCCAAACTCCTTCCATAATTCAGTTAAATTTACAGTTGATATTTCTAGTTCCAAAACATATTTTTGGACACTACTTCAACTCTGGAATATGGTAAAATAAAATTAAGTCTCCATACGAAACCCACTGATTCTCATCTCTATCTCAAGCCGTCTAGCCGCCACCCTCCCCATTCTTTTAGAGGGATTCCTAAAGGATTAACAACCCGAATCAGACGAATTTGTTCTTCTAATGAAATCTTTGAAGAACAGAGCAAGATATTAAAATCCCATCTGTGTAATCGAGGCTATAAAGCCCACACAGTGCAATTTGCAATTGATGAGATTGTTACAAAAGACAGGAAAACGCTTCTGCAATACAAAGAGAAATCGGACAAAAGCAGGGTTCCACTCGTCACTACCTATCACTCCGCCCTTAAGAACCTCAACAGCATCCTTAGAAATAATCTGCCCATTCTTTCCACTAACGGAAGAGTGGTTGATCTTTTCAAGGATCCACCAATGGCTGCATTTAAACGCCCAAGGAACTTAAAGGACATGGAAGTGAGAGCAAGATTAGACAACTCGTTGCCCAATGGCGGCTTCAAAACGTGTTCAGACGCCAGATGCCTGTTGTGCAAGCACAGCATCAACACGGACAGTTTCAAAAGCCCCATTACGGGTCGTACCTACAAAATATTGGGCAACACGTCTTGCCGAACAGACAACTGCATCTATCTCATCAGTTGCAAGGTTTGCTCTAAGCAATACATTGGGGAAACAGGTGACCTCCGCAGAAGAATCAACAACCACCGCTCGACCATAAAGACCAAGAAAATCAAGGAGCCCGTCGGGGAACATTTTAATTTAAAGAGGTTCGCTCCTTAGGTTTTGGGTAGCCATTTTGGGTCACCTCTAGTCTGAAAATTCTGCATCACATATTAATTCTAGTAGTATATTAATATTTTACAATGCCAAATAAACTATATTGAATAAAATTGTTTTAAAAACATTACATTTTTACAGAGTTTAGTAAGGGACTATATTTTGTGGCGGAAGATTTTCAAGAAGGAAATGAACAATTTTCATAACTCACTAGTTTTAGAGTACTGTTACTTTAGCTTCCTAATTTTCTGCGCAGACCAAACTTCTAGATAGTTTGTGTATTACGATATATTCATGATGTTCTAAAACACATATTTAAACAATATTTTGATATTTCTATCGATATATTTTGGCATATTTAGCTTATATTTCATAGAGGATAAGAAAAAAATAACTCCAATTTTGGCCTAAAATTAGCTTATTTCTTGCTATATCTCAAATTTTTGAGATGTGACCCCTACTTGTTTTACTTTTAAATGAGACATTAAATGTATGTCTATTTGTATGCAAAGTTTTGGAAAGATGACATTACTATAATTTTTTTTATTTGCGTTATAATTTGATTACTCCAAAATTTTCTAACTTCTGTTGTTGTGTTCATTATGTACTGGCCTTTGAAGCCCCCAGTAAAGCAAGATTTTTTAAACTTTGAATTAGATTTTACTTTTATAGTCACTACATATGTTCAACTTCATACTGCATTAAAATCATAACTAAATAATAGTTCAAACTATAAATATTTGTTTGATTTCTTCATATTATCAATTTCTATGTCAAATTTTAGCCAAAATTTCAGGAAAATTATCATTTCTGTTTTGGGCCCTATATTTCCAAAAAATGGCATGTGACATGGGTCACAAATAAAATAAATGAACATTTTAGGTTCCCGTCTTTATATCCAAGTGGTTTTCGGATGATTGACATTACTATTATTTCAGGAGCCAACCTCCTTAAGTGGTCACAAATGGGAAAAGACATGACAGTAGTGGTTATTGACCATAGTCCTCAGTTAACAGACGCGGAGAGGAAAAGCAAAGAAAAGCCCTGGATGCACAGACTTAAATCATTTAGACCTGATGGCATGAACAAGCAAATTGACTTCATTAAAATGAACGTGTCATAGCCCAACATCACCTGATACCTATGTAGTAATCTTACCAAATCTGTCAACTGCGACCTATCAGTTATTACTTATTATACCATTTTTCATTTATTAATAATTATTAGTAATATTTCTTAATTTTTAATTTAATTATTTTTCTCCATTACACCAAACTCCGATTCATTGCATAAATAATTAAATACTTCGGATCTAAACTAAAGCGCCGTACGACTTAACATCGGGTGTTTGAATTTTCCATTATGAACTCGGACATCAATTTTAATTAGCCTAATTAACTCGATCAGGCATGAAGTTGACAGTCGATTGATTACTCCAAAGCGATCGGCCGCATTGGCAAAACCTTACCAACATTGATTATCAAAACTGTATAAAATGTAGTTATTATTTTTTTTTATAGATTCTTTAGTAGTGTTAGTTGTAGTGCTAGATTTTGTGTTCTTTTTTATAACCTTTGTAATTTTTTTCTTAAGTCCTGAAGAATGGGACTGGTTGTCCCGAAAATTTGACAATTACGATTGTTCATGTCGTTAGCCATTTTCAGTGCTTTATATATTCATTTTACTGGCTTAGTATCTGAACATTAGATCCGACACTTTAAAGATGCCTAGTGTTGTTGATTTTACTTAGTGCTTTATATATATATATATGTGTGTGTGTGTGTGTGTGTGTGTGTGTGTGTGTGTGTGTGTGTGTGTGTGT
>WFKH01011801.1:23322986-23349823 GCA_016163765.1 Magallana hongkongensis
AAGGGATTTGGGTGGCCATATGTCTACTTCTCTCCACTGCTTTGACACTGCTTTCATCCTAGCAAATAAAAAAATAAAAATTTGAATTTATATAGTTATATCGTCTAAGGAACTTTGACCATTTCGATCTTTTACAGTGAATATATATGTTACACGCAAAAACTGAACACTATCTAATGATTTCACATCAGTTTATTCAATAAGTGTATCAATGTGAGGTTGAACAAAGACTGACTGACTTTCTCATAAAATATCTTTTAAATAGAAATAAAATGTCAAATTCCCACAGACGGGATGGAAGTAATTAAAAGTAAAAACAAAGATTAATGTGAAAATGCCTAGCCTTGTTTATAATCTAAAATTTAATTGGAACCAAATCTGCCAAGTCCCACGATTTGAGCGATAAGGTGCGAAAGATAGCGGGGAGAGCTGTCAAAGCCTCTCCCCCATTCATAATTAACATCATTTGCTGACCTTACAAGAATTTGTAAAATTCTTACTACAATGAAATTAAGGTTAAAATTTACTCTTAACAATATAATCAATGACTATAACTACGTTACGTAAACGTGGCATTTGACTGTAGTGATATCAATTTTCTATTAAAATAAGAAGAAAAGGGGAATTTAATGGTTATTTATCCTAATCTTACACTTCGTAAATAAAAAAGCTAAACATTTACCGTAAACCGTTTCCGAGAGGTAGTCACTGTCTTGGAAATGCGATCTGCACACTACAGCATGTGACGAGGGTTCCCAACTCTGAAAACGGGATTCCCCACGTCTGATTGCATGAATCCAAGCGTTTTTCCTCAGTTGATCAGAAAGAAAAACGAGGCCACCCCTATTACTACACCCAGGTACACAGCAACAAGTTTCCGGCATGTTTCACGTGTGTACTGACAGCGATTTGTTTACGTGTGATACAATAAAGCTGATGCGATAATGCGCGAGCTAGTTCCGAAGGGGACCGTATTAGTGTGTGGCGCCCTCTAAGGGAAAGATAACAGGAGACGGTATCTAATTTATGAAAAGATAATTGGAACTTGCATCAATTTTAAGAAAAATATAACACTGAAAAAAAATCCTCGGTTTTTTAAAAAGGGAATTTGTAAATGATTCCCCTTGTAAAATATTCAAAGTCTTTTTTCAACGACTGAATTTTTATGTGCCTTGAACCTTAACGTTATCATAAAACATTTTTCTTTTTAGATATGCTAAAAATTCTCAACTTTGTAAGTAGTAGCTCTGTAATACACGAAGATAAATCTGTCTAGTTTATTTTACAATTACAAAGTAAAACGATGTACGAGGTCCAGTGGTTTCATATTGGATACTTGCTTGCTAATTCATCAAGACGATACACAATGATGTCAAAACAGAAAATAATACATCAACACATACTTTGCATATCGCGAAAGTTTTACATCGAGATATGGGTAAACAAAAAATGATGCATGCTTTTTCAGTAAATGAAGTTTTTAATAAAAACATACACAAGTAATAACATTTTATTCGAATAATTGTAGGAGCATGGGGAATCACAATGTCACACCATGTGACATTTGCATCAAGGAATTTGACACTTGCAGGTATGAATTGTCGAAAAACAAGTTCAGGTTTTATTCTAAGATACAAATATGGTTTTGTAAGAAAGATATAAAATGTGTATATCCAGAGAATCCGTTGTTTCAAACGACAGGAAGCCTTCGAATATTAACTTATGTTTTATGTTCAGTTTTCCTAGATTGATTCTTTTTATGAACCCAAAATACAATTTTTCAATACTGATGGGTGACGAAATAAATATTCAATGTACAGTCACAAATCCAGAGTCTTTGTTTGATGTCACCAATGGAAGTCTTGTTATCATAAAGGATGGGTCTGCATTATCAGGTGAAATGAGGAATGAAACGTTCAAATATAACAAGATGTCAACATCGAGGATTTTTCCATTTGTTATTTTTTTCGTTTCTTCTTGTTCTGTCATTTGTTGTTCGGTGATCGCAAAAACTACGTACAATCATCTGTATTCCGCAAAATACTTTTTTTTAACTATTACTTTCTTTTAGTTTTAAAAAAGAAAACTTGTTTAAAGATAACTTTAAACAGGGATGCATGAATAACCCACTCCCCCCCCCCCCCCCCCCCCCCACTCTCTGTACTCGCTATGACTATGTATTTGAAATGCATTTATACAACTTCAGTATGTTACCTTACTCTAATTCCTGCCTAAAAACATTATTGGAGTACTTTTAACTGGTTCTTGCATATGGTATAGTATCTACCATGTTTCCAAACCCTTTCCTATTTGCACTGCTTTTTATAAATTGTCAATCTAAATAAAACAAATAATAGTCTATTAAATACCTTACATTAGCCTATAATATTTTATTCATGCATTGAGATCAATTTGATAATGCTTGAGTTATTATAACAACAGCCCCCATAAACAACACACATCCCTACCTCTTATTTTAGCATCCCCACCTTACCATTCCTTTTAAATTAAGCTTCACAAATTACATAATTTTCTGAATAATGTTTGTTCAGATCCCAATATAACAAAATATTGTTTATCCATGCATCTAATCTTCAACATGTAACATAATAAACACAATAGTATTTATTTAGATCCATTACAAGGTTAAATTGCACTCAAGTGACCTTTTAGTCTCATGTGCACGTGTATCTTGTCTTTATTCATATTCAATTTGCGGAAATTTTAACATAAAGTGCATTTCTGTTAACGGGTTAAATATTTTGTATAAGTTACAATGTAGTAGTTTAAATTTGTCCACAACAAGGAAGATGTATTCAGCAATGGAAGCCGATTCTGGTATATATACATGATATATATATATACATGAACGATTCTGGTTATCAATTTCTTGTGAATGTTTCTGTGTAACTATGTTACTCTCATTCAACCAGGTAAATTTAGTTTGAAAACTGCATAAAATAATTCCATTAAAATCACAGGTACATACTTAAAAGATAATATGTTCAATACTTACAGTTTTTTTATTAAAAGGATATAAAATATAGTTTAATCAAAGAAGTTGTATATAATATTCTCATGTTCTATGGAAAGATTAATACTTTTTTTTGATTATGGAAATTTGCAGAACAAAAGAGATGTGACAGTCAATGGTCAGAAGGTGTTCTTTGGAATTCTACACTTGCGGGAATAACGAAACAGGAATTGTGTCCAGCAAACCAGAAAGGTTGCTCATGTTTGTAATAACAACATTTATATAGCTCTCAAATGTATCTTACAGTGCAAAGAAACAATGGATTTAATGTCTTGGTTATGGCATGTCAAACGTTGCAATATTCGACATTTTCATTTGTATTTTATAATTTTCCATTTGTATTGAATAATGTCCTATTTGTATTCTATAATTTTACATTTGCATTGTATAAATTTCATTTGTATTGTATAAATTTTCATTTGTATTGTATAATTTTCTATTTGTATTCTATAATTTCATTTGTATTGTATAATTTTCTATTTGTATTCTATGATTTTCCATTTGTATTCTATAAATTTCATTTGTATTGAATAATTGTTCATTTGTATTCTATAATTCTCCATTTGTATTCTATAATTTTCCATTTGCAATGTAAATATTTCATTTGTATTGTATAATTTCTTATTTGAATTCTATAATTTTCCATTTGTATTCTATAACTTTCCATTTGTATTGTATATTTTTTTATTTGTATTGTAAAATTTCCTATTTGTATTCTATTATTATACAATACAAATGAAAAATTATACAATACAAATGGAAAATTATAGAATACAAATGGAAAATTATAGAATACAAATAAGAAATTATACAATACAAATAAAATTTATACAATGCAAATGGAGAATTATAGAATACAAATGGAGAATTATAGATTACAAATGAAAAATTATAGAATACAAATGAAGAATTATAGAATACAAATAGAAAATTTTACAATATAAATGAAATTTATAAAATGCAAATGGAAAATTATAGAATACAAATGAAAATTATAGAATACAAATGAAAAGTTATAGAATACAAATGGAAACTAATTGAATACAAATAGAAAATTATACAATACAAATGAAAATTTATACAATACAAATGGAAAAGATCGAATATTGCAACGTTTGACATGCCATACTTGGTCTAGTAATTAAAATTTAAAGCTTTATTTAATAAATATATAAAGATATATATGATTCAATAAATGTTCATTTAGGAAGTGCAAAAAAGATATTGTGAACCACTTGGAGTGTGGGCATCTCCTAGCCTTATCAACTGCACATCTGCAGCTTTCACAAACGTATCCTTGCTAGTGAGTTGTCACATTTTGTAATAGATGAATACTGATGTGAATCATCAAGAAATACACTATTTGAATTTTAAACCAGTTTTGGTTTGATTGAGTCATCCGTTTTAAATTATGGTCATTCACAGCTGGGTGGATTAATAGAAGATAGAATACATGCTACTTAGACGGTTCAAGATAAGGTTTACAACGCCATACAAACGATGAAGACATCGTCGAATAATGAACTCAGTGATTGGGATCTAAGCTCCTATCTGGACATCTCGACTGGGTCAGCTATCGAGAAAAAGGTCATTAGGTCAAAGCACGACTGGCACGCCTTTCTATTTAAGTTTTGTTCATTTACTGATATTTTATTTAATTTATTTCTTATCTAAATGTTAATAGATAGACCTGCAAAAATGCATCACAAACGAGGATAATCAACCGAAAATTAGTTCTTTCTTTTTACTATATACCTAGTTTGAGGCCTTTATTTTCTTAGAATGTTTTATTGTGTTCAGGAATCATGTCTCTTATACGTGGCATGTAAACTGTAAAAACAATAGTGTGTGTTAAAAAGAATATCGTATTGTTTTTAAGGGGTTTTTTTGTCTTCTTTTATTTCAAGGAAAACTGATATTCATACACTTGCACATGATTTGTTCTGAAATTCTTATATGTGTACAATAATAATTACTGTCATATATCCGTGGCGGGTTTTAAACACAATGGCTTATTTAAATTTTTTATATTTGCTTTACTGAAAATTCTGATAAATCTTAAATATTCAGAATTGCTGAAAAAAATCTCATTTATAATTTTAAATTTCAGACATTGAAATTCAGCCACTGTTGCATCTTGATCATTCTACGAAACCTATTTGATTTTTTGCAGGTAACATTCATAAAATTGTTGCATTCGCAATACTCATTATACCTTAATGTAAATTCATTTTGACAAAAAGATATCTACTGTGAATGATAAAAGTGTGAAGTTCAGGGAGATAGAAAGTATCAGCGCGCAAAACTATGGGTTTTATTGCTAAAAATTAGTGATTATGTGTTTAAACTGTCAGTCTCTTCATTTAATGCAGATGATAATAAGTGTAGTTATTTGTAATCAAAATAAAATTGGTAAATAGAAAACAAACACTGTAAGGGTAGTCATCTATGTTTCTTATTTGATCTTATTAGTTTAAAGTCTGTCCATTACTTTATTCAACCTTTTTAAATGATTAGAAATCTTCTGTTTCTCTGTTGATATAGCCCGTATCATAATATTACAAAGAAATAATCTTTATAATATTCCAACACTTATTGACGTGAATTTGCGAAAATATGCTTTAAATGATAAAACAGTATAAACTCATCTTTATGGATGACTGATATTGGTTCTTTGTTACAGGTTGTAATGAAAAGATTTTGTTTTGAAGGTGTTTTATGCTGTTATCGACAACATTTTATCAGCTAATAACTCCACATCGTGGACAACAGTCATTGATAAGGTAAATATGTATTATTTTATTAAGAGCACATTTCTACGATTGTTTATTCATTTTACGAAATATTCTTCATTACTATAGAAAATACATGAATTGATCAGACGATGACAAATATGCATTTTATCAAAAACCAGCATAATCTCACCACACCTTCACATAAAGTATGCAACTCTGATATATATACCAACCTCTCGGTCATTTCAAAAGCAAAATTCATCCGCCTTTTGAACAATCGATATAATCGCAGAGGATATAAAGCATTCTCAGCATCTTCTCAAAAGGATTAAATAATCTTTATTTACCCTTTTTGCATACCTCAATGGAATTCTAAACAGTTTTGTTGACGACATGTTCTAAGGGAGTGGAACATTTGTATATTTTTATTCATTTAAGAGGGGAATGTTTACCTACTGTTTACACTCCTCTCTTTAATTTCTTATAACAATTATCCGATTCATTTTGTTCGCTAATTACAACTATTGTGTAAAATAAAAATAAATAGCATTTTTTTTCATTTTCAATGGTCATTTTTTGTATTTTAAGAATGCTCTTAGCTGATATATATTATTTTCGTTGTTCTTATCTTACAATTGAAAATGACTGCAAATATAGTTAAAAAGATCAACGCTTAAAAATCATCATTTGTATGCGAGTGGCTCTAGATGTAAGTATGGGAGGAGTATTTGTATTTCATCGCTTTCATTTCAAACCCAAGATCATCCTTATGGTAAAAATGTACACCATCAGCCTATCGTATTTTTCTTGAAGTAGGTATACACGTATACATTAGTTTTATCTACAAAATAACAGTAGAAAAAAATACATTTAAGAAATTATACATTTTGAATCTCTTATGACTATAAGATTTCTACAATTTCCATATATAATGAGAACTAAATACTCAATACGGTACAAAAATGTGCATAGGCATTGCATGTACCTAAAAAACTCAGTGTTGACATTTTGGTTGTACAGTTTCATTGTCTAAAGTTTATACAATTATTTATAGTTATCATTATGTAATTGCATTGTTCTTTTTATCTTAGACACAGATAGACGGAAGCTCAATCCTGAAGAATGTGGATCGGCTTAGTGAAGTTGTAATTCAAAGCGATAACATTACGGCAACGCAATTCAGGGGTTCCCATTATGGTACTCTTGTCTGCATTACCTTGCATCAACAGTCGATAAACTTTTTTTTTCTACGGAGAACGTTGAAAGATAACCAATTCATTTTTATCTTCTAGAACTGACGATTAACCAAACAAAAATAGATGAAACTGGAATAATTTTCCCGGATGTATCACCAAACAACGTTCCTGAAAGTTCCGAACAAATATCGACTTACCTCGAATTACCAAAACAAGAAACAAGTCCAAATGGGTAATTACAAGGTTTCTTAACGGTTAAAAATATTTCAAGGTGATAGGATTCAGCATACAACAAACAAACAAAATGGCTGAAATAAAATATGAAAAGCTTAATATGGTTAGTATGCTTCCAAGATGTTTATTGGCATACAGTACTGTATATGTCTTTCTTTACGCAAGTGTTATATTTTCTAAATTTCGCCGCTTGTATTAGGTTGAGAGAATATTGGTAAAGTCGAACTTTTATTTTAGTTTTATATAGTTATCTCACGTCACAAACTATAAGCAATATTTTGATTACTTAGATCTGATAATTCAGCAAACAACCTTTTTTATAATTATTAATTAATATTGTTATTATTTTGATCTGCTCGAGGCAGACAAAACAAAACAGGAAATTGGGAATAAAAAAGTCATTAATTAAGTAAATGATAAAATTACGTATGGACAAGATGGAATTGGGCAAAAAATGGATGACTGACCCACTACTACAAACAACTATATAAAATGACTAGTATCAAAAACAGCCTGCCCACAAATATATGGGTATTTACAAAACAAAAAGACCGAGGCCACAAATGCAATGTAAATTAGAGTCACTTGTCAAAGTAAGCGTGACTTCTCGTTCATAATAAAACAAATTATTAACTGTCTCAAAACAGAAACAAAACATCTGTCTTATGATTGGTCAATACTTATTTTGACATGACTGAGAAAGAACACTGGGTAATATAAAAGCAGGAAGAAATCAACTGAACTTCATACGCCAAATAAGATTAAACTTATTAATTGCAATAATCACTTATTATAGAATCTGAGTTCAATTTTTTTGCATTATTGTGTAGATATATATTTATTTTTGTGTTTATTTAAGAATCTACATTAAGAGTAGTCGATTAAGTAGTTTAAAAAAATTATCAAAAAATTAAATTCTTTTTCACATAATGAAGGTGACAAAATAAACTTCATATAACTAAATATAAGATATGTTTATTTTTTACAGCAATCTACTATGTAGCCGTAATTTACAACAGTGTTTGATATATTGCCATCTGATTTAGCAAGGTAAGCCTTACCATCTTTGCTAATACCTTTTGTTTACATATTTTTCTAACAATGGTTTATTTTTTGAGAAATGCATTTTATTAACAATCGAATTCATATATATTTTGTTTGTGCCCATATTTAAAACAAATGGATACATGAAATTACAAAAAAATGTTACATGTGAATCTTCTGTTGTAACATGTATATTAAATCATAATGAAAGGTACATAAATATCATTTACATTGATTGAATTTAAATAAAACCGAAATCAAAGTGAAAGAAGCCTGGATCACATATCTAAGGTAAAAGGATTTGTTATTCTCTAGTTGTGTCACTTAAAACACAAATTGATTTAGGAATTTTGGTTCCACCGCTAAATTTAACGTTTGGACACGTAATAAATGTAAGATGACAGATTGATTTTTCAACACGCAATGTACAATGATTCATTCATATAATTCCATTCTGAATTATAATTAGATTTTTGCTTTTACTGTTCCACTAGCAGTGTATGAGAATTCAGTATCTAATACAAACAGCATTTATGAAAACCGTTTCACTTGAACTATTAATTTTTTATTTTATGTGTTTGCTTTAGAATGAATCAAGTAAAATGTATTCGGTGTGTGTTTCTTGTGATTTTACTATAGGGTAAGTTTTTTGACAACTTCAGCAATATTTACGTAAACAACTACATGTATAACATTTTTTCAATATCCTGGTTGTAAAAAAATATATGCCTTGTAACGCCAAGTTATTACAAAAACAGTGTTTTTTACTGTCTCGCTTAGCAAATGGACAGAAAGAGGATGTAACGTGAGCCAAAGTGATCACAAAAGAACAGTTTGCCAGTGCAACCATCTTACTAATTTTGCCATTTTGATGACACTATATTTTCCTGTAAGATATTTCGGTTCCTTTGATTCCTAGATGTTTGTACAATCTTAAAACAGCTGTCGGTGTAAGCAATGTATGTATTTCTCATATTTATTCGACAAAAGACAAACAATCGTTAAAAACAATGTCTTTGGTTGGAGTGGTTATCTTCATATCATTTACGGTTCTTATATTTGTTATCTACATCCTAACGCGGAGGTACATGCATGTTAAATGTAAAATTGAGTAGTGTACGTAAAGATACACGTACATATGAAACATGATTCAAACATTTAAACATCAAGTATATACATATTGTAATACTTAAAGAGGTTCGGTCCTCTGTTTTTGGGTAGCCATTTTGGGTCACCTCTATTCTAGAAATTATGCCACATATAATGATTCTACCCATAAATTCAAATTTTATAATGCCAATTAAACTATGTTAAATAAAATAGTAATGGAAAAATTAAAAATATTTACAGAGTTTAGTATGGGACTATATTTTGTGGCGGAAGGTTTTTTAAGAAGAAAATGAACATTTTTCATAACTCAGTTGTTTTAGAGTACCGTCACTTTAGCTTCCTTATTTTCAGTGAAAACAAAATTTCCAGATAGTTTGTGCATTAGGATGTGTCATTAGGATGACACATATTGGCAAATTTAACTTATATTTCATAAAAGTCAAGGAAAACAAATCCCAATTTTTGCCTAAAATCAGCTTATTTCATGCCATATCTAAAATTTTACATAATAGACCCATACTTTTTGTTTTATTTTCTGAAATTTTAAGATTTTTCTGACAAGTTTATCATAATTTGAGAAAAAGTTTGAGACTTTTAAATAATTTCATTACATGTTGAATTGGTAATAGATAAAAATAGCGTTTTATCAGTGCAAAAAGGTCAAAATATCAATTAGGTGAAGAAATTGTAACAATTTACTTTATGATAATTTTAATTTCATTTATTTTAAATAGTATAAATTTGTATTTGGTCCCATGGTTCATTCCGATAATAAAATATAGAGGGAAAAGCGATTTATGTGCAATCTGCCCTTTCAGTGCAGAAAGGTCATATTAAATACACCGTAGCGCCAAATGAAGCATATAGACCCCAAAATTTTGTTTTGAATTTTGGTTAAGCTATGTGTGTAGATTTTTTTAAAATACTTTAGGAAAAAACTTTAAGACTTTTGATCGCAGGATCCAACCTCCTTAAAATGTATGTTTCAGATATATCAAAAGTGACCAAAACATCATCATGATGAATCACTGTGAATCGTTGATTCTTTCCTATGTGATTTTTATATCCGCTGTAGAACAGGCAGGACATGGGGTATATTTTTATACGTGTTCTATAAGCTTTTAGAATTTTGATACGAGAGGTATTCTTGTTTTGAGGACATCAATAAATCACATTATAAATTGTTAATTTTTAAGATGAAATGAATAAATTTATAAGATAACATTTCAGATTTTAAGAATTTATTAAGAATAACATCTGTTATTATGATTCCAGGGTATGTGCATTGCAATTACGGCAATTATTCATTATCTTTTCCTGGTCAACTTCTTCAGTATGCTAGGAATGGGAGTTTATTACTTCATGAGTATTACAGTCACGCACTATACCATGTACGTGGCAAACAACTTCAAGTCTAGATCCAGAGTTTACTGCTTTCTGTTTGCCATATGGGGTAAGTAAATGTGGAAATTTTCATTCACATTTAAAAGGTCTTTCATATGAGACTTTCAAGATTTTAAATGGCAAAATCAAGAAACTTTATGACCTGAAAACTTCAATTGTCTTAACCCACCAATACAATATTTAATTTCAATTTCAAAATAGAACAAATATCTTATTAAAACTATGATTTCAACATTAAAAGACCGATAAAAGCTTTCAATTATTTTATATGAATTTTATTGTATTTATCCAGAGAAACTGGAAAATGTTTTGTGGGCTAACTAGGTATCTTTTCACCTAAAGTTTAGTCAAGCAGTACATAATATAATTATGTATTTACACATGTCAAAGAAGGACAAAATATTTTTGTAATATCAGATTAATATTCTTTTAATTTGATTTTGATTACTTGACTCACCAATTCATAGTTTATTATACCTTTTTACAGTTTTACGTATTTCTTAAGTAAAAAGACCTCCGTTCATTTTCTAAGTTCATTGTATACAGGCATCCCTACCATCCTTCCGACTGCAACTCTTGGAGCGTTTTGGGGAAAAGGTTATCACCTTGAATCTTTGTATGTATTTTCAAAACATTCATAATAAGAAAATATTTTGAACGACATTGCCATTTCTCCATACTATTGTTAATTCACCAACTATTGATTCCTGCTAGATTTCCTAATTGAATATTACTTGAATCAGTAGTTTTATTATGTAGTTGCTGGTTGTCCCCGGATAGCGGTTCCCTCTACATGTTTATTGTTCCAGTCTGTTTAATTAGCGTTGTAAGTAACGTATATTCCTATACACAATAATGGTATAATTAAGTAAAATATTTCTACCCGTAAAATTATATTACTTATTACTTAATTTCGAACGTTTAATTTTTTGGCTAAACCCTCCATACGTAAGTTGTTTAAGGTTTATTCTGAAAATTTTAGTAAGGTGTACGTCAATGTTAATATTTGAACATAGAACAATAAAAAAATTGGATAGAAACACAAAACAAAAGCGGCAATAAAACAAGGTAATCTGTAAACAAAGAAAAGATTAGAAAATAGTATAATTCATATTTTTGCTGTTATTGTTTTTCATATGGTAGCTCATTCTTATTTCAGTTAAACGTATTGATTATCGTTTCACTGGTAAGAGTATTGTGTGTTTCAAAACCAATGGCAAAGTCCTCACTTCAGAAGAAGGCAACATAGGTAAAACCAGCGTATATATAAATATAATGCCAATTATTTTCTTATTGTTTTCCCCATCCATTTTTATTTAAAAGTAATAAAATATTTCATTGATGGAAATATGATTAGAATAACAAAATACTACATTGTATTATGAACAACGAGTAAACCGATTGAAATAACATTAATTTGATTATCTTTTTCGATCTAATGTTGTTGCACGGACAGGTCCGGTTTGCGATCCCATGGAACACTTTTACCAATCCTAGGTGTAACCTTGCTATTCATTATTCTGGCTGTTAACGAAAAAGCAGATGTGTTTCAGTATATATTTGCCATTGCAAATTCACTTCAGGCAAGACTTTTCTTATAATGTGTTAATACAATTGTTCAAACTTGATATTTATTTTCCTTTTTCAATAAAATAAACTTATTTTTCAGGGATTTTTTATATTCATTTCGCACGTGCTGTTGAACCAAAAGGTAAGCGTAAATGCATTAAAAAAGATAAGAAGTATATGACACATTTAATAAGAAGAATTATTATGACCTTATATTTTTCCTTCAGATTTTTAAATTTATCATGCATGGTAAATTTTATAAAAATAATGTAAATATATTGGTAAAGCAGAGTAAACCTGTTTGCCATCATCCTCGTCATATTCATCTGATATACAATATCCTTCTTACTACTTGTTACATGTAGGTGATGCAAGGTTTAAGAAACAAATACCCAGCCTTAAGTATTATTGCTAGTAAAGATGAACACAACAAAAACGAGACCATTATTGTATCACGAAGTCAATCAACATGTAAACCTAATGCTTCGTTGGTGGAAACCAAGGTGGGATAAGACGCCAACAATATAGTTCATCAATATTTCTGTGAATTCTTGAATATATATTTGAAGAGAAAAAAGTCTCACTCACAGTGAATGTATAATCAAATTTAAATCATTTTTTTTTCAGAAACAGAGTATCTTTGATAGGACTTATAACAAAAAAGTCAAGAAATCGGAGTCGTTAATGGCAGAGACAACACTGGCTACTGATTGTCCTTTAAGTGCTGCACACGACAAAGTAAGTTAATTTCGTTGATATTTATAATAGAGATTGTAGAAAATTAGTATTCATTTGATATTACCATCTCCTAATATATAATCATTACATGCATTTTTGTTTAGAGCTCTGTAATGCCCGATATTTACAAGTAACATGATAACCTTCTGAAAAAAGAAGAAGAGGAAAATAAGGTATACATCATACATATTCAATACCTTTATCTGTGTAAACAATATATATATATATATATATATATATATATATATATATATATATATGAATTTTTCATATACGTAATAGTGCTGCAAGTTTAGTAAGTCGCCTAGGGTGGGCTCCATGAGCTTTATATGCATTTTCAAGTTCAGTCCCTTATGAGACTTTTATCGAGTTTGATATTGATTGATGGCCCGGATAAATCAATTTTTTTTTCAAGCAGATTAAATGATATGGATTTTGTTTCTTTTACAGAGATTTTATTTTCATTCAATTTATAGCTGTGGGAGAGAAAGTATACAGTGACAAAAATGTATAAAGAAGATGTTATAAACAAATCTCATTTGAATTATTTAAAAAAGCTTACCATTAATTTGCATGCTGATTTTTTTTTCACATTTTTTTTAAAACTGTATATGAGAGAGAGAGAGAGAGAGAGAGAGAGAGAGAGAGAGAGAGAGAGAGAGACGATGTGTGTTGTTTAAAACTTTGCATAATGTTTGTATAATGTTTCCGACTATTATGATTTTCGCAAGTCTTATCTAAAGGGGCATGGTTACCAATTTGGTGAAATTTTTATTGTTTACAATGCTTATTAATTCTTTCTTATGATGAACCAAATTTGAATGCCAGTCATAGAGGAATAAGCAAGTATTTGTATTTCGTTTATATCTCAACGACTAACACTCAAAATGTGGTTGACTATTAGAAATGCTCTACTGAAATATTGTAAATATTAAAGTCGGAAAAAATACATTTTTGCCAAAGCCATGACAATGCCCCTTTAAAAACAGAATACATGTCTTAAATTGTTGATCAGAATCTCATTGAAACGTACATTGTTCTTGATTTTGCTAGGCCTTGAAACGATATTATTGAAAAAAAAACCTTTCTGTTCCTATTTCTTTAAATATGTGGATGTATACCTATTGAAATAATAAAAGGGTTAATAAATACTTCATTAAGAGACTCTATTTAGATCCATTTTAAGAAAAGTAAAATTCTACAATCAAGATTAACAATACACATTATTTTGTCTTACCTTAATTGTATTTAGGGGTTGTTTCTGTCTTTTTTTAGAATGTTTTTACTCTTCTTTGATTTTAAATACAGACTATAATAGTTAAGCACTCGTAAACAACGTTATTGTCAAATTTTCCTCTTGTACTTGTGAAAATGATACATGAATTAATAATAAACAAAAGTCATTTGTAATGTTTAAAATATGTATATATATATATATTTAACAGTTGAAAAGGAAATTTTAAATCAACCTGTTTCTATGATTTCAAACAATGATAATTATAACTTTAGAATGGATGGTGTAGTTAATATACTAACTGCAGAGACTACAGTAACATACATATAAGAAGCAAAACAATTTGTTTAAGTGTATCTATGACCGAGGTATGTAAACAAATTCAAAGTGATCAGAGAGCGAAACAAAGCTAAACCTACACTTCATTTATTTGTACCAATTTTTTTTCAAATTGAAGGCACGCATGTTTGTTTATCAGAGTGGGAAGGAAATATCGGAGAGAGACCTTAAAATCTTGAAAAGCAGAAAAAATGATACATAATTACTTCTTCCAGCCATGATAAATAAATGATGACATACAGGTACATATATGTTGATTTTGATTAGAAACATACAGTTGTTTTGATTACAAGTCAAACGATGGTGCAAGCTTCATCAAATTTCAAGGAAACTGGATCGTGTACAAAATTTTATCAAGAGTCCAATAACCAAAAAGGGTGCATTTAGCTAAAAAAAAAAAAATAAATGATGATATACAGGTTTGCTGATTTTGATTAGAAGCATATAATAGATGTTTTGATTACAAGTCAAACGATGGTGCAAGCTTCATCAAATTTCAAGAAAACTGGAACGTGTACACAACTTGATCTGGAGTATAATAACCAAATAGGGTGCAGACAGGAAATTATATACATGCATGCATCCTGCAAAGAAAAAGTTTTAGTTTACTATTTCAAATTAGATGACTGCAGAATTAGTACATTAATCTAATTAAAATTGGATCTTTAGATCCGCTCACGTGGAACGCCACATACGTGTAGAGATATACATGAGGGGATCAAATGATTAAATTTTTATCACATTGCATTAGTTGCTACATTTATAATCGATGCATCCAGTCAGACTTGCAAATGCAAGTCTCGTAGCTTGTATACGTTAAAGGAAACAACCAATGATACAAAGTATGTATTTCCGTTTGTGGTCGTTCGTGATAAGTTGTGTATTTGACATTCTCATAAAAGCGATATGGGCTGCTCTTTTTTTGTCGGAATTTTTTTTCTAAATTACATAATAGATGCAAACAATTCAAAGAATTGAACGAAAGTAAAAATGGAAACAAAACGAGGGGTTTTAAGACAAAAAATCACAATAAATCAATTGGGATTGTGCATTCTCGTTCCACAAAAGGTAGCGACCGTCTAATAAACCAGTGCCTAGTGGGCATTGCAATAGAAACAAAGGCATCACATAAAACCGTTAATAAAGTCGAATTTTTATCTTGAGCATAAAAAGATAGCATGTAAAACTGAGTCTTTAATCTGACTTCAATAAATTTGAGCTATTTCATCAGCGTAAAGGTTTCATTCCAAGTATATTTGAAGTTTCATGTATTTACTAGCAACATCCCCTCTCCAGTTAGCTTTTATAAATGATCAAGATATAAATGTAAAGTAATCGGTTGTGATAGATAAAGATATTTTATGTACAGTTTCTGGGTATATTCTCCACAATTACTTCTAAAATCCATATTTTGCATAAAGCCATGAAAATACCATATCCCGATAAAACATTTTTGAAATAAATTTCTCCGCTTATATTATTATTGTATACGCATTTCTTGTACTTTTCTGTAAAACTCAATTTAAATGCATTTTTTAGCTTATGAAATCACAACGTTTATTCAAATACCTCTGAAAAATAATGGCTACACTACAACTAACACTACTAAAGAAACTGTAAAAAGAACAACAACTTCATTTTAAACAGTTTTGAATCAACAACCACCGCTGTACCATAAAGACCAAAAAATCAAGGAGCCCGTCGGGGAACATTTTAATATGAGTGGTCACAAATGGGAAGACATGAAAGTAGTGGTTATTGACCATAATCCTCATTGGACAGACGCGGAGAGGAAAAGCAAGGTAAAGTTCTAGATGCACAGACTCAAAACTTTTAGACCCGATGGCATAAACAAGCAAATTGACTTCATTAAAATGAACGTCTCATAGCCTAACATCACCTGTTACCCATATAGTAATTTTACCAAATCTGTAAACTGCGCCTCTTTCAGTTATTAGTTTCCTCTACTACCTTTTATTTGTTAAAAATTATTTTTATAATTTCTAAATTTCCAATTTATTAATTTTTTTCTTCATTTAAATTAAACTCTTACTCATTATAAACTTAATTAAATAATTCGGATTTAAAGTATAAGCGCCGTACCAGTTACCAACGGGGGTTTCAATTTTTCTTTATTAACTCGGACGTCAATTTTAATTAGCTAGTTAACTCAATCAGGCGTGAAGTTGGCAGTCGATTGATTACTTTAGAGCGATCGGCCGCATTGCCAACACCTCCTCTATGTGATTCAGAAGTGTTTAAAATGTAGTTGTTGTTCTTTTTATAGTTTCTAGTTGTGTTAGTTGTAGTGCTAGGTTTTGTTTTCCTTGATTTTACCCATGTAATTTATTTCTTTTGTCCTGAAGAAGGGACTGGTTGTCCCGAAAATTTGACAATATCAATTGTTCGTGTCGTTAGCCATTTTTAGTGCTTTATATATACAGTTTACTTGCTTAGTATATATATAATTGATCCGACACTTTGAAGATGCCTAGTGTTGTTGATTTTATTCAGTGCTTTTTATATTATTCTTGATCAACTGTATCTTCAGATCCACTAGCATCTTTTATCGGTACAGTCTCCTCCCAGCCTGGTAGGATTTGAATTTGTTCCGTGTACATAGCTCTAATCTACCCTTTACTTTTATTATTTATTTACTTATTTATTGTTATTCTTCCTGGGCGCGTCTTTTAACCACAATGAACCACATTGAACCGCAATGAACCCCAATGAACCACAACGATACCACAATGAACCGCAATGAACTGATATTAAGTGAATACATTCATAATATATTGGTATAACTGTCTAAAAGTGTCATATATACAATTTACAGGTAATTGACAATGTATTAATTTGCATTCACAGTGCTGGCAAATTCAAAGTTGCCATTCTAATAGTTAATATAGTAAGCTGTGTTATTTTATTATGCTACTTAACATGATTTTATGAAGACTCTGCTTGTAATCATGAATAAAATAATAAATATTTCCAAATGTCACGAGACCATGTGATATAAAAAATAATTTTAAACCCGAGTCAAGAGTCGAAATTGAGTTTGATTGGACGAATTTGAGAAATTAAAGTCATTTCATGTTCTCCTTTGAAAGTAGTACTGACATACGAGCTATAATTTCTTTTTTTATCGTGGAAAAGTCAATTAAAATAAGATTAAAGGTGTGATTAGAGGTCTTTGGTTCGAAACTATATTCTATCAAATATCATGAGATATCCAATATATATACTCTATATAGTTTTGGTTATATTCAATCTAACGTGGAATAACGTTTTTCATGATTGTCTGATTATTGAACTGATTTTCTATAATTGTTAGTTATATAATTGTAGCAACATACACAGAAATATTTTAACTATTCTGCAAATATTATAGCATGACAAATCCGCAAATATTATTCCTAAACTACATTTAAATAGTGGTAAAAGTGCAAAAAACCGAACACTGATAAAAAATCACCCCGTATACAATTATTTTTTGTAAAATTATATCACGATCTTCGCAGCCTGTACATCAGGACTGGGTTGCTCAAAACCCTTGTAACTTTAATCACTGGTTAATTTAACCATTGGTCAAAGCCAGTGTTTAAACACCAGGCACCAGTGGTCAAAGTTTTGTTGCTCGATGTGAATTTAGCTGATGGCTATCTAACCACTGGTTACTATTGTTTAAAAGTAGTTAGCATCCCTTAATGCACTTACTTTGTCCGTCTGTCGGTTATGGCTGAAAAAAAACCTGATAACTATTTGGACAGACAGCACTTAATTTATCATTAAACAAGTTAAAGACTTTATATCGGTCTATACAACTATATGAAAATACATGTGATGGACGCAACGCTTTGTGCTCAAATACAGGTAAATTGTGAGAAAAGTGAATTTTGTTTTGATTATTATAGACATTGTACCTGGTTTAATATATGGGTTTTTTTTCAAATTGGCACTTATTTTTTTCTCTATAAGTGTGAATAAAATTACTATGTACGTAATTGTTAGCTTCCACTGGATGGTAGTAAAGGGGAGCTGATCCGCTTTTTTTCAATTTGCGTTGGGCCATTGCTATTTATCAATTCAATGTAAAAAAAAAAAAAATCAGAAGAATTTCATAAAGTGTACAAAACAATCGTTACGAAGACCCCGGGGAAAGCTTAAATTGCACACAAGTGTAGATTCGGGGAGGGGAAGGTAAATCAATTTTTAAAATTATTTATTGAACTCGCTAAAACCCCACATTGTTTTAATAAAATCCTTTAATGTTTACTAAAAAATAAGGAAATATACACTTCACACATGAATTTACCTCTAGCTTGAACCCTCACAGAATGATGAACCCCCCCCCCCCCCTCTTTTCTTCGGTAAATAACAAAAATTAATTTAATTAAGGTTGATTTTATAGTATAAGGATTCATAATTAGTCCATGCAGCTAGGGAGCACATGCAGCTAGGGGTCATTACAAAGGCAATCATCGCTGCACTCTGCTTTGTATTAGTATGGAACTTGCATACCCAAAAGTATGTATGTGTGTGAGGGGGATAATTGGATTGTTATTAAAAGCAGTAGAAAAGGAGATAATATTGAAAATAATGATGAATGAAAATGTATTGTATATATATATCAGATTATTCAAAACAAATGTAGGAACGGGAGGGGAAAACCACCAAATATAGTTTTATTACAGTAACAATAAATAATAAGGAGTAAACTTTTAAAAAAACTGCACGGCTTAAAGGACAAGTGTTCTCTTTTACAGGTCGGGGAAACTATTTTCTGTGACGTCGGAATAAATTTACATTCTAAACGAGGCACCGACAAAATCGACAAACTGGCCAATCAGCTAAATGACATTCCTGAGTTGAAATGCATCATGGGTTACTACATAAAATACAACGTTTAGAAAATGTTAGTTTTTCTAATTGCTTTTGGAATTATTTACATCATCATCTACTTATTCCATGCTCATATTTACAAACACTCATTTTACAATGGTAAAAATTTGGTTTTATCAACTGCTGTTGACATACATGTAAGCCTTACTGCCAGCGCTGATTTTTCAGTGAATACAGATTTATCGTGAATTTCATGGTCCTAGACATTCGACTCGGAGGTGTTCGTATATTGTCAGGCATTCAAAAGACCTCATGTGCCCATTTAAAGCCTAAGTGTAAATGATTACGAGATGCTTGTTTGGTGCGTACTTTTGATATTTATCCATGTGAATCATGTGAGAGGTATTTCAACGTACTATTTAACATGAAAAATCGGCAATGTTTGTTAATGTGAGCATGGAAAATCTTAATTGGAACCTAAACTTTTTTTTTTACAAAAAAAGTTGAAAAATTTTATAAAATTGACGTTCCCGCAGTCATTTGAATTCAAGTCGTAAATTAGTCAAAACCACGTGTTTATTGTAAAAACGTAAACATGTAGTAAATCACATGTGTTGCTTTTTATTCACTGATTGGACAGTTGTTCGCGGTACGCATCGCTCTGCGCAATAACAACAATATCCATATAAGGTAGTTTCCCCGACCTGTTTAAAAAGCTAAAAAAAAAAAAAAAAACAACATTTGTATTAGACCATCAGACCATCAGTTATTTCGAGACCAGATTCCCAGATTGAGGGGAAAATAGTAGAAATAAATTTGTATTACATGTACAATAATAAATATTATACACATTATACACACTTTTCATTTATATATATTTCCTATTCAAGATCGCATGGTTTTGGTAATAGTTTCTTAACTCATTCTCTCAAACCATGTCCATTTTACTCAATCTGTGCAAGCACGGGTTGATTTCTAGTATTTTTCAATCAAAACAAACAAATCATATCTCAAAAAAGGAGTTACAATAATTTTCCACAACCCTTACTGTTGTCGCTGAGCAATTCTCTGTTGGCTTCAATCTAAGACTTACCTTTAACACCCCCACCCAACTTACTTAAAATAGTTATAGTTTTGGAAGTAATAGTATGTCACAATATATTTTTGTCCCCCTTTCCCCTTATTTTTTCAGATTTTTTTATTTTTATTTTTCGGGAGAATCTATCTCCTCCTTGAAAATAGTATAAAACTGCACTGTTTCAGAAATTACTAGTATCATCTATTAAAGCATACATTTTTTTGCAGTGCTATGATAGACACTAATAGGAATATTTAACTTGCATGCTCAGGTTAGTAAATAATTTATCTGATAGAGTTCAGAGATAATTTGTATTTCGCATTCCATTATTTGTCCAATATACAGTGGAGCCTCAGTTATCCGGACGTTTTCGTTCCAAAGTCCAATCGTCCGGATAGGTGAGGCGTCCGGATATCTGAAATTTGTCTATTGTTGTCATAAATGATAATTTATTTGTTTTAATGGGTGTTGATGCTGTTTTCTTTGCCTTTTACATGTATGCTAAACAGCAACAAATTAGAGTTGTTCTTTGAAATTCACCTGTTTTTAATACAAGAAATCCTGCTTTGTATTGTTATATAGTTAGGAAATATTAACCAAACTATAATAATAGCCAAATCTAGCTAAATATATGTCCAAGTGTGAATGTGCCTATTTACGTTATGTTTTAAACACTGTATTTTTAGACACGTGCACTTCCGATCAGTTGAATGCTTTCCTTTTTTGTTTTCTTCCTATACTTCCGGTTTTGACTTAATTTAACAAGACATTCGCGAGACACTTCATTTAAAATAACTTTTTGAATATAAATAACAAAAGCTATGTAAATCTTTCCTTTTTTATTAAGCACATTCTTCCTTTGAAATACAGGGGTGTTTTAAACAGTGGTGTCACTTGACAGGTACGGAAGCGTATTAGTGCCATATTATAATTTTTTTTTTCTTTAAAATTCCAGCTTTAAAGTTGGAATTTCCAACTTTAATCTTGGAATTTTCAACTTTAAAGTTGGAAGTTCCAACTTTAATCTTGGAATTTCCAACTTTAAAGTTGATTTTTCCAACTTTAAAGTTGGAATTTCTTTGCATGAAGAATTTAATGGTACTATGTGTTTTCACAGAATTTGCGTATAAATAAGGTTAATCAGTCCAAAACTAGCGCACGTTTTTCTGCGCAATAGATATACAATTTTTTCAATTGGCGGCACTGTAGCTCCCAGGTCGTCCATCCGAATTTTTTAAGACCAGGAGCTACAGACCTGCAGCTATCTTTGTCCGCGTTATTGATGTTGTGCATTGTACTAAGTATGATATTAGCTAAATCTGACAGGCACTAAAATGACGTCATTTTTCATTATGACGTCACTAATGTGCGCTAAACATGGAATGATCGTTCAAATGTGTTACTATAATATACTGGTACTGTACCAGTTATCGGCTAAGACCAGTTATCGGCTAAACTGAGAGTTCGGGTTTATAGCACGCGACTATCCGAGATTTTTTAATTCAGTCGTCTGTTTCGAATAAAGAAAAGTAAGTTTGCTTGAACACTTTCTTGAATATGATTTAACCATGAACGATCATTGTTTACCGCTGATTTACATCTTTGCACTTTCAGCAGTTGGGGAAGTGACGTAATAAGTTAAAAATAGAATATGACCTCTTTGTGATACGTTATTATATTACTTCTTTGATATGACATTTAATATCAATACATATAACATGTAGAAACAAAAGGAATTCATTAAATTCTGCGAGATTCATAGCGCAGTTGATTGCACAATATTATGTATTGAATAGTCTACGATTTTGTGTATTACCGTATGATAACAAACGAATAATTTTTTGAGTTTTGTTTATGTATCATAACCATTGCGACCTTTATTCTGACCCCAAAAGGGCATAATTCAAATTACATTATGCAGAGTATCAAATCAAAATGTACAGGGATTTTACTATGTTATCATCGCGAAGCCGATAACTGGTACAGTAAATCTTAAAACTCGGCAAATTCGGGGCGTGCTAAAAAGCAAAAAAACAAGATGTTTTGAGTTCTTAATAATGATATAATATAACAGATGGATAAACAAGGAAATCACCATTTAAAGTATGTCAAGTTTTATCCAAAAATATCAAGAAATAAGCAAATACGAAAAGAAAACGTTAAAATTTAGCCGATAACTGGTACAGTGCCAGTATATTTACTTTCAAAAAAACTTCCAGAACTTACTTCCATGTCAAACTCAAATCCTCAAAATTTTCAGTTAAGGGAGGTTTTTGCTTGGCGCGTCACATATGATGTTTTATGAGTAGTTTTCGTTAAAATTAGACACTTACACATGCGACAACCACTTTTATAGCTTACGTGCAGGCTCATAATTTCATCATTTATTCATATAATTAAAATGGTGTTGGTTATCACATGTGAACAATATGAATTTTTTAAAAAAAATGAATACGGAAAATGATATTTTACCGACGTCAATTACGCTTTTATCTATTGTTATCGACGTCAACAACGCTATCGACGCTGAGTGAGAAGCTGATTAGCAGAATGTATTAAGGAGTCTCGGGGGAGAATGTTTCAAACATACGATTTCCTTTAATTTTTTTACAGTGAAAGGTCAACTTATGAGTAAACTATATGCAAAATATATTTTGTAAATTGACCGGATAGTTTATCTGTTTACCGCGCTCAAATTTTTGTCGTATGTCCGAATTATCCTCGACATTTTATATAAGATTATATAGGAAAAAGGGGGTTTTCATTTTCAATTTCATATGTAAAAAGTTACAAACATACGATTTTCTTTTAATTTTCAGCGATGAAAGGTTAACGTATAAGTAAACTTTCTGCCCAATTTAAACGAAATTGACCGGATAGTTTTTATGCTATCCGCCCTCATAGTTTGGTCCTATAAACTTGTCGTGCCAGCCATTTTACATATAGAATTGTATAGAATAAAAGGATGTTTACGAATCAAATTTAATCTTATTTGTAATATACCTTTCCATTTATATACCTTTCCATTTACACAGAACATGAAAGGATCGTGCATATGTTTTTATTTTGCAAATTATATTTTCAATTTTAATTATTGACGCTGCAATAAAAAATGCACGACATTTATTTTTGTCAATTGTTACGTCAAAGTCTCAACTGATCATGACGTCATCGTAAGACGTTAACTCCGACGTGGATAACGTCGATTTTGAAGAAGCGGCGAAATGATTAAAATACATCTGAACATTATTCTAAGAATTCAATTTGCTAAAAATAATTTTTATGATAATTGTTTTTTTTTAAATAAAAACGTTACATGATAACCTGTATATTTGAACATTTTACTTTACATTTGCGGTTTACGACAGTAATGCGCAATGCCCTGCGCAGAGGGTGCAAAATTTTAAACCCGCGACCGACCTTTATTGATAAGATATTATTCTGTTAGCACTTAATATTGTTCCACTGATTCTTAAAGCATACATACAGTACAGCTTACGACTGAAACACGGTGCGACACGGCTCAACAACGTGTAACACCCGGAATATATATATGTGTGAAAATGGAGGATTCAAGAATAAAACCTCCTTGTTTTTATTTAGTTATTTTAAACCAACTTAAATATTTATTTATTTACTTAAAAGAAACTAAAGGAAAAGAAACAGAAAACAACAGCAACAACAACAACAACAAAGAACTAGGTACGGTAAATGCCAAAAATGGCCCTATCTCCAAATTGGACGATATTTTACTTAAAGGTAGACATGAATATGTAACTTCATAAAATAGAACAGTTTTGTTATTTTCTTCATAATTTTTATGTGTGCCACTGCTCAAATAGTGGGTCATTTCATTCACGTTTTAATGACGTCGCACTTAACATCGTAACGTTATACAGTGGAGCCTCAGTTATCCGGACTCTTTCGTTCCAAAGTCCAATCGTCCGGATAGGTGAGGCGTCCGGATATCTGAAATGAGTCTATTGTTGTCATAAATGATAATTTATATGTTTATAATGGGTGTTAATGCTGTTTTCTTTGCCATTCATACTTAATAGCAACAAATTAGAGTTGTCCTTTGAAATTCACCTGTTTTTAATACAAGGAACCCTGCTTTATATTGTTATTTAATCAGGAAATATTAACCAAACTATAATAATAGCCAAATGTAGCTAAATATATTGTGTCCAAGTGTGAAATGTGCCTGTTTACGTTCTGTTTTTAACAATCTATATCTAGACACGTCAATTTTTAACCAATGCACTTCCGATCAGTTGAAATGCTTTCCTTATTGTTTTCTTCCTATACTTCCGGTTTTGACTTAATCTAAAAAAGCATTCTTGAGACACTTCGTTTAAAATAACTTTTTTGAATATAAATACCACAAAGCTATGAAAAACTTCCTGGATTTATTAAGCATATTCTTCCTTTTAAATAGAGGGGTGTGTTAAAAAGTGATTGCACTTGACAGGTGCACAGTGTAAATATACCCAAGCCACGTGCAGTGAGGCGTGACTAATCCTGTCTAACCAGCAATGTCGGTAATATTTGAAAGTTCTTTGAGAAGTTAGAGTGTTTATACAAGCTACTCATGGGGGCTAGCAGGTGAAAAGGTGTGAAACTCAATTGATAGTCTTAATCTTACTAATGTATTAATCGGAGTATCATTAAATTTTACCGTCCGGTTAAATGAAGCAAAATTTATAGTTAAACAGTATTTTGTGGTAAAAACAGACCGTCCGGATCTGGAACGCGAAATTCCGGATATATGAGACAAAATATCGTATACAAAATCTGTTCCCAAATAAAATAGTCCGTAAACTGAGGCGTCCGGATATCTGGCGTCCGTATATCTGAAGCCCCACTGTACATGTTAACAATCGTATCTCTATGAATCACTTTATAATCATTTTATGGTAACTTTAAATAAGACAATAAGTTGTATATTGACCATTACAATATATATAATTATTAACTTATATCTATACACAGTAAATAAAAAGTCCAATATCCTCTATGTTTCTGGGAAGTTCAAATTATAGTTCTCAATATATCAATGTTAACGCACGTGCCTTTTTATTTACGTTACATCATTTACATGTATACATTCTTTATTGGAAGGGTTGTGATTTTTTTTTTAAAGTTTAAAAATAGTAAATTATTATAGTCTTTACCAAACCGAATCTCCGTATTTCCATTTGCATCCAAACTAGTTTCGTTAGAGTTTAGGCTCGCGGTGTAGTTTCAAAATAAGAAGTCGGGTTTTTCTTGAGAGGTCAACAACTCGTTTTTGTTACATGTATCGGGTTAGTCCTGGTTAATGTTTGCATCGTCGCACTCGCCAGCATCAACGA
The DNA here is from genome assembly GCA_016163765.1 of Magallana hongkongensis. Lineage (NCBI taxonomy): Eukaryota > Metazoa > Mollusca > Bivalvia > Ostreida > Ostreidae > Magallana > Magallana hongkongensis. The sequence continues at coordinate 23,348,898 of WFKH01011801.1, forward strand.
TAATTTTTGTTTGAGATATGCATGCTTAAAATCGTTGCGTATAAATGCATTTGTGCCCCAAACAATTCGTATGTTTGTCATCTTGCACTTTCCGCTCGCATTTAGAATTATTGTATCCCTTGTAATGGGACGTGGAAATAGAAAATAAAAAGCGTCACCGTCATGTAATTGCTGCAATCGATTTATTATTTTATTTTTTGTTATTTTCGAAAGGCAAACGAAGTTGCGATTAGTAATTGCCGTTGATATTTCTGTACAATTTAAATCAACACTTACTGGCGGGAACGTCATTACACATTACACATATTTTAAAACAATGGGTTTTGGTCAAAAATTAAAAAAATTTATTTGCATGTAGTTTTACCTTGCCTTTTAGAATTTTAACAACCAGACTTCGAAAGTCAGTAACTAAAAACGTGACATAAAATGTAAGGGAAAAACGGTACAAAACATACTCTTGATTTATAGAAGTAATTTAATTAAAAAGACTATTATATATTCAGTTTATTAAGTGTATGAAACTTTAATATCATGTAGATTGGTCCATTGTAACAGCGCGTACATGTAGAATCATTACGATAGACATACATGTATTGCTGTCACTTTCTTTAACATTTAACGTTATCAAATCTAAAAACATGATTACAAACATTTGCACTTTCTCAAAGAAAATAAGTTTAAATTTATTTTCTTTCTATAATACATGTATGTGATCTACTATTTTTAAAGCGCATATAATCAATCAGTAGATGAAATGTCTTCCGTTCTCTTGTCTGTAAGTTGTTGACTTCTTCTGTATCAAGACAATAAACAAGATCATTTAGGTAACAAACAAAGAAAATATATTGCTTTAATTGTTGTTCAATGATCGTCATAAAGTAGAGAGAGAGAGAGAGAGAGAGAGAGAGAGAGAGAGAGAGAGAGAG
>WFKH01011801.1:23364476-23391251 GCA_016163765.1 Magallana hongkongensis
TTTTTTTTGTTAAGTCGTTCTTAAAATCGCAAATGTTTTTGTCAATTCGTACTTAAAATCATTCGGATTTTATTAAGTCGTACCAAGAATTATTCGATTTTTTTGCGTTTTTTTTTTAAAGTTTCTTATATTATTGGTTTAAGAACTCTGCTTCTTACAGGAACTTTAAGCTCTACTTTCGACATTAACGGAAGACCCACTCGTTGCTTTGCAACGAGCTTTGCTCTAGTTTCATTTTGGTGTTCTGTGTGTGTATGGCGACTTAACATACGATGCTCCCATTGCCCCTATGTTAAAGGCACTTGTGGATAAATCAGTAAAACCTTTACGCATTGCAGTTATCCCATATGGGTTAATGCAGTTATCCCATATGCACATCGTGAAAATAAAAAAAAATCACAGCATTTCATGTCAACACATTTTTAATGCAAAAAAAACCTTCTTTTTCTTTCAAACAGGGTAAACAAAACAAAGCCACTAGCCCAATGCAATATGACAATAAATCTCACCGATCCAGAAACCGCGGGGTTTCGAGAAAATTTCACCACACTCGGACATATTTTTCTCGGATAAAATGATAAAGGAGTTCCAAGTTTAATTACATCACTTTCTGTTTCTATATCTTTCTAAAAAAAAGAGACGCAGGCACCTCCTCCGCGGTAAACATTGCAAATTCGGGGAAAACTTCACAGGCATAATTAGTGCATCTGGGGGTCCTTCGACAGCCAATGTCGTACTTTTCTTCGTGTTCGATGGATGGCGCAAATAAATTTTCAACCATCGTTGTCAACGGGGTTTCAAATGTGGCAGGGTTCATGTTAAAATTAATCATAGGTTCGTCCGAGGTAAATATGCAAGGAATCAAGATTAAAATCCAAACCTCCAAAACTCGGAAACCACATCGTATTCTGTTCAACGTAATCTTTGTCCGCAATCTGGTTCCTGTGCATTGTTGAATTCGAAGATGGTCTAAGGCACAATGTCCATTAAAAGTTAATCTTTATAGAGGTTTTTAAGTTCCATCCTGTCACTTTGACCATGCTGACCGAAATAAATGAACTACAGCTAGTCAATCACGTGAAAAACTTTTGCACATTTTCTGAAAATGATGCAAGGTTGTGGATGCCGACATTGGGGCCCTCAATGGGATATTTTTATTGTGCGTTAAGACAAATGTTTAATGATGTCAATTTAAAATACGAAGGAATCAAAGGAACCATTTAATAGATAAAGCAGAGGTTAAAACAGATATTCCATACATAGTTTAACTGTTTTGTGGTGTTGTGTAAATTTTACCATGGTTTGGGATTCACGACCCCGGGTAACCTCACTCGACTTCGTTTCGTGAGGTTAAACCCGGGGTCGTGAATCAAACTATTGTATAATTTACACAACACCACACAACAAAAACAGTTAAAATGTATGGTATACATGTATCTATTACAAAGTGGTACCAAAGTGCACCACTCACCCCCCCCCCCCCCCCCCACACACACACACACATTCTGTTATGTAGTATTATATTAAGTACACAGATCATTGCAATAAATTTTGAGAGAAAAAACATGCAATCAAATTTTTAAAGTTTTACTGTTCTCTCCACATGAAATCGGCAATGTGAACAAATCGGCACCCTATTATCCCTACCTTTGATCCTACAGAATATGCATCCTTCTATATTGAAAACAGTGCAAAAAGTTAGACTCATAATAAGTTGTTTACACAGAAAAATGAGTCTTAAAATTGTCATGTTGTAAATTTTGAATTTACCGGGTGGCAGTAAATACAAAATTTACGTTGTCATGTTGTAAATTTTGTATTTACTGCCACCCGGTAAATTCAAAATTTACAACATGACAAAATGTTGATAATGTTTGTACAAATTACGTATGGTGTGATAAAATTCCATTGATTAGTTTATAATCATATTGTATGACATATTGTATGATACATAAAAAGCTGCAAGAAATGCTTATATTCATTGTTGAAACCGGGGTGATAATTTTTATTTGGATTAAAATATATTTTAGATAACAATCTTCATGCGCGGATCTAGAGGAGAGGTCAGGGGGTCTAGACATCCCCCCTCCTCGGGAAATTGAAGCTTATTCAATTTACATAGTAAAATTATTGAAGATAGGCCCAGGACCCCCCCCCTCCCCCCTCCGAAAAAAAATTGAAGCTCTCTACCATTACTGCATTTTTATACAACAGGGGTGAATAAACATTGATGGTCAATATCCCAGGGTTCAAACGCATCAGATGGGAATGCACACAGGGCGAACACAATCACTTAGATCCACGAAACACACTGCATTATTACTAGTCTAATTATAAATTCTGTGTAAAAATAAATACAAATAATTATTTAGTTTGGGAGAACTTAGCATTTTTTTTTTGTATATAAGAGCATGTACGGATGATTTTTATTTAGAACAGTTTGATGTCGCTAGGATACAGGTTTTCAGATCCTTGATTTGATTGGTTAATTTAGATATTAAATCTCGAATCTTGAATTTCGTATTTCAAATTTCGTATTTTGAATTTCGAATGAGCCTTCTGGGCTTTCGTAGATATTTTCCTCCGTACACACAAAATTTCATGACGGCCCGGTGCTCCAAGATGTCCATTGACGTTAACGTTTTTGACTCATTTTTCAAGCAATGGTCGTCCATATTCGGCGATAAAACGGTCAGAAATTCTTCAATTTAATTGAAACTTTCACAAAATGTCCTTCATATGTTTTTGTGATGTCATATTATATATGGTTTATTTTTGTGCGCTTAAACGGTACAGTTTTTTTAATAAGGAAAACGCGTACAAAATATTAAAAAAAATTTTAAAAACTGACATGCTCCGTGAAGCATATCTTATCAAAGTAATTTAAAAGATGTATATTTTTTATGGTGCATTCAAAAAAAACAAATCTTTACATATTTCTTAGAAAATACGTCAAGATTAAATCTGAGAAGTTTCGCTGGTATCACGCGAATAGTCCGCTCACAATCGAACTTGTCCGCGTACTTTTCTTACAACCCCCGTATTTGATTCATATAATTTTTCGGAAAAAAAAAATTCCAAAAACATATATTTAATTCGGCTCAACAAGCCAACGATGAAAATACTTGTTATGCTTGATGCATTTTCAGTTATACAAGAAAGTTAAATTCGGCTTAACATCAGAGTCGTTTTTACAAACCCTTTCTTGATGTTAAAGGGGCATGGTCACGATTTTGGTCAAAAATTAATTTTTTCGATTTTAATGTTTACAATGCCTCAGTAAGGGATTTTAAATAGGCAACCAAAATTTAATGTCGTTCGTTGAGTTATAAGCAAGTTACAGAGCTTATAATTCTTTGCTATGTAAACAAAGCTTTTGTTTACATTTTGAATGTTAAAGTGAAAATTCCAGTTTTAGACCTAAAATGAATGTGTTAAACGTTAGGAACTGATTATTTATGCTTAAAATGAATAAGAAGATTGACAAAGCAACTTGAAAAAGATTTATTACAGGCATATTGAACCCATGTAAACAAAAACAGGGCACGAGCCTTGTTTACATGACAAAAAGTTGTGAGCCCAGTATCTTGCTTATATGTCGACGACTGACTCTCAAATTTCATTTTATCATTAGAAATGCATTCCTAAAGCATTGTAAATTATAAAAACAGAAAAATATAATTTGATCAAAATCGTGACCATGCCCCTTTTTAAGTGTACAGCATGTAATTGTTGGTTTGTTGAGATGTGATACAAATTAACTCATGTGTTTTCAGTTCAAGTTCAAGTTCTTGAACAAACACTTTTGAAAGGAAATGATTCCATATTTAATTAGGATCCTTTGATATTTTTTACACGCATAGAGGACATGTACATATAAACATGTGCATATGTATGCGCTTTTTGTAATTCGTCAGGGATGCATGTGAATTCGTGGGTAACATCGAAATCCATAAAAAATGAGCAGCAATGATATTGCTCATTATTGCAAATGATTACACATAAACTTTAACGACAATATATCAATGGAAGTGTCGATGGAAGTGTTTTAAATGTTTGAGACATTCTGAAATAAGCCAAGATATTTTTGTATACATGCTATTGTTTAATCATGATTCAAAATGTGTGTGGGTTGGTTATTTTTTTCCTTCTTTTTATAAACGACCTCATTGTCATTTTCCCCTGGTTTGAGACAGACATTAATAACATTAAAGTTACATGTAATTTACGCAAAGAGGCTGTGCTTATGTGAAATTTAAGCTTATTTTATTTTCCTTTATTATAATACTATATTAATAGAGAAATTATGAAATGATTTGACCACATCTGCAAATATTCTTGTCGATATTTACACTCACGCGTACAACAATATAAGTAGATCTTCGCAAACTAGTTCAAATGAATAATAGTTGAAATAGTCTTCTCTTAAGGTTGTCCTATACTCGGCACTAAATGGACTCAATCATGGTACATGTAACTCTGCATTCTGATGTGATATATCCTGATACGCATTTTAACAATACATAACCATAGAAAAGAACAATTTTATGTTTACATGCTATTCTTTTTTGTTATAACCTCTCAAAAATGTGTACCCCCTTGAAAAATTACTGACAATGATGAAATTTATTGTCCTTATTTACATTAATTTGCGCAAAAACATTGATGTGCTATGGTTTAAACAAATGTCTTCACTTATTTTTGTATATCAAATTATAGCCCCCACCCCCACCCCCCACCCCCCAAAAAAAATTAATATTTTTTTATTTTTTATTTTTTTTTTTTGTTGGAAAAAATGGACATTAATACAAATTGAAGAATATGAATACATTCTGTTTAAAAAGTGATTGCAGAAAATGAATTTGTTAGTTATAAAGATATGCATTGCCTACTTTTAAAAAGCCTCATAGAAATATAAAGTTAAGATATTAAGTGTTTTTTCGTTGAAATACTCAAGAATCTAAAATGTTTACTTAAAAATAGAATGTATTCATGTATTTTTTTTAACTTATATTAAACCTAAATTAAAGTTCATTTATGTCATTAATAAACAAACACTGTCCAGAGAGTCAAATTATATTGTCAATACGTGTTATTTTCATTTGTATGCAAATTTGTTTATGATAATTAAAAGGGGTGATTATAAAATTAAAACGTAAATCTGATGTAAACAGTCATACATGTACATGTAATTTGAGAAAGTTATCACTATTTTTGTTTTGTTATATTTGTATTATCTGTATGCTGAAAATGATAAGGTTTAAAAATATCAGTGTACATCTAATGTTGGACTTTTTTCCGGGAAAAAAACCCTTTTTATCCAATCATGTTAGATCCTGTTGGACGTTACATGATATAAGCTTGGTTTCTGGCTTCCTTGTCCTCAAATCAGGAAGATGCACAGCCAAGTGACAATCTATGCGTGTGTATTCGCGTTGGGTTTTTTTAAAGAATGTTTTACCTCTAGTGAGTATTACATGTGTTCATTCAGTGTTCTTATGCTTAAGTTACATGTATTTATCAATGATATTTTTTATGATATGAACACTTTTATGCTAAATACATGTTGTAGAAAAAAATATTTTCAGCATGAGTTTTGATCAAACTTTGTTGCATTTGCATTGAATGAAGTTCATTATTGTTTTGTTACGGGGCCATCCCCTGTGGCAATTAGTGTTATTAAATGTTAAGTGGTATGAAAGGTTGATAAGGTTGCAGATGCGCGACGCAGACGTTGTAGCCCTGGTTCCCAAGAGTATCGTTTTAACTAGTTAGGAAACTGAGAGCAATCAATCATGAGTTATTTGTAAGTTTACATGTATCTCTGTAGTTGTCATTTGTTTATTGTGCATGATAGAGTTCTGAGAGATGAAAGTGAGTAGTTGATTGAGGAGTGAGAGTTTATTGGTATGGCTATACCCAGGGAACATGTGAAAGAGATGAGAGATTGAGTTTGAATGTCAGATAGTTAGGGCACAAGGATTCTCTGTGTTAATGATACCGTGTTGTTGTAAATATGTAAATGAACTTGTAAATAAAAACAATACAGTTGTCAATCAGTGCCGGCGACAGAGAGGACCCCCGTCACAGTTTATAGTTGATTTTATATAATATTTTGGTTAGCATATCAATAATAATCTTATTTTTTAAAAATATGCAGGCCTTATCGACAATGGCGTTAAGTAGTTTAAAATGGCGCACATATAACTTAAATGCAAACACCCCCGGGCCCGACATGACACATCTTCAAATTTAAAAAAAGCACCAGAAAATTAGTAAGATAAATTAACAATGCAAAGCATTGGTTTATCTTGTCGTTGAGATGGCCAATTTCCACCTTCCATCTCACAGGTGCTTTAGAACGATTTAGCGATCTCGACTGGTTGACAAGACCTGGGGCCCGTTTCACAAAACTATCTTATGACTAAGATCTATCTTAAGACCAAAATTTGACATAAGATTTCACGATAGCCGTTTCACAAAACTGTCATATCTTATGATTATCTTAAGATCTGTCATAATCTTATGACAACCAAATACATGTCTTAAGTCCAAAACTTAACATGGCGGCAGCCTATATTTTGGTTCAACACAGAGGCTCTTAAGGAGACAACGGGTATTTAGAGATAGAAACAACCCCTTAGACTACTAGCATATGAATAATGAATATATCATGGATAAGTTTTAACGTCATTTGATTTTGGATTTATGTGCTGAGCTCAGTGTTCGTTTGGAACACCCTACGAGGAGATCTTATGCCCTCCCTCCATCACTGCAAATCATGGTGGCACTCAGGTTTTATGCCAGTGGGAGTTTTTAAACAGTTACCGGTGATCTTCACGGTATAAGCAAAGCTAGTGTATCAAGAATACTAAATGCTGTATCATCAGCATTAGTAGCTTTAAGTCCAAATTATATAAAATTCCCACGTGATGTTAGAGGTATAAATGACACCATCCTGGGATTTTCTCGCATTGCTAATTTCCCAAATGTCATTGGTGTTGTCCTTTACAAAAAATTAGATTATTGGGAATCAAAATTTGTCAATTTTGTGATGTACAAATTTTGATTCCCAATAATCAAAATTTTTGTAATGGACTGTGCGATAGACGGGACTCATATTCTTATAAAAGCTCCGAATAATGATGAACATCTCTTCGTTAACAGACATTTTTTTCATTCAATTAACATTATGGCAGTTTGTGATGCCAGTTTAAAATTTATTAACTTAGTTGCTAGGTGGCCTGGTTCATCTCATGGTGCTTTTGTATAGAATAATTCAACACTGCGTGATTTTTTGAGAAAGGTGATAAAACAGGCTGGTTACTTGGAGACAGTGCATACCCTTAGAAAAAATAATTTATTAACACCTGTACTGAATCCAAGTAACCCCCATGAACTAGCGTATAACGAGGCCCATTCCAGGACGAGAAATCCTATTGAAAGAAGTTTCGGTGTCCTAAAGATGAGTTTTAGGTGCACTGATCATGATAATTGCTTTAAAAGCTTTAATTTCTAAAATATGATATTAATAACTTAATACATATTATTATATAGGAAATTATATTACTAGATTTAATTGTAAGTATAACACCTCATTTTTTCTAGTCATCATAAAACTCCGCCCTCGTAAAAGATATTCATTTGGCAAAAAATTAAATATAGTTTTAAAGTATAAAACTGGTTGAACTATCATGTGTGGTGGCGGAAAGGAGGGATGTCCGGACCCCATTCCCCCTGGAAAATTCAAACTTTTCCAATTTTCATGGTATAATTGATAAAAATACGCCATGGACCCCCCCCCCCCCCACACACACACACCGAAAAGCAAAATTTTCCCACGGATTCTCCTGAAAAAATTTTCTGGATCCACTCATGCCTTTATTAGGTAAATAGACAAGTGCACTATTCGAAATCTCAAATATAAACAAAAAGAAAACAACCTCTGCCCAAGTATATTATAATTCGCAATAAAAACTTTGTATATGCAATCATGAAGTTTGTCTTAAGATTGATCATAAGATTTCTAACTTTTAAGATAGTTTTGTGAAACGGAAGTGATAAATCTTATGATTGTCATAAGTCAGATCTTATGACAATCTTAAGATATATCTTATGATAGATCTTATGATAGTTTTGTGAAACCCAGCGCTGGTCCTTTATTGGATATCACTTCCGGATTGGTTGGGTTTCGCTCAGATCTTTCGGATTGTTCAAGGTTGCCGATGGGAAAGATGTTTCACGTATAGCAGAGGGGAATTATATCAAAATATTTTTAGATACAGATTTCCAAATATATAGAACAAAGTCGAGGACGAATAAACAGTAACTTAAGATTTGGTACATCGATCCTGTCGTAAAAGCAATCACGACACCAACATTCCTGCTCTTTCCACAACGGTCTTTCTGCTCATTCAAAGTGTTTTACATTTGAGACTGTTACTTTAGACTAATATTTATCGCAAAAAGTAGCTAGGAAGCTGCAAAATATTAATTTCTTGTTTTGAGGTATGTAACGGGTATTTTATCTCAATCGGTGAACACTTAGAAGATTTTAAAGTAAATAACCACTCTTGTTTTTAATGTGTCTTGCCTGACAGGTGAGATATTTACCTTTACAAATAATATCCCATTGCAAAAATGATACTGCTACAGAATATTTTGAAAATTCTATACGATTTTTCAAAAATCTTACAAAAATCATAATCACTTTTTACGAAAGCCCATTGAGCTTATTTTCGAAGGTAAAAAAAACCTATTTATTTTCGCGAATAAACACAAAACTTTCGCGAATAAACGCGTTATTTTCGCGAATAAACGCGAAACTTTTGCGAATGAACGCGTAACTTTCGCGATATAACGCCAAACTTTCGCAAATAAACGCGAAATTGAGATATCAAACGTTATATATGTTATATCGCCGCGACATAAATTAACGTCTAGTTTGACGGCTATATATCAGAAAAATAAGTCAAGCTGTGAATTGAAATAAAAGTTTAATCTGTTCATTTTTTAAGCTATTGTTCAAATTTAGATAATATGAATTCGTCCTCTAAATTAATGACATATGTCGTTTGAAAATCAGTACTAAGATTTTAAAGATTTCCCACATTTGAATTTATATTAATTTTAGAAAAAAAGATAATTAACGACTGCCTGTTCGAACACAGGGTCGGTGAACAAATGAAAAATAATGAGGCTCTACCTCCTTATCTACTTCGAACATATAACATCTAACAGTTTTATGATGTTTTATCAGATTTATTTATATTTATAAATAAACAAGAGGCCCATGGGCCACATTGCTCACCTGAGCAACAATAGACATGATAAAATCAGTTTAATGGAGTCATTATACAAAATATCTGGACAATGTGGTATAATGCATGTCAAACCTGTATAAATAAAAATCCATTCTTTCCCCCTGGATATTCTTATGTTTATAATTAAGTCCCTTTTCTAACAGGATGATTTTAAAGTCATATCACATGTTGAGCATTGCAGTTCTCAAAATGATTCTAAGCAATTGTTTATATACGGGATATAAACCTACATCAAACTCTGAACCCCTTGTGAGGTTGATAAATCGTCCAAGGGCCAAAGTCTAAACAATCTTAAAAAATCAGCAATATGTCAAAATGCTTGCATATAAGTTAAACCATATATTATAACATTTCAGTTTTTGTGAATAATTAAAATGTTTTCCTTTGTAAAATTGGATCCTCAAAGTGGCCCCACCATACTCAAGATTTTGTTTTACCGAATTTGAATCTGCACTATCTGAGGTTGCTTTAACTAAAGTAACAGCTTTTCTAGGCAAATAATTTTTTAGAGGAAGATTTTTAAAGATTTTTCTCTATATATTCCTATGTAAAAATGTGTCCCCCCCCCCCACCTTGTGACCCCACCCTTACCCTGGGGATCATGATTTGAACAAACTTGAATCTACTCAGTCTACCCGAGGAAGCTTCCACACAAGTTTCAGCTTTTCTGGCCAATCAGTTTTTGAGAAGAAGATTTTTAAAGATTTTTCTCTATATATTCCTATGTAAAAATTTGAACCCCCATCGTGGCCCCACCCTACCCCCGGGAATCATGATTTGAACATATTTGAATCAACCCAACCTGAGAATGCTTCCACACAAGTTTCAGCTTTCTTGGCTGATTAGTTTCTGAGAAGAAGATTTTTAAAGATTTTTCTCTATATATTCCTATGTAAAAATTTGACCCCCCATCGTGGCCCCACCCTACCCCCGGGGATCATCACAAAAGTGGTAAATAAATACAATCTCTAAGAAATGGTTTATGATATCGAGAGTCAATAAACGGCGGAAAGCGTTTTCTACACATTCTAAAATAAGAGCTGAGAGTACAAACTGTTGCGGGAAGCTTGTACAACAGTTAATCTCAGTCTGGTGTTAGATATCTGATACTTCCATTATTTTTTACATTTACATATTAATATACATATGTATTAACATTAATACTCATTGTGTCTATTTAGTCTGTAATAATGCCATATCATAAAAACGATTTCAAAACACATCACGGGATTCACGGAAATCCATTTTTTAACATTTTTGAAGATTGATATATGAACATAGACTGATGAGTTAAATCAATTTAATGTGGACTCAGTTGGCCCATACATGTATAATGACATGCATATAAATTTCTCTAGTATAAACTTGATTTGTGTTATCTTGATACACTGATACATATTTTTTCGTCAAACTTTACGTAAATGAACAACAAACATTATTAAGTTCAATTTTGCTTTGTTTCTTGTAGTGTCGTCATCTAAGTGACAATATTAATTCATTAAAAATACATGTATATTATACCATTTAATATCTTACTTTCATGTTTAAATATTCGGTTCAATCTAACTCCCCCCCCCCCCCCCTCTCTTATCGATCAAATTTGCCGCCCCAACATGAAATAACTTTCGACGCCCCGATCTGTGACGCATATGACGAGCCAAAAATAAATATGCAAATCAGGAAAATCCTAATCTGTGGCGGGAAGGGGGGAGAGGAGTGCCTATACCTATAACTTCAATTTCACGGTTACTACGACCTCTTGAAAATCAATTGTTCTGTACTGTTAATTGATTCTGATGCATTGAAATATTTCACGGCATTTTCAGGTTCTACTGTCCGACTTGTGGGAGGAGAGAGTGAATACGTAGGTAGATTAGAAGTGTTCCATAATGGAGAATGGGGAACAGTGTGTGATGATAATCTGAATAATAAACTCGCTGCTGTGGTGTGTCGATCCCTAGGATTACCTTGGTAAGGTGTTTTTTTAAACAAAAAACATTTATTTATTGAACAACCTCAACTAAATTCTCAGTTGAAATAATCTTATTGCTGTTTTAAAATCTTAATTATATACCGATAATAGTAAATCCAGTTCTGTATCCTATGAAATTATACAATGATATTCAAAATCTATATCATATATAATTGTTCAAACAAATTAATTAGGAATATATCAGAAGCTTATGGCAGTGCTGTATATGGGCCAGGATCAGGTCGTATCTGGTTGGACGACGTTAACTGTGTGGGATCTGAGACGAAGATCGATGAGTGTAATCATAATGGTTGGGGATCACATAATTGCGCTCATGGCGAAGATGCATCAATCAGCTGCTTGTCTGGTAAGAATCTTTTCTAAAGCATGTTCTTCCGGTACGGGGAAAAACAAGAAATGTGTGACTTTGAAACATAAAAAAATAAAAGCTATTGAATTTCACTGAAAATCCTCTCCCCTACATCGTTTTGAAAGTGTTTGGGGACAACCTAAACTGAAATTATTGACAAGCAAAATAAAACAAAATACCTTTCATTATTTAAAAAAACAACTTCTAAATTCTTCTAAATCCATATCTGGGGAGAATATCCTAGAATTTTTAAGATTTAATGATATTTAAATAAAATTATAGCATGTGTATTCGTCGTAATTTTACAAAGAAAAAAACCAAGAGGTACAATGATAAAATATTATATCATACATTATCATTCTTCCTGTAGGTTTGTCACTAAATATTGAATACTCATTTTTTTGTCACATAGTAAACACGGAATTAACTGTCGTAAGTATACGATGTAGAATTAGTGCCCAACTACTGTAGTGTTTCGATGTAAAATCTGAATGTAATGAGAACAAGAATCGAACACACGACCCTGTGGGCTGTAGTCCAAAGCGCTCCCTATTACGCCACATCACTTTTTTAATTTGTGGGAAAGTTTTTTGAGAGTAAAAAAGTTCATATATGTTGTTACCTACATTTGACACAAAAAATATTTTACGAAAAAAAAATATATTTAAAAAAAAAAAATTTAATATTGTCGAGAATTTTAAAGTGAAAGTTTCTAATTAACTTTCGAACAAAAATTATTGTACTTTAATGTGTAAATGAGTTCTATCGCTTGTCTGCTTGTCAAAATAAACATGTGACATAATTTATTTTCTCAATCACTGATTAGTTATATATTTATTATTAAAATATCTCTACCTTAGGTATACATCAAGAATATTAAATACAATATGCAATAAGCAATGATTATGATAATAATAATAAATAAAAAGGAGGAAAACCTTAACATCTGATACTTTAATGTTAGGGCCCCTAACCCTGGCGCTTGGTACCTTCCCTGTCAAAGGATCACTTGAATGTATATTACAAAAGAATTGACCTATAGGGGAGATCGATTTCCCGGAAAAAATCACTTTTAAAAATCAAAGTTCATTTGATATTTTCTACTGTACATATTTCTAAATTTTTCGAATTTTTATTTAGAACATAGCATATTGCGCTTGTAATTCTTAAATTAACCTTCATAGTTGGCAAAAACATCATATTTGCAGTAAAACGGTGTATTTCTGCATGAATTTTGGCCTAGAAATCCATCACGGCAGGCCTGCCCCTAAAAAACTATATTTTGATAGGTTTTGATCAAAGGAATAATTTAAGATAGGATTTTTAGAGGCATCCCTGCTCCGAGGTCAAAATTTGCAAAAAAACCTACAAAAAGTTTTAAAATAGTGGTTTCTATATACGTATTACACCTGTAAGGTTTGAATAGCTCAGTTGGTTTCACCACTGTCACTTACTGCATATCTAGAGGTTCTTTGTATCCTGTTTCGATTTCACCTGTTGGCATGACTTTTCTTTTCTTTTTAAATTATCGGTTTATATAAACACTTTTTTTTTATATACAGGATTATGCATTTTGTATTTTACTCCGATTTTCTTTCTTTAATGCACTTTTGCTATTCAAATTGAAGACATTTATGAAAAAGTATGTACTGAACTGCAATCAACCGTAACTATACCTTAGTGTAAGCACGCTTTGTTTGAGGACAAGAATCACTCGAGACAGGTGCCACGTAAAAAAAACCATGCCGAGCAAAACCTGTTGTGTTTGCCTTTCCAAAACATCTAAACGAAATGGTACAATTGTGGTAGAAGTACTGCAAAGTAGATGCAGTTCGTTCTTTGCAAAGAAGGTGTGCATTGGTGACATTTTATGAAAAATAGCAGGAGGAAGGTTTATAGATTAGAAAAAAATGGGGGTGGGTCAATTAGAGTTTTCCGTCCCCTTGCTATCCCGGCACCAGGTACGTCCCCTTATACAAAGGATGAAGCTGTTAATACGGAAAAGAGTTCAGTTGAATGTACAGTGAATGATGATAGTGTTCGAACGCCACGTAAAAATCCTTCTACATCTACAAACATCACTCTTCCTGTTATTTCTGTTGGAAAACCTAAGGCGACGTGCATTATTTGTCGCAAAGAGTCAAAGAGTGTTTGCATTCCACGTTCAGTACATGCAGATATTTTGATACTGCAAGGTGTGCTAGTTCCAGACGGGGTCAAGTGTTGTGTTTCTCATTTGATAGACAACCACTTGCCAGTGGGGCATGACACAACTTCATAAATTTCAATTTTTTCTTATAATTTGCATTTCTTACACCAATAACATTTTTCGAAATTATGTATCATCTCCCAAAAAAATGAGTTATAAAAGGACGTATATACACTAACGGGATTAGCAACTTCCTTACCGCCATGTTTACATTTACTTCCAAAAATATCATGCACGTTATGAAAAATTCGCGAATTTTGCCTTATCCTCCCACATTAAGGACCACATCGCGTAAAACATCCGTACCAACGAGACACATTGATATACGTACATGCTTGTCAATCGTTGTAATATAAATAAGTTCATGTAAAAAAAAATCTTGTAAAAACATTGCTTTTGACGAAAGCAAATGAATGTGTTCTTCTTGTTGATGCGAGTCTGTTTCATAAATTTTAAATCATCATGTTTAAAACTACTGAGATATAAGGAAAAAAAATACCCAATTTTAACGTCATTGTGGACACGGCATATGTGAGAATTTGATCATCATAATTATGAGCCTATACGGGAATGAAGTAAAATAACACATTTCTTATTTTTAAAGGATATTGTGTTAATATTACTAATAGAATAAAAGAAAATTGATGCATAAAACGAACCTTGATATCGCGTCACGCGAGACTTTCAATGGTTGCTAATATGTCCCTGGTTGAAAATAAACGCATATAAAGTACATGTATCGTATTATAGAAAGTAAACTGAAAATAAAATGTAAAGATAATAAAGTAAAAAAAGCGTCCATAACTCATACTGCTCGGACAACGACTATGAAAGTTTTTTCAATCACTATACATTATGAAAACTATAACCTGAGAGTTTACTGTGTATGGCCTAAAATCAAGAAGTGGAACGGAAATCGATATGCTTTTTTTAAAGACAGAAACCAATACTGGCCCTATAGGTCAATTTTTTTGTTATATACAAGTGATCCTTGACACTACTGTGGCTTAATACTACTGTAAGTAAAATAAATAACATTATTATATAGAATTGAAAAGCTTCGGTTATATCATTATTAAAATACAGATTTTTTTCTATATTGTGACCATTTAAGTTTTAAACCAAATGCAAATATTCGTTCAGTAGGACCGTAACTATTATAATCTGTTCCAATAGAAGTTGTCAGCCATCATATAAATGTATATGTATACGCAGTACCCAAGTTTTTACTGTTTTAACAATTTTCGTGATTTCCAATTTAAAATTTAAAACACAATAAATAAAAAAAAGTAGTATTGATAAGAATTAGTATTAATAGGAATAAAAATAAAAGCATTACCTGTGTTCTTTTATCATGCATTCTTATTTCTTGTATATTCAGGAACTGACGTCCGACTCGTTGGAGGGATGACGGAATATGAAGGTCGATTGGAAGTGTATCAATTAGGAAGATGGGGAACAGTGTGTGATAATAGTTTGAATAATCAGCTGGCAGTTTTGGTGTGTCGATCATTAGGTTTTCCATGGTAAGAGCAAATCTTTTGACAGCCGTTAAAAAATTTATCATCATACTCGCTAGATATTATTAAAAATACAATTAAGTGAATTAGATTCTAATAAGAACCATATTAGTTTCATATCATTTTCTCTTTTTAAACTTTAAAAAGATCATTTTACTTGAACAATTGGATAAGCATAAAAATTGTATTCATCATCTAATAAAACCAGAATCTTTTCTTTTATTATCCAATTTGTCCGGGTCATCCAATACTCAGGACTACATCGGAAGCCTATGGCGGTGCTGTATACGGTCAGGGATCAGGTCCTATATGGTTAGACAACGTTAGATGTTCGGGATCTGAGACAGGAATTGAGGAATGTAGCCACAGTAGATGGGGATCCAACAACTGTAACCATGGAAAGGATGTCTCCATCAGCTGTTTGCCTTCCAACGGTAATGTATTTTTCGTAAACGTAAACAGTTTTTTAAACAAAAAGATTTGTGAGCAGATGATATCATATTATAGGAGAAGGTGTAACACACACAATTATGTAAAATTATATTATGTAAACTTGTGACAATAAATTTCATCTCCACCAAAAAAAAAAAAAAAACCACATTAAATGTTTTAAAAGCGGATGATATTTTAACAAAATTTTAAAGGAAAATATTGTTTTCAATAAAAAAAAACCCCAAACTATCTTAAACAATTAAATTCATCGTTATCATGTGTATGGGGGGGGGGGGTCCTTTTTATCTAGTACCTGAATTTATACACGTATTTGAAATTCTGAATAAATGCTAGTATTGTGCATACGTGGGTTTTCAACATCCACATTGAATGTTTGCATTCTTATGGGTCGGAAATTCCTTTTGAATAAAAAGAAACAGGTTTTTAAACACAATAGAATGCTTGGAAGCTGAAGATATGTTTTGAGTTCACTGAACTAAAAGTTCAAGTGAGCTATTCTGATCAATTTTTGTCTGCGTCCGTCCGTCTGTTCGTTTGTCATTCTGTCTGTCGACCATTTTCAATCAAATTTTACACAAAGCATTCTTAGGTGAAGGGGATTCAAGTTTTTTAAAATGAAGGGCCACGCCCTTTTTTCAAAGGTAGATAATTAATAAGCATTAAAACTTTGTTGGTATCTTTCAAAAAATCTTCTCAAAAACCAACTGGCCAGAAAAGCTGTAACTTGTGTGGAAACATTCAGGTAGGATAGATTTGTCAAAACGGGCTTCAGTGGTCTCGCACGCATAGTGTCTGGCCACAGCAGCGCTGGAATACCGTTTGTTCAAATCATGATCCCCAGGGGTGGGATGTGGCTACATTGGGGAGAATGTTGAATTATTACATAGGAATATATAAATAAAATCTTTTTTTAAAACCAATTGGCCGGAAAAGCTCTAACTTGTGTGGAAGCATCCTCAGATAGTGTATATTCAAGTTTGTTCAAATCATGATTCCCGGAGGTAGGGTGGGGCCACAATGGGGGTCGACTTTTTACATTGAATATATGAAGAAAAATCTTTAAAAATCTTCTTCTCAAAAACCAATTGGTTAGAAAAGCTGTAACTTGTGTGGAAGCATCCTCAGGTAGGGTAGATTCAAGTTTATTCAAATCATGATTCCCGGGGGTAGGATGGGGCAACAATGGGGAGAGGAGTAGAATTTAACATAGAAATAATAATGTATATAAAAAAATCTTTAAAACATCTTCCTCTCAAAAACCGATTGGTCATAAAAGCTGCAACTTGCGTGAAAACAACCTCAGACAAGTGTAGATTCAAGTTTGTCAACGTCATAATCTTTGAGGGTAAGGTGTACGTGAAGCCTTATTGGAGAGTTGAATTTTTGTCTAGGAAATTTTTTTTAATTATTCTCAAAAACTCAAATGTTATAATATATGGTATCTAATGTACTTATATGCAAGTATTTTGACATATTGTTGATTCTTAGTTGTTACGACGTGGGCCATGGACAATTCTTGGGCCCCACAACAGGTTCAAAGAGTGATGTAGGCTTACATATAAATAAACAGTTGTTTAATCTTCTTGAGAACTGCTATGCTCAATATGTGATATGATTATAAAATCATCCTGCTGCAAAAGGGGCTAAATGTTTTACATAAGAATATCTGGAGAATAATATTAAAATCTTTTTATAAAGCGTCTATTCTACTACATTGTCCAGTTATTTGATATTTGACTCCATAAAACTGAATTTTTATCCCCCCGCGCAACTTGTTTATAGCATCGCTGCTGTGCGTGTATGTGTATGTATGTGAGGTCAGTTTATGGGCAAGATTTAAAGAAAAATATAACACTTCTTTGGCATGGTAAAAGGATGAAACCTATTGATTTTCGAGTCAATTGGTTGAATATTTTTTTTTTTTTTTTTGAAATATCGAAAAAATGACACCATTTTAAACTTCAATTTTATGTACGACTTGACAACATTGACTTCTGATTTCACTACTGCGAAAATAAAGTGAAAGTAATCAATTCACATTAAGAACTTGATATTTTGGGATTTAGACCTTGTAAAGGTAAGAAACACACGTTTCGTAATAATGGAGAGTCAGAAAAATGTTAAAAGTTAAAAGTTGAAGGAAGAAAGAAATTAAATGCAACCCATTTTGGGATTGCCGAACAAGCAGCCAAATTTCGGCAATTTTTTTTTTGATTTACAAAAGGTGGAACAAGCCCAAGATTCAGGAGAGACTTTGACGAATTCAATATCGCCAAAATTTATATTATAAGAATAATTATATGCCCTGATTTTCCACAAAGCAATTTCGTCTCCTCAATTACATGTATATTCCTAATAATGCATACCCCTTGCAATATTTTATGTCGCGAGGTGATGCTCTTCTTTGCAGTGCCCTTGTTATAGCTATTATTGCTCAGGTAAGCGATGTTGACTATAGCCCTCTTGTTTATTGAAACACTGTAAAACCATTCAGAGTCCTTGAAAAGGTTTGGAAAATGTGAATGAATGGCATTCTATATTTGCCATTCAGTCCCCTTTCTGTAACATTAAGACATAGGGAAAATGTCAAAACTCTATCAATAATAAAATTCAGTTGATATAATTTTATATATTGCTACCTTCGGGAAAATGGCTATGTAGCAGTTTTACCCCTGAAAATTTACTATTGTGGAATCATTAGAATTCGTGGTGGCTCAATTTTCGTGGTATTCGTGGGAAGCCCTCCCCAACGAATTTACATCCTCAACGAAAACAAATCTAGAAAGAGTTTTCTTTGGTACTGAAACTCAAAACCGACCCATCCACGAAATTACATCCCCACTAATAAGCAAAAAACACACAATCCACGAAAATTGGCGCCAACGAATTTAAATGATTCCACAGTATAAAATATCTCGATCTCGACGTAAATTTAACATACTTCAATTTTCGAGGTCGGTTAGCGTTTTTAAGAGAAAGTTTAAGGCAAGTAAAGTACCGATTTCAGTAGTAAATTGAATGAAGAATTTAATGGTACTATTTCTTTTTCCACAAAAGTTGTGTGAAACTAAGGTTAATCAGTCCCAGAAGTAGCGCAATTTTTTGTGCGCCGTAAATTGCTTATTTTTACTATGGGAGGCACTGTAGGTCCCAGGTCGTCCATCCGAATTTTTTCAGACCGGGAGCTACAGACCTGCAGCTAACGTACGATATGGTATATTTTCCCTTCGTCATCCTTTCCGATCATGTTGATGGCGGACCATTCGTGACAATAGTTTGCAATATCTGAGACAACATTGATTACACATACTGAAGGGTAATAAAAGTTTAGCTCCTATCAAATCCAACTTGCAAAAATTTGACTAAATTTGGTCTGCATCTTTTAAAGATAGGGGCGCAAGAATTGCGAAACCATTACTCTTTTTATCCCCCAAAGGCCATATATTTCAGGTAAAAACTGTAAACATGAATTATTTTCATAACTTTTCACTCTAGATATTAGCGACTGGTTGCAACGTTAGGATGAGAAACTGTAGAATTTTTGGCTTTCACAGGTGAGGCGAGGTGTAATATTGATTATGTAATAAAAACGAACTTAAACCAAATTTTAGGTCACCTGAGTAAACTCAGGTGACCTATTGCTATCTGTTTTCGTCCGTCGTCGTGCGTTAACAATTAACTTTTTTAACTTCTTCTTAAAAACTACAAGGCCAATTGTTTCCATTTTTGGTGTGAAGCATCTCTATGGTAAGAGAAATGTAAACTTTGAAATCTCCCAGGGTGCCACAGGTGGGGCCAAATATGCAAAAAACAGCCAAATTTTCAAAAATCTTCTTCTCTACACCCACACATGTGAGGAAAAAACTGATTGCATGGTTATGATGTCCATGAAGCCTTCTACCAAAATTGTGAAATTCATGGCCCCTGGGTCAGGGTTTCAGGATCTAGGGTGGGGCCAATATGGCCATATAGTAAAAATGTATTAAATCTTAGAAAATCTTCTTCTCTACTCCCATAGATATTTGTTAAAACCTAAATACATGGTTATGATGTCCAAGAAGCCCTCTACCAAAATTGTGATATTTATGGCCCCTGGGTCAGGGGTTCAGGCTCTAGGGTGGGGCCAATATGGCCATATAGTAAAAATGTATTAAATCATAGAAAATCTTCTTATCTACTCCCATAGATATTTGTTAAAAACAAAATGCATGGATATGATGTCCATGAAAACTTCTACATAAATTGTGAAATTTATTACCACTGGGACAGGTGTTTAGGCCCTAGGGTGGGGCCGATATGGCCATATAGTAAAAATGTATTAAATCTTAGAAAATCTTCTTCTATACTCCCGTATATATTTGTGAAAAAGTAAATGCATGGATATGATGTCCATGAAGTCTTCTACCTAAATTTTGAAATTCATGACCCCTGGGACAGGGGTTTAGGCCCTAGGGTGGGGCCAATATAGCCATTTAGTAAAAATGTATTAAATCTTAAAAATCTTTACTCCCACACATGTGGGCAAAAAACTGAATGCATGGTTATGAACTCCTCTACCTAAATTGTGAAATTCATGACCCCTAAGTCAGGGTTAAGGACCTAGCATTTGGAGAGCATTTGGAAAGAGTTGAAAGGGGGTGGGGGTAAATAGTTAATGGAGTTATTTTCCCATGCTTCTTCCTAATGGAGTTATCTTCCTTAGCTTGTTCATATTTAGTAATTAATCATTGAATATAGAAAAATAATGAAGCTGTCCATCAAAGGTATTGATAAGATATTGTGAAAGCATTTGAAAAGAGTTCAGGGAAGAGGATTATAAGAGTTAAAGCTGCTTGGTCCGATTTTTTTGTTATTGCATTATCAAATAATTTTCCATACAAACCATTTATCTTATAAAGTTATGGACTTTCTCATATTTACAGCAGCATAATCGGTCTCCTTTCAAAGTTAGAAATATTCAAAGTAAATAAAAATAATTTCTCTTTGGGCAAACGAAAAAACAAACCAAAATGCATCATGGGAATGTTTAGAAAGGGGAAACGTTTGGTTTCGTCCCCCGAATGATTGGGGTTATTCAATCCGCATGCTATGTGTCGATTGTAAACATAGCAAACTTCAGAAATATTAGCGAACAAAACGTACACAGGTTTATTTGTAATTTGCCTACATTACGACCTTTATTTATAGCGATGTAAAAGTCGTAATTTACAACCATACCCGTCTTGACATCAGGGGTAAATTTTAACATAAGGCGAAATAACGCGATACCCTTTTATGTCGTTTGTTTTGTTAGCAAATTTTGTACATAATTTTTTTCATTGTAATTTGGCTTAATTAACTGGGAAAAATACTGCAATGTCTATTATTATACATATACTTAGCATAAACATCCTTTAGAAGCGTGCACAAAATTTGATATAAAATCGGACCAAGCAGCTTTAATGGAGTTATCTTCCCTTGCTTCTTCATAAAGGCGTTATCTTCCTTGGCTTGTTCATATTTAGTAATAAATCATTAAATAGAATGTAATTATAAAGTTGTATGATCAAAATAGTTATGCAAGTATTTTATCATTTGCAACAAAAACAGTTTTTAAATTTTTTAAGATAAACAAAGGACTTGTTAATAGAAAAGTAATAAGTAGTATACAAGCCACCTTGTTTTAGTTTATCTATGAAAACATATAAACATAAAACCTATTTTGTAAGTTAACATACGTGGGATAAATAAATTGAATGGAATCTGGGCACCTCTGCTATAGTATGTTATACACTCTGTTAAGAGCTTCAAGTCTTGTGCTAAACTATAGGGTTAAGAGTCCTTTCCAAAAGATTTCAGGCAGGGAGGTGGATGTCATTACATTATTATAATCTTCTAATCCATCATGAAACCCAATTAAATGCATTTATGAGACTCCTCGACAATTTTGGGTATGGGCTATGGTACTCAGGTGACCGTTAAGGCCTATTGGCCTCTTTTTCAAATATTTACATATTTATAGATAACACAAAGCTGATTGGATAGAGCACTGGTGCATATTTCCCAAACTTTCCATTTTGATTCCAAGCATGCGTAGTTCTAGCAAACAGAAAAAAAGTTGATGCTAGCGCTCGAGTTCGCTAGCAAAATACACAATTTTTCGAGAGAAGAGAGGGATAATAAACCGTAACAGTGTACCGGAAAGAGAATTGATTTTCGAATTTTCATATATCAAATGCGGTTTTGTCCGATGGATTCTCTGAATATAACTCTTCATTTCTAAACTAAATAATAACGTTGTCTCCTGCTGTAGAGTTGGATCTTATGAAATTGCAATAGTTTGTTAGAAACTTGTGCGCGAGTTTCTATATGCAACTTCTCTTCTTTTTAAATGAAAGTCTAAATTATTTTAATTTTCTTCCAATGAAAATAAAGTAATATTAAAAAAGTTTTTTTTTTTTTTCAAAAAAATGACGTTACATGACATGTTACTACAGGATCCATCAAGGGATAAAAAAAAATAAAGTACTGTAACCTGTGAAAACACTAAATTGTAGAAAATTTATTAAGGTAATTAAAACCTGTAGCGAGGACGTTCTATCGTGGCGTAAACAACGTACACTATACATGACATATCGAACACAAACTCGGGAGACAGAATTTGATTGAAAAAAATAGAATGTACTACTTAATTATTGTAAACACATTTAGAGAAAAAATTTCATGTACACCATCAAGCCATGAGCAATCTGTAGGACGGGATTTCCAGAGCAGATATATAGCCCTCACAAGATTGCGCTAACAGACGGACGTACAAACGGACGGCGTGATCAATTAATTTAAAAAGAAAATTGATTTTAGATTTAAAAGACGTTTTTAATTTACAAATTCAGAACATATTTTTGCATGTGAATTCATAACATCTCACACCTTATATATTCATAAATTAATTACGTCAATTAAGGATGACGTTTGCGCAGAACTGAAGTCCCACTGATGATAATAAAAAGACATACATTTTATCTTACAGAATTTAAGTAAGGGTGTTATTTTTCACTTTTAATAAACTAGGTCAATGACTTATCTTTTTAGTATAAAGCCTTTGAATATTTAGGAAGTAATTTTTTTAAAAATACCTCAAAATACACTCTGCGTGATTTTTTTTCAATTGTGAGAATATAACCAATAAATAAACTCCTTGGTCAATGAGAAACAGTTAAGTAAGGGCAGTAAGGCTAAATAAAGTAAAAAAAAAATGAGATTTTGAACTAAAATCTAAAAAAAAATCAGGTTCTAATTTTCTCTATGAAATTTCTAAACACAACCAATTTTTATTTCAAGTTTACGAAAATCGGAAAGATAATAAGATTAAAACATTATTTGTTTTCATAGTGCTGCCAAAAATTGTATAGTGGAAAACATAACTTGTGAAAGTCGTTCCAAATTCACACTATTTTGCAACAAGTTTTTTTTTTTTGCTTGAGCATAATTCTGTAAAATGATAAAATTATCAAAGCATATCGACCGAGCACGAAGTGCGAGGTCGATATGCTTTTCTGTGAAGTCGATATATCTATGGATTGACCGAATGAAAGGGCTACATTTGTTATATTATTTTCCAAAGAAGAATTGGCAAGCTTTAAGCAAAATTATGGAAACATCTTTAAGTAATTATGCAGTTTTTATGTCAGTGTGGTGCTTTTCTATTGATAAAGCAATTTTCATCAAAACAATTGATGACGAGAGTAATTTCATATTTCCTGAAATAACAACACTTTATTTATTCAAATGATTTTAGGTATTCCAGAATATGTAATGTTGTAATTGATAGTAACATTTTAACAATTTCTAATTATTGGAGCACCAGGTAACATTGCATTTGCTTGAACTGAATTATGATTAACAGTTTGTTTGAATACATTTTCATTGTCATCAATTGATCGCAAAATGTCATCCACACCATCCATGTCATTCAAATCAACCAAGAGACAATTTTCCTGAGAATCCGTCAATAGAACCAAGCTAAAGTCTGCTTGCACATTATCATCTAGAGGTTACAGAGGTGTTTTTTCTTTTATTTTCTCACTGATTTTTTCTGACAATGTCTTCTTTGTCTTTTTATCAGTTCTTCCTGAATAGGTTTTTAACGAGGACTCTGCTTTATGACCAGTAACAGACATAATGTGTCTGCTTGGTATTTGTGCAGCATCGAGGACACTGACGGTTGTCGCTCGGCATGAGTGGTTAGTGTAAATTGTAGATATCCCTGATAGCTTACTGATAGTTTGTATGAACTGTCCGAGTCCATTATGACAAACTGCAATGTTATTAAAATAAATACCATCCTTCGGACTGGTTCTTGGTTGTCGGAACAAGCGTGGACAGTTTGGGTTCAGCCTTCGGATCAACTTGACAAAACTACGGACGGACACGGTCACTACCTAAAATTGAAACAAATGGGTTATTTATTGCTTTAAATTCAGTTTTTTTGCTTTTTAAAAGAAGATATATACAGTTTTTTGTATTAACAAATGCGAAATAATTGTGACAGAAAGTTATATGCTAACTGTCTAAAATTACTACTTAATTAATAAATACCTTTTATCTCGTACATTCTGCCATCTGAAGATCTTTCACTATCGTCCTGGTGGTTTTTGGTCTTTTCATGCCTTGTTTTGTAAACAAACAGTCCACCATCTCCATGCTTCACAGCAAAATCATCTCTTGTAAGTTGTGCTAAATTCTCCCT
This sequence comes from Magallana hongkongensis, assembly GCA_016163765.1. Classification (NCBI taxonomy): domain Eukaryota; kingdom Metazoa; phylum Mollusca; class Bivalvia; order Ostreida; family Ostreidae; genus Magallana; species Magallana hongkongensis. The sequence continues at coordinate 23,389,052 of WFKH01011801.1, forward strand.
GACCCTTCTTCCAAAATGTAGCATGATATCCAGGAAGACCTAATTTTTTAACCAATTTTTTTCTTAGTACAGGTACTAAATATTGATATTTAATTAAATTGAATTCAATGTGCATGGTTTACATGAATATCCATTTACCTATGTCTTTAATTTGACTGTGGCTCAAGATACATGTAAACAGTATTTTCTTCAAAGACATTAATGATAACCTTGTATTGCAAGATCTGGGCATCTTCCAATCGTTTAGTTAAATAATCATAGATGGCCTCCAGGTGTTGATCTGTTATGGCCGGTTAGTGTTCTATGACTGCAAGCCCCTGCTTCTTGAGTTCTTTGCCGATACATTTGAATGCTTTCGTGGATTTCTTGAATTCCTCTCCCTTTATAATATTTATCTCCTTGTTTCTCTCCAAATACCGTTGTAACCCCTGTCTGTACGACAGCATTGTTGACTTTTTATACATTTCTCCATCCTTTGTTCTAGCTTCCATGTAAAATTTAGCCAGTAAGTCGTCTAACTTCTCGCACTGGAAATTTTCGAAGTCTCCGCTCTCGCCTTTCGACTCAAGATATTCCCGAAAAAGCTTTACGGCTGTTGCGGTTACACTGTTAGTATTCCTTGCATCAACATTTTCCATTATAACTTTCATTTCCGCTTCATTAATAGTCGGAAAACGACCTTTCACTTTAACGTCTGCAACTTCCATCTTTGTCGTTTGATGTTTACGCGGATTTTACCGAAAAGAGAATTTTGATTGGTTGGGGTGAATCACGCCAGCAAATCAAATTCATTTTAACATTAGAGCAAAATTTCCCTAATCAATAATTAGAAAGTACAGGTCAATCCGAGTTTTAAAAGCTTATATTTAGAAAGTACAGGTCAATCTGCATTTTTATACTTTTACACGTGATATCAAAGGAACCAATGATAAGATTCGTTATAATGCATAAAAATAATATTTATCAATATTAAACAAATTTTGCTCATATCTTTAAAATTCATTACAGACGGAATTTGACAACTCGAACCCGGAGTTAACACCATTTTTTAGTTATAACCTAAACTAAAACAATGTTTATATAAATAATGTCGACAAAACACACTTATGTACAGATGTGTGCCTGTTTATACAACCTTAGTATGAATAAAACATTGATTTGGATTCCGTGTAGTTTTTCATATATATTTTTTTAAAATTTGAAGCAAAAACGTCAGGAGAAACCCTCCTGTGGGGGTAAATCTACTAAATAGTTGTTTTCCCCTGGTAGAAAGACTGTTCTATAATCAGTTTTTCGGGGGGGGGGCTACTATTGGAAAAAAGCTGCTATAAAACACAATTTATATCCACAAATTTTCTCCGGTGTACGAAAAATGATTCTGGCAATGGGAAGCTTGTTTTTGCTGTAGAATTTGATATAATAACAATTCAAAAGGAAAAACAAACTCCTCAATTGTGTAATTGTCATTTATTACAATCTGTAAATGACTAGAAAATACTACAATTGTATAAAACATAAAAGTACATAATATTTAAATTGGCTTGGCTTAATTACAAATTGTACTTAAACTACAGCTTGACTAGTTTAAAAACGAAAGTGACAAGTCACCTGACAAAAAATAGCCCAGCCAATAGTACAAATGTATTAAAAAATAAAAAACACTAAACATAGCAAAAAGGTGGTGCAGAAAAAAGGCAATGTTTATATCTGTTTAATTTATTTACAATAAGAGGATTGAGACATTATATTAATGTTTAGACTGCAAATGCTTCATATCCTGAAACATTTTTCTTGATATTTATGTTTGAAATAAAATATGAAAAACATTTTTTCTTGATTTTTATGTTTGAAACAAAATATGAAAAACAAAACATTTCTGACGTTCTTTAACAATGCTTACATATTACCTTTATATTCAGAAACTGACGTCCGACTCATTGGAGGGGTAACAGAATATGGAGGTCGATTGGAAGTGTATAAATTGGGAAGATGGGGAACAGTGTGTGATAATAATCTAAATGATAAACTAGCAGTTGTTGTGTGTCGATACTTAGGCTTACCTTGGTAAGAACTAATCATTTGACAGTCGTTTATTTTTAATTTATCATTAGTATCGCAAAAAAAATATTTAGAATATTAAGTTAAATAGTTCGAATGATATCTATATCTCTATTTTAACGTCATTTTCTCTTCTTAAACT
>WFKH01011801.1:23404157-23431372 GCA_016163765.1 Magallana hongkongensis
AGAGAGAGAGAGAGAGAGAGAGAGAGAGAGAGAGAGAGAGAGAGAGAAGAGATGTATTCGTTCATTCGTCGTTCAACATCGCTAATAAGAACATTAGATATGGTTAACAATCAAAACCCACCGTGATAACTCACTGAATATAAGCTACGTCTATCAGCACTCTTACTATCGATAAACACATGGAAATTAATCTTGCAGTTTGAAAAACAAATGTGGATGATGATTGATTATTCCAATGATTATAGTTTATAAAAATCGCATCAGAAAATACAACAGTGTACACTAGCAAGCTTGAAGAATTCATTTGTTAGATTAAATAATTAAAAGTAGGCAAATTTTGCAAAAATATATATCAAGTCTACATGTAGCATTGGTTAAAATATCCTTTATTGTAACAGTGGTCTTACTGAATTCTGAAGATAGTTAATATCAAAATAAATGTACACAATCTACTGCATGCAGAGAAATATTCGCCCCCGTTTTATTTTCGCCCCTTTTGCCCTCGTTATCGGTGTGCGAATTGAAGACTAGGTGAATTCCAATGTATGAAATTATATCTCTTCTAACACTACTGTATCTGGGCAAATTCAAGACTGGGCGAAGCTGTTTGCAAGTGTAGAAGGGCAAAAATAACAGGGGGCAAAATTAACCCTGTATACAGTATTTGATTCTATTGTGCTGAATAATCCCATAAGTATATTTATAAAAGCAATACTACACAGTACGTACAATCTAACTGAAGTTAGACCTCTCCTCTCCTCTACGATAGGCTAGATACAACATCTAACAACTCTCCGTACCGGGTCACATCAGAGCGACCCATCTTAGTCTTATTGAAGTTATATCGGCAAAATGTAGTGTTTATCACGAGGTGTAAAACCATCCGAAAAATATGACTGACACAAATCATGCAGTACGACAAAACAGTGGTGTAGAAAACAGTTTATGAGTAAAAGCCATGTATCATCGTTTTTGAAAGTGGGTGTGGGGTGTTAGAATCATTCACAAATTTTTAACAATCATAAAAACGGCAAGTTCGCAAATGATGGAAATCTTAATCCATTGGGGGAGGGGGGTATACTTACTATAACTTCGATTTCACTGTTAATTACCTGAATTTCAATTCAATTCAAGTATTTACATGCTCCTAAACAATTGGGAAGGGGGCAACTCCATGATAATTCAATTTTCTATATGCATATTTGGAAAAAAGTTTGCTGCGAGAAAAAGTGGGAGGAGGGCCAGCCCCCCCCCCCCCCCCCCCCCCCCCCCCCTCGCCCCACCCCCGGATGCTGCGTGCCTGAGTAAATCTCAATTTGCTAATCTAAAGAAGCTGTGATTGCCACTTTAATTGTTATGAGATAAAATATTTCATAAACAATTTGTGTTAATGAAACATACAATGCAATGGGCGAGCTTGAACAGATTAGTTTGGAATGTTTAAAATTTAAAGCATGCATGCATGTAGGCGATGACTTGATTGTATAAAAGTGTAGATTCAGCAGGTGGGGGTGGCTGTTGTATTTTGCTGGTCAGTTGTATTGTATACACTTAAGTGTACACGAGTATTTAATTCTATAAAAAATATGTGATATTTTGTTAACATTTTTCTCTCAAATCCACTATCCACATTTCGTTTGTTGTGACATTACAGTGAGACTGTCGAAACTGATTTTTTTTCACTCGTAATTTTATAAGTACTGTTGATATCTGACTTATAAAAGAGACGAGAAATCAGGAAAACAACGCCATATTACTTGCGAAATTCAAAAATTTTTCATTCATTTTGTAAATAGGTATTTAACTTGCTTAATACGTAAAAATACGTAAAATGTAATGTCGGTAATAGGCGATAAAATGATGGTGTAAAAAGAATAAAAAGTAATAAATATTTCTCTTTTTGAGAATGTAACACCCGTGTGTATATTTAATTATACTCTAAAATTGCTGAAACATAGACATCGAATTTAATCATCTTTATTTATGTGTTTTTGTTACATGTTTGCTTGTTAGCTCCTCGGCAGCTTAAATAACTAAGATGTATTTCAAGGCGGGGTAGACGTTTGATACTCGTTTGCTCCAAATATCCTTAATTATCTTATCATGTTTTCGGGGGTTTTTTACTCGCATGTGGATTCACCGAAAGAGTATCTGGATATTCAAAATGCTTTGTTCATTTTTGTTCATATTGTAAGGCATGTACAATTGTAGATAGTTATTGATAATTTTTCTTCAAACAATTAAAAACGATTAAACGAAGTAATGAAAAAAAAATACAAAACAAAATTTGAAGTTCGTGACGTCGTGACGTATTCGACGAGCAACATCAAAGTAGTGTCATAAAATGCTTAAAAAATACAATATCTTGAATATCTTTGTATTTTTGCATTCAGAAAGAGTTGGCTAATCCGAATTGACGAAAAAGTGAGTTTGTGAAATTTTGACCTTAAGGGCCCTTTTCCGTGATGGCAGTCATATATATATATATATATATATATATATATATATATATAAATCACAGAGAAATTCACCTTATTGGAGCTCCACCTCCGCCCAGGCCGGGGCTTGAACTTGCGACCTCTGGAACCCATTCTACTAGCAGTGAGCGGCCACCGCGCTAACCACTACGCCATCTAGGCAAGACAAAAAATCTTGCTTTCGATGACGAAGGGAACCTAGCGCGCTGGTCGCTCACTATATGTATATATCTATGCAATGTGTATCGTCCCGATCCTCTCAAATCGTCGTTTAACTGTATTCCACCTGTATCTCAAACGACCGTGTAGTGAGTGAAAATATTGTTTTTAATGAAAAAAAACTTAAACAATACAATTCATCGTTATCGTGTGTATGTTGAAATGTTGAATTGGGGGGGGGGGGGGTCCTTTTTATCTAGTAGCTGAGTTTATAAATGTATTTGAAATTCTGAATAAATACTAGTATTGTGCATACGTCGGAATTACTTTTTGAGTAAAAAGAAACAGGTTTTTAAACACAATAGAATACTTGGAAGCTGAAGATATGTTTTGAGTTCACTTGAAAAGTCAAGTGAGCTATTCTGATCATTTTTTTCCGGCGTCCGTCCGTCTGTTTGTTTGTCATTCTGTCTGTCTGTCCGTCTGTCTGTCTGTGAACTTTTCACATTTTCGACTTCGATCTTTTCCAGAACCACAATTATGGCCATTTTCAATCAAACTTTACTTTACACAAAGCATTCTTAGGTAAAAGAAATTCAAGTTTGTTAAACTGAAGGGCCACGCCCTTTTTTCAATCAGGTGAAATTTTTCCTTTAAACTCATCGGTGAAATTATTTTCCGATCCTCTTCATCTTCCGACCGGTGCTTCAACACCTTAGCTTACAATCGATTCAACTTATACGGTGCATTACACCTGTCTTTGTATATTTATGTGTATTTATTTTTATTATTATGACAAAAATTTATAACGTCAGGTGCATGTGGCTCAATGTTTTACATATTAAGAATATCTGGAGAAATATATTAAAATCTTTTTAATAGGGATCTATTCTACTACATTGTCCAGATATTTGGTATATGACTCCATAAAGCTGATTTTATTATCGCCACGTGCAACTTGTTATAGCATCGCTGTTGTGCGTGTGTGTGTATGTGTGTATGTATGTGAGGTCAGCTTATGGGCAAGATTAAAAGAAAACTATAACACTCCTTTGGCATGGTAAAAGGATGAAACCTATTGTTTTGCGAGTCAATTGGTTGAATTTTTTTTTTTGAAATATCGAAAAAATGACACCATTTTAAACTACAATTTTATGTACGACTTGACAACATTGACTTCTGATTTCCCTACTGCGAAAATAAAGTAAAAGTAATCAATTCAAATTAACAACTTGATATTTTGAGATTTAGACCTTGTAAAGGTAAGAAACAAACGTTTCGTAATAATGGAGAGTCAGAAAAATGTCCAAAGTTAAAAGTTGAAGGAAAGAAGACACTAAATGCAACCCATTTTGGGATTGTCGAATTTCGGCAATGTTTTTTTTTCGATTTACTAAAGGTGTAACAAGCCCAAGATTCAGGAGGGCCTTTGACGAATATCGCCAACATTGATATTAAATGAATAATTATATTATTATACTGATTTTCCACAAAACAATTTCGTCTCCTCAATTACATGTTTATTCCTAAAAATGCGTATCCCTTACAATATTTTATGTCGCGAGGTTATGCTCCGCTTTGCGGTGCCCTTGTTATAGCTATTATTGCTCAGGTGAGCGATGTTGCCCATAGACCTCTTGTTTATTGAAACACTGTGAAACCATTTAGAGTTCTTGAAAAGGTTTGGAAAATGTGAATGAATGGCATAGATTTGCCATTCAGTCCCCTTTCTGTAACATTACATGTAGGACATAGGGAAAATGTCAAAACTCTATCAATAATAAAATTCAGTTGATATAATTTTATATATTGCTACCACCGGGAAAATGGCTATGTAGCAGTTTTACCCCCGAAAAATTACTATTGTGGAATCATTAGAATTCGTGGTGGCTCAATTTTCGAAGTATTTGTGGGAAGCCCTCCCCAACGAATTTACATCTTCAACGAAAACAAATCTAGAAAGAGTTTTCTTTGGTACTGAAACTCAAAACCGACATATCCACGAAATTACATCCCCACGAATAAGCAAAACACCTACAATCCACGAAAATTGGCCCCTACAATTTTTCAAAAATGATTTCACAGTATATAGTAGATTTTCCCACACTATAAGCTGGCTATATTTCTCCATTTTATAGCCACGTTACCCCCCAGGAGGGGCTTATGATATTGTTTATTTTCCCTCCGTCATCCTTTCTGATCATGTTGATGGCGGACCATTCGCGGCAATTGTTTCCAATATCTGAGAGAACATTGATTACTTATAATGAAAGGAAATAAAAGTTTAGTTCCTTTCAAAACCAACTTGCAAAAAATTGTATCTTTTAAAGATAGGGGGTCAACAATTGCAAAACCATTACTCTTTTTATCCCCCAAAGGCCATATAATTATTTAAAGGTAAATACTGTAAACATGAATTATTTTCAAAATTTTTCACTCCAGATATTAGCGACTGGCTGCAATGTTAGGATGAGAAACTGTAAAATTTTTGGCTTTCACAGGTAAGGCGAGGTGTAATATTGATTATGTATTAAAAACGAATTTAAACCAAGTTTTCAAATATTTACATATTTATAGATAACATCAAGCTGATTGGATAGAGCACTGATGCATTTTAAAGACGTTTTTAATTTACAAATTCAGAACATATTTTTGCATGTGAATTCATAACATCTCGCACCTAATATATTTATAAATTAATTACGTCAATTAAGGATGACGTTTACGCAGAACTAAAAGTCCCACTGATGATAATAAAAAAACATATGCTTTATTGTTCAGAATTTAAGTAAGAGTGTTATTTTTCACTTTTAATAAACTAGGTCAATGAATTATCTTTTTAGTATAAAGCCTTTGAATATTTAGGGAGTAATTTTTTTAAAAATACCTCAAAATACACTCTGCGTGATTTTTTTTCAATTGTGAGAATATAACCAATAAATAAACTCCTTGGTCAATGGGAAACAGTTAAGTAAGGGCAGTAGGGTTAAATAAAGTTTAAAAAGAATGAGATTTTGAACTAAATTCTAAAAAAAAAAATCAGGTTCGAATTTTCTCTATGAATTTTCTAAACACAACCAATTTTTACTTCAAGTTTACAAAAATCGGAATGATAATAAGATTAAAACATTATTTGTTTTTATAGAGCTGCAACAGAACTTGTGAAAGTCGTTCCAAATTTACTCTATTTTGCAACAAGTTTTTTTGCTTGAGCATAATTCTGTAAAATGATAAAATTATCGAATATTTATCAATATTAAACAAATGTTGCTCATTAAAATTCACTAAAGACGGAATTTGACAACTCGAACCCGAAGTAAACACCATTTTTCACCATTTTCATAATCTAAACTAAAACATTGTTTATATAAATAATGTTGACAAAACACATCTATGTACAGATGTGTGCCGGTTTATACAAACTTAGTATGAATAAAACATTGACTTGGATTCCGTGTAGTTTTTCATATATATTTTTAAAATTTTGAAGCAAATACGTCAGGAGAAACCCTCCTGTGGGGGTAAATCTACTAAATAGTTCACCTGGTGGGAAGACTGCTGTATAATCAGTTTTTTTCGGGGGGGGGGGGCTACTATTGGGAAAAATCTGCTATAAAACACAATATCTGTTTGATTTATTTTCAATAAGAGTATTGACACATTATATTAATGTTCAGACTACAAATGCTTTACATCCTGAAACATTTTTCTTGATATTTATGTTTGAAACAAAATATGAAAAACAAAACATTTCTGACGTTCTTTAACAATGCTTACATATTACCTTTATATTCAGAAATTGACGTCCGACTCATTGGAGGGGTAACAGAAAATGAAGGTCGATTGGAAGTGTATAAATTGGGAAGATGGGGAACAGTGTGTGATAATAATTTGAATGATAAACTAGCAGTTGTTGTGTGTCGATACTTAGGCTTACCTTGGTAGGACTTTATCATTTGACAGTCGTTTATTTTTAATTTATCATTAGTATCTCAAGAAAATATTTAGAATATTAAGTTAAATAGTTCAAATGATATCTATATCTCTATTTTTACGTCATTTTCTCTTCTATAACTTTAAAACGATCATTTTACTTCAGAAAAAAAATGGGAAAAAATATTTTTTTTTATTCATAATAAACAACCCCAATAATCTTTATTCAATATTGTAAGAGTCTTCTAATACCCAGGAATACATCGGAAGCCTATGGCGGTGCTGTATTCGGTCAGGGATCTGGTCTTATATGGTTGGACAACGTTAGATGTTCGGGATCTGAGACAAGTATTGCGGAGTGTAGTCACCGTCCCTGGGGATCTAACAACTGTTACCATGGGAATGATGTATCCATCAACTGCTTGCCTTTCAACGGTAAACTGTTTTTATTCAACAGAAAGGAAAAAGTTTTATTGAACTTATTTATTATATGCAACTTATACTATGTTTGTCTTTTAACAATGATTAATTTTTGTGGCGCGGATCTAAAGGGAAAGTCGGAGGGGTCAAAACCCTTCCTGGTAAATTCAAACGTATTAATATTAAATTCCTTTTGTAAAATTACCAAGATTAGGACTCAGACCCACCCACCCATCCTCCTCCCCCGGCAAACACAATTATCTCTTGGATCCTCCTCCCAACCTGAAAATAATTTCTGCATCCGGGCAAGGTTCACATGTACTAATTCATCAAGTTGGACCATAACTATAATGATTAACAACAACAAATAATGTATATAATATTTTAACAACGTCTACTGACACAGAATAAAAACTGACGGCATATTTAGAAAAAAAAACCATTAAGCTGATATCTTTAATTTTATTTCATGTCACCTATATGTACATGTAAGGCAGGGGTTATGGCTGAGAGGGGGATATATATCTGTCTTATTATTTATTTTGCTCCGGAATTTCAATGAAAGAAATGAGCTAATTCACATATTTAAAAAAAGAGAAAGAATGAAGCTGTGTTTCAAAGTTAAGATATTGTGAAACCATTTGGAAGGAGTTCAGGGGGAGTTAATGGAGTTATCTTCCCTTGCTTCTTCATAATGGAGTTATCTTCCTTTGCTTCTTCATATTTAGTAATTAATCATTGAATATAATGTAATTAAGAAGTTGTATGATCAAATGAGTTATGCAAGTATTTTATCATTTGAAACAAAAACAGTTTTTGAAATTTCTAAATAAACAAATATACTTGTTAATAGTAAAGTAATAATTGGCTAACCAAAATCACCGATCAGTTATACATGTAAAATGATTTTGGTATAAATGACAGATGGTGAAGGTTGAATATTGAGAGGTTGGAACAGGAGAAGTGAATAGCACAATATAGCTCTTTATAACTGGTTTTTGTTTTGTTTTGTTTTGGGGTTTTTTTTTCGTTTTTTGTTTAAATGCCCACAGGGAGAGTTTCTGTCTGACCCTGGGAATGGGGGATGGGAGGTTGTTTTCAATAAAACATGTATACTAGTCACCTTGTTTTAGTTTATCGATGAAAACATACACATAAACCTTATCTTGAAAGTTAACAAATGTGGGAAAATTATTTTTTATCAGTCTTAATTATTCCTTTTCAATATTAGGTCATGCACTCTATTAGGATCTTTAAGCTTTTCCCTAAAATTATAGGTTTCATGGTCCTTTCTGAAAGATTGCAGGCAGGGAGGTGGTCATCATTACAGTATTATAATTGTTCTACTCCAGAATGAAACTTAATTAAATGCATATATGAGACTTCTCGACAAGTTTTTTTTATAGGCTATGGTACTCAGGTGACCGTTAAGGCTTATTGGCCTCTTGTTTTTGAACCAGTTACACTTTAATATGTAAAAGGTATACTTAAATCAGTAAAGTTTACACATTATTTGTAAATTTTACACATCCTTATTCTCGACTCCAAACCAAGGTAACGTCATAATAAGCAATCTGGTATGATAAGTAACAATATAATTTAAACCACCTGTTCTGGTACGCTACAGCTCTCGAACATCTGAATCAACTTGTATATATGGAGATCTTGTCCAATCGACCCGATAATCTATATTTACACTGTATAAAATTAAGGTCATAACATTTCGATTAAATCAAAATCTGTGTTTCATTCTGTCGTGAGAATTGTCGGGGTAACAATACCAAAACGATGCCGGAATTGTTAATTGTAGTTTCAGTGGAATTTTTTATTATGTCTGCAGAAACGAAAACCAAAATAACATGCGCATGTTTCATAGCTACAATGTACATGTATACATTTTCTTGAGATTTAGTACTTTTCTCAACGACATGGCCAACTTGAATGAATTCTAACGTTAGCTCAAATTCTGCAAGCAGAGTTTTGCAATCCAGAATTTGATCGGTGTATCAAAAGGTCGCTTGTACGTGACTTTAACGCGGGTTAATTTGGAAGTTCGAGAAAGGCAGCGTATAAGCTGATTTAATCAGATTGGACAAGGAAAAGACGGACACACCAATCATGCGCAGTAGTTTGCGAACAAAACATATACAAGGAGTTAGATTAAATAGAACATCTTTTGAGTTATTTCCACGAGCGGTGAAATATCACCAGAGACCATTTGATGATGTACATGTTTAGAAAATGAACAAAGCCCAGTATTGTACCCGTAAATTTAACACTGATGAAAAAAATTACGGCATTTCTTTTCAAACCCTTTCTGTTCTTTGTTTTATAATAAAACAAAGCAAAAGTTGATTATGTTTTCGGGGACGATTAGTTATAGTAGCCCTCTAAGGGCGAATAAATTGCCCTCAGCTTCCAGTTTGGCAATAATCATAATTAATGTTGCCTTCAATTCCATTCAACATTTTTTTAATTAACCAGAATCTCAACAACCCTATCATACGGCTCTTCCGAACGCGGAGGACTCTGCAGAACGCGGAGCAGTGTTTATTTGACACGGAAAGGATAAGGTCTTTAATTTTCCTTCAAACTCGCTCATAAAATGTTTAATTCAAATTTCTTTTAGGACTAAATCATACAGGGATGATTAAGGTTTCAAATGGTACAAAATTCTAACAAATCGAGAAAGAAAATTTTCCGCTGTTGGTGTTTAAACATCAAAATCGTTGATAAATTTTGTAAACATAAACTTTACGTAACAAGTGGGACCGTTCAACGTCTAACAATCATAAATCTACATTCTATCCAATTTTCAAGTCATTATCTTAACTTTGTAGTGAATTATGAGCGTTTAAAGGGAACAGGGTCGATAAAAATTGGACCGTACGAACGCGGAGCCAAAAATGTATATGCTCTGCAGAACACGGAGCATGGACCTGTAGAACGCGGAGTCTTTACATACAACAATCATATTATTAAACAGACATATACCAGTAAAAATATCAAAGAAATGGTAAAAAAGCAATTATTAGTTGAAGTTTAAAATCATGAAAACCAAATATTGAAAAAAAAAACATTATATCATTGTTTGTACATGCAACTTGGGGACAGTTATATCATGCACATATCTACGCTTTTATTATATACCGTTCTGTAGTCCATTTGCAGTTTTACTCGATATCTAAAATGTATTTTAAAAAATTAAAAGAATCACACATCCCTAATATAATGTACACTAAATCATCACTAACTACATTGTACGATGCATCGATGCATTTATGATCTTTTATATCATTTGACATCTTCGCTAGCCACATCTGAGATGAGAAAAACTAATCGGACACTTGGCTAGCGAAGAGGAACATTTGAAGGAACAAAACCTTCGTGCATTTTTGTTTGGTAAATAAATTTTCTGTTGTTTTCGTTCAACCGAAGTTCTCTATATTTCAGAAGTTCGTTTCCATGGTTTTCGATGCAATAATCTATTATATCTTTTAAATTGTCTTTTTAACGAGAAAAGATCTCGTTATTTCGAGTTAATTATCTCGTTATTAAGAAAAAAGATCTCGTTATTACGAGAAAAGATCTATATAAAATGGTGCGTTTCATTGTTTTACATGTACTCTTTGAGTCTCTTTATGTTATAGATAGATAAACATATATTAGGAAATTCATTTAATTAGTGAAAGAAATTTCAGAAGAAGGAGCAAAACAGATTGAATAATAAATTTATTGACCAATTTATTAATATAAAGAATAATTTGTTTTTAGACTCCAAAATGCTTATATACAATACAATTATTTTCAATATAGGTTGTGTGTGAATATATAAAACACAATCCGGGGTAAATCCCGTATATCCATGATTGAAAATATATAGTTATCTGTAAGTCATGGAATTGTGTTTTTATGACTACACTACCCCCTGGTATTTACTTCGGAGTGGGATTGTAATATACGTTGAAAAGTGAAATTACTTAAAGTTCTTTCCTCTTATTCATATAAGATAAAAAAAAATGTCAAATCCGATCATTTTATTTAGACATTAATAAATGACGATCCTTGTTATTTAAAAATAATCAAAATTAAACTAACGCTTCTCTAAAGAAAAAAACAGTAGACTGAAAGGATGAACCAATCGACATGGAGGTCTAGATCTGATGACCGAGGAACACTTATTATATATGTATTTTTTCACAATAATAAATCAAATAACAACTACTATTTATTTTATCATAACGGATATATTCTCGTAATTATGAGATAATTAACTCGGAATAACGAGATCTTTTCTCATAATAACAAGATAATTAACTCGTAATAACGAGATCTTTTCTCGAAATGACGATATCTTTCCTCGTTATTACGAGATAAAAATATTTTTTTTACGTGGCCCTATTCGTCTTTCGTAATTATATGTGATACAAAAGAAAAAAAATTACACGTTTAGACATATATTTGTTCAATGATATCTGGGCACTACAAATGATTAAACATGCCGATTTTATACAAGTTGGTCTATCTCAATATTAAAAATAGTCGCATTTTGTACGAATTGTCATTTATGAGAACTGTTTGATAGAAATGAAAGGCAAAACACTTAAATTTTTTGGATACTATAAGCAAAACTTTCCTCCGCGTTCAGTCAGTTCCATTTTAACATATTTCTCAAGTTCTGCAGCACCAACATCCGCGTTCGTACGATCCAATTTTTTTCGACCCTGTTCCCTTTAAACGCTCATAATTCATTAAAAAGTTAAGATAATGACTTGAAAATTGGATAGAATGTAGATTTATGATTTTGACAGATTTGTATTCTTTAAAATTGTATTGAAATGGCGTTGAACGGTCACACTTGTCACTTAAAGTTTATGTTTAGCAAATTTATCGACGATTTTGATGTTTAAACACCAACAGCGGAAAAATTATCCTTCTTGATTTGTTAGAATTTTGTACCATTTGAAAGCTTAATCATATCCTTATGATTTAAACCTAAAAGAAATTTGAATTAAACATTTTATGAGCGAGTTTGAAGGAAAATTAAAGACCTTTTCTTTTCCGTGTGAACTAAACACTGCTCCGCGTTCTGCAGAGTCCTCCGCGTTCGGAAGAGCCGTATGATGGGGGTGATAATGATCATTGTACATGTATTATTTATACAGGGAAATGAGAACAAAATGTTTTGATTTTATACTTTTATTTGGTGAACATTGGCCGTGGCAAATTGCTTTGTGGGATGCCAATAAACACACAACATTTAGAGAAACCCACACAAATTCAACAAATGCATCAAAATTTATACTGCACACAACATATGTTCAGATGACCACCCCGGGTAAAACGGGGGTGGTTACATATTTAAATGTAAGTTATATGCACAAAACAAAGTGATTCCACATCAAGCAGATATTTTACAAACAAAATGGTTTAACATTTTACCCCCTTCACAGTTCAATGGTGGCAACTTTACAATAATACAAAGCTTATGTAGGTCTCAGTTGCTTTCGTGTGCGCAAGTGCCACATGACAGCGAACAATTAAAGGAGAGTTCGCAGTCATCCCACACATGGGGGAGCACCCAAGCAACCGAAAAAAAGCTCCCACGGACCAACGTTCTCTGGGAAATACTTTAAAGGATATACCTGGCCCAGTTGTGATCGACTGGAAGAATTCTAACCCCCTTGAATATTATTGAGGAAGAGCTTATTTCCTAGTTAGTTGAGATGGATGTCATCAGGGATGAGAAATTGGGACAAGTTTCTCAACAGATCAGGGTGCTTTATGTAACAGCCCCTCAACTTTAAGACTGATGAAGCAGCTACTCTATTGGCCTTGAGACGGCATCTCTCCATTGCTTTGTTATCCTTAAAATACTTCCATTTATTTCGTGGAGGCATCGGTGACCAAACAAGTGTGGACTGAGGAAATCTGAGAATTTGTAGATGGGTTGTAATTTTCTCAATGAGTGTACACAGATTAATAGCCCCAATATCATTCACCCCACAGTGAATAATCAAATAGTCTGGTGATTCTTCATATTATGTCAGAAAAAGAGCTTCCTTTTCGGCTCCAAAAACTTCAAGCCTGAATATTCTTGCCACCAAATATTCATATTCAATCTATCCAATCCTAGATTTGATCCCCCAGTCTGCATATTGAAGCCATCATTGCATTCTTGATAATGGATGAGCCCACACACCACACTGTAACTTCGGGGACCTCTATAATTCCAGCAAGAATTAGTAGTGAACCTGATTACTTTTGAAAATTACAACTTATTTGTTCCTAACATCTGCCAATTAGGACATCTTATGTATGTCCTGTATGCTCTCGACTTCCAACGGCCTGCTTCCATTAAGATCCTGTATGCAACCAGATTCAAATGCTAAAGTGACTGCCCAAATGCGAAACGAATGGGAAAAATACAACAGGGGCAGAGCAAACGCGGACCTTTAAAAAAAATTAGAGGTAGGATGAGGTGTCATGGAGGAGTGAGCATCCTCTGCTGACCGGTCACACCCGCCGTGTGCTCTTTGTCATAATCGGGAAAACGGAAAAATCCGTAGACAATTAGGTGCTTAATTATGGTCTAACAATAAGTATAAAAAACGTCAGTTAGCATGCGACCCAGTGGAAGATTGTATTTGCTGACAAGATCGTTGTATCGACCATAGAACTTACGAAAAGATGACCTCAATCAAGACTGTTGATAGTACTGTTTTATCAACTTGTTTGTCAGTAGCTTGCCACGCCTTAGAAAATGTTCATACGTAGAGCATGCTCTTGCGTATCGAATTAACTGAGAGACAAACCTCCATATCCATGTGATGAGGGTATATTGCTACATAAGAAAGGAGAGTTGACTATCTATAGAAAAATTGAAGTCATCACGTTTATCATAAAGTTTTATTAATTGATATTACGTCGTCGATATACCTGAATGTTGAGTTTCATTTTTTCACGTACAAGTTTTTGAATAAATTCTGCTTTATATGAATACGAAAATAGGTCTGCTAACAATGGGGCGCAATTGGTACCCATGGGAATTCCAGCAAATTGTTAGAAGACCTGATTTCCAAAAACTACATAGATGTTGTCTATCAAAAACTCAAGCATCTTTTTAATATCCACTTCTGAGTACTTGTGTGCACAATCCGAATGGTTTTAACCAAATAGTTTTGCAAATGACCGATGACAAGGTAAGTAAATTTACGTGATCCATTTTATTGAAAAAGCAGCTATCAATGATGTCAAAAAGCCTGGACTTGAATTTATCGTGGGGGTGGTTGTATGAAGTATAAAAAAGTCGTAAGTTTTGATGCCTTTGATTTTGGTTAAATTTCGGAATTTCAAATTTTCTTTAAATTTCATGCACTTCCTCCTTGCAAAAAGAGGTATGAAACTAAGTTGGATTGCCACTTGTGGAATTAAATCCAAGTTCTTCTAATATACAATTTATATAATGAGCCTTACAAACAAAGACACCGTTGTTTCCTTCTTCGTCAATAGGGACCAGTACAAACTGCGTTTTAATCGCTTAGTGCGAGATTTTAACATGCATCGAACACTTTTAGTCCATTCTGACAACGTGTCAAGGTCTTCTTTTTTTGTGTTTGGCCCATCGTCTGGCGTATTCCTCTACAAAATTCATAATATGTTTGAAATTAGAATGCCAGTTGAAAGATCGGGGGTCCCTAAATTTTGGACTTTTAAGAATAACTGATTTAAGGTCATCATCATGTATTTACTACATTTACGTCACCAGTAATGACTTGTCCAGCAGGACTATTGTTGAAGGGTGAAGAAGAACAAGAACACTTTGGAGGACTACCTTTCAGATGCTCGATGTCGAGACATTCTAGATTTATTTTTTGTATTGAAAAAGTTTGGATGCAATGGTCCATGTATAATTGTAAGAAATACAAGGAGTAGACTTCAGCTTAAAATATGGTGGAATACAAGACTGTATACAAGAAATGTATCTATTTCAAAACCTAGAAATATTAACTAAGTTGTTGGGCATTCTTGACTTCCACAACTTTCTGCAAAAATTAAATCATCCAAATAATGATCTAAGGTATTCAGCCCAGACTTAAACTTGGTAAGCCAATGTAGAAAAATTGCAAATGTTTCCCAACTTTTGCAACTTATAAAACAACCCATGGGAAGACATTTGTCTATGTAATATACTAGTAAGCAATCTTCAGAGAAACCTAACAAATCAAAATTCCTTGGATGGATAGTAATTAAACGAAAAGCACTTTTAATTTTCATCTTCCCTATCAACGCACCCTTCCCAAATTGGCTGTCATGTCAACTACCCCATCAAAAGATGCATATTTGCTGTACATAAATCGGAATCTATAAAGTCATTGAACCCACGGTCACTAGGGTAGGATAAATGAGTTATCATTCGCCACCCACCGTCAGATTACGGGATAATGCCAAGTGGCGAAATGTGTAGGTTGGAAATAGGCAGTTGGTCAAAAGGCCCCATAATTCTGCCCAGCTTAATTTCCTTATTTATCATATCTATTAAATGATCATGGTGTTCCATTGTAGACTTGAGATTCTTTGAATACACATGAAACCTTGGGCCTGTATATTTTATTTCAAATCTTTGGAAAACCATTTTTTTAATAATAAACAGTATATCTGTCTGGGTATGATTGTAGATATTGATCCAACTCTTTAATTCTAGTAGGGGAATTTCCTAGGGCCAATATATCTTTGTAGTCTTGGGGTTTGTGTGGGGTGTGACACAGGGGTTCTAACCTGAGATTGTCCCTGCAGTGGTCCTCTAGGGCGACTTGTGGCTTGAAAACATGGTTAGAAAGGGGACACTGGTATTGTGGATGAACCCCTGAACATCTAATACATTGCATGTACCGACAAGACGGTCTGTCACAATTTCCCTTGAAATTGAAATCATAGCACTTGTTATAAGCTGGTCTATTTGAGCAAATGGTTACTTTAGATTCTGGGGATGATGTCATAAACATCAACCATATCTCGTAGTCTACTTTAGACCATTCTTTGGTGGGATCGATACTGCGGCGAAGTCTAAATTGTTAATCATATTTCTTCCATCCGTAATCTCCCTACCCATATATTGATGCCTCTAGTCTTATGTCATGCAAATATTTCAGAAGACATTGAAAAGATTATGGGTGGGGTAAAGCATAGATACTTACATATACTAGAAATGCATCTGTCCATCTATTGATAGATTAAATCTTTATGCTGGGCCTTACTACCTCTCTTGTGACCAACTCGCCCTTATTATTAACAAATATTCTTTTTTCTGAAGATTCTGTCAGAGAAGTATTATCAAGCAATAAGCTAATGTCAATGTATGATGAACTAATAATTTTTGACTTCAATGAGTTGGAGACATTGCTAGACAATAATGTATGAATGCTAGCTACGTATTGATTTTCAACACCAGTGCTTGTACCTGATTGAATAGCTTAAGGAAGAACAGGCGTTGGGGGGGGGGGGGGGGCGAATTTTGATGCACATCTTCACTTTCTATTGCGATGGCGCATCCCCTACTTCTTAAGAGACCTGCGCAGCACAGTTAAGGCTGTCAATAAATTCCGTTCAGACAAAAAGTACGGGAAATCTGCATTATTACATCACAGAATATTACAAACCTCGAAAGTACTTATTAATTCATTTATTAGCAAAATTAATTTATACTACTCCTTTAATTAAGAACAACGAATGCTATTACTTACAATTTCGATGTCTGTTATATCGTACACACTGAAAAATAAGCGAGAGGTCGTTCTCGCTGTACTACAAAATATGACGTCATATGCTTCAAAATGACGCATTAAGTTAAGTCATTGAAGGCTATCATGCGGTTTTTTAGCGATGAAAAATAAATTCCATAGATTAACGGAAAAGTATAAATGATTATTTTGTTTAACATTATTATTAGTAGAATGCTACCTATATAGTCTTATTTTCAATTTGCTATAATTATGCATCGTATTAAGAGGCAACCTCGGTTTTGTTTAAAATATCGTATATTTTAAAGCTGGGTGCCTAAATAAATCACTTTATTGCAAGGGCATACACTTATCTGATCATGACAAACTTTTACATGTAAATTTGAAATATGCTATGTAATTTAAAAACTTCTGCGATCCTTGTGAAATCTCACAAATTAATTATTTTTTAATGAAATTAACACTGTGACCTTCAAAATTATTTAACATATGCATTATAAATTATGGTTTTTTCTAACAAATAATATTATCTTACAAAGTTCACAGCATTTTTTAAAATCTACTATATAACATAAAGTTATTTTATAATTCATATGTGAATTTTGACATGATTATGCCCTTGCAATATTCACATTTTTAAATGACCTCAAAACCACAAATACATCTGCTTGTACCATGCGACTGCCATATCACGTGACCACTATGAACATAAAATATTGTACTATTATATATATATTTCAGAAATATATTGCATTTGAGCGACTGTTATTGATTTTAAAAAGGACATATCCGATGAACTAAGGTATACGTGTTTTCATTACAAAAATTCGCCGATATTTTTATTGGCCGCCTTAACTGTACTGCGTGGTTCCTGTGATGTCTGGTTATCGTCAGTGGATGTCACTGATCGCTCTGGTCTTGACCGTTTTGACCTTGATCCTTTCCCCTCGTGGTTTCTGCAATTCCTTTTATTCTTATTTTTTGGTGGCATTTCCGCTCATTAAAACGAACAATATAGATAAATTAACTCACTTGAAATTAAAAGAAAAAACATGATTTTTTTTTAATTAGGTCGACTTAAAAATTACAAATATGAATGACGCATACTGAAAACACTCTCGCTTTCAATCTGGTCCCATCAAGAGAAAAAATAGACGCAGAATTAAAAATAATGTAAAAATCAGATAACTTGTCTATCCATCAATGGATTTTTAAATATATTTAAGACGGATACTAAAACTTTATGACAAGTAATTTCAAAAATTTTCACCAAAATTTTTTTATCCTATTCTGTATTCAACAATTTATGGAAAAGAATGTTGATCCCGAGCTTCCCGAATTAAATAATGATAAGAAGGCCACAGGCCGATCCTGAGCAAAATTAAGATAACACTTTTCCCGTAAAATAAAGTCATCGATTTTATACGCATAAGATAGATGGTATGTATTATTAAAACACGAAACAATTCGTTTACTTTCCACAAAATTAAGTACAAATATCGTATGAATATACACATTTATTTGTATTTGTTACGTATATCGCGTTTACATATTTTTATAACCTCTCAGAAGAGGTAAAATAGTGTTAAAGACAAAAGGGAGAAATCACACAATACATGTACAAGTAGACGATTACAAAATAGCGTAAAAAATATCATTACAGCATGATAGGTATAATTATTGTAGAGAAAACATACGAATTAAAAGTACATAAAACATAATATTAAGTTACTCCCTAGTGGAGCAATATATCATTTAGGTATTAAAATGCATCGCTAGCCTTGCAGCGTTTGCACAATGTGCAGGTTCTTTACATATCAATAGTAATGGATGTTGTTTACTAAGTTTGTTTGAGTTGTCAAATTCGAAATGCTATATAGGTCAATATCATGGTTAAAATGTGTTTTAAACACAAAAAATATTTATAAATTGAGTTATTATTGACAAACTATTAGAAATTTTTACGATATAAAGGAATTCAGCTCATACAAAACAGACTTAAAGCAAAATAGAAGAAATAGAGGACTTTTTTTCATTTTATTCTTTAAGATAATTGTATGTCACGCACGACAAAACTATTGAAAAAACTATTGAAAAATGCTTACAAACAATAAAAGATAACATATATGATTATTGACTTCATATAAATTTTATGCCAGTAGAAGAAGGTCAATATAAGTAGTTTAGGACTAAAAATGTTATATGTTGTATTTTCACAATTAAGAAAATATCAATCATATTGTAAAAATTTAAGGGATTTTTCCAAATTTTTCAAATAATATTCAAAGGCCAATAACTCAAAAAGTAGGTCATAGCCCTACTTTTTTAATGTAGAAAAGTACACTACAGTCAAAGGTCTTTAACACGCAGTACAAGATTTTTTACTATCTTCAACGGGTTTTTTTTTCATTATGAGTAAAAGTTATCCTTAAATTGTTTACCAAAAATTTTAAATTATCGTGTATATGACGACACATTTTGATTTTTAATAAAAAAAAAAATCCCCGAAACAGTATCCAGGTAAATCGGAACGCTCTCTACTGTATTGAACTAAAATTTTGACAACCATCAATTTTTGTCTAATTTTTGAGCCTAGATTCATGAAATTCTAACAAACCATTACGCGTTTTAGCTTTTAGTTTTTTTTAGACTTTTATATGCATGCTAACTACTAAAGAACAAACGTTTGTTAAATTTTATCGCATGTTATTTAATTAAATTCTGCTCTTCTTAACACAGTTACACTATTCATCTGAAAATTTAACTTAATTCTAACCTTGCAGTCATACATGTACAAGTCAAAAGCAGTGTGACGTCATATATATAACGATGTTTTCCTATTTTGATGTCCGTTGCAACAACAAGCAACGTTGAAAATAAAATAATATATTATATTATATATATAATATATAATAATATGCAAAATATTTCGATTATTCTGATAATTGGACTACCGCAAATTTTAAAACAATTATTTATCATATGCATAGTAGCTATACGTTTCCCCTTATACACATTAAAAACGGGAGAGTTCCAATAATGTCCTTGCTATTATTCAAATAGCAAACGTCGTTAACTTTTCAATTCAAAGACCGTTCTTTAGAGGGAACTATAGGCCACATTTTTATATGAGCATGCCATATACTCCAGTCTTTGTAGAATGTAGAGAAGCATTTGTGACAATCTCATCAGATATATACAAGTTCAAATGGTGTATATTCAAATTACTCAAATGCAGGTATTACTTTAATTTGTTATGACAGATTTACAAGGGCCAATCAAAAAGTACGAATATTTTTGTCATAGCTTTTTACACTTAACGTTATATTATTGGGATGCAGATGGGACTCTGTTTACCCTTATCCTTTATATAACGTGTGATCTTGTTTTACCCTGTCCTTGTAATCCCGTGTAATTTTTACGCGGGCTATCGGAAGTTTAACATCAAATAAACTTGCTGCTAGTTCGCGTATCTTTTTCTTATAATTATTACCATTTACTGTGGTGCTTCGATCCTGAAGCATTACAACTGGTGTCAGAAGTGGGATCCGATCGTCAAATACAACTTTTAACATGTACAGTGTTGGACAAGCGACACGCCGAGTCTGACCCAGTGTGTTGGTAATGTACGGGGGCATTGAGTGGGAGTATCTCGAGGTAAAAAGTCGATTAAATAGATATTTCTAGTCAAAATTCATGACGCTGTATGTTTCTATTATGTTCATTTTGGCTCAACGGCAGAGTAAAACGCTCTGCAAAAATTGTAAACATTGGTACAGGATGTCCTTAAAGTAGGTACCATATTCACTACGTGTTAAAACAAAACGCGTTATTCTTTAGTGTTATCTGATTGGATTATTCAAAAATACAATTGATAAATTTAGGAGAGCAAAAAATTCTGTTAAATTTGATAATTTTGTAGATTTAATAGCTTAATTTTGTACATCTATTTTGGTAATTACTTGGTGTCTACTGCGGTCACCTTTTGTCAATATTCATTTATCATTGTTCACTGCGAACAAGAATATTTGTAGAGGTCAGAGAAGGATTTGGTGCGGTTTTTGGAATCCAGGCCAATAGTTATTGCACAGGAAGAGGCTCGCAGCATTCCAGTGTTGTTGTCCAATAGTAAAGGGGTTAGGGTTGCACAATTACAAGAAAACAATTCACCTCTTGTCTTTCTGTGCAAAAGCGGAGCATCTACAAAAGAACTTGTGGACCTGCTATTGCAAAAGCTTCCCCTTCTTCTACAAGAGTACAAGAAAGTAATAACAATCTATTTCTGGGATGGTACCTGCGACATAACTGAGAAACAAGGTAAATACCTACAGATCCGTGGAAAGGCAACAGACATCCCAGCTATTGTAGAGGAATTACACAGGGCCAAGGACTTCGTACTGAGTCATAACTGCAGTATTAAATTAATAGGAGTACCTGTCTATCTTGTTTCATTATACAACGACATCTAGGGACACCGAAACCCAACTGTCTTCCTTGACTCGGACACAGAGGTAGAGTCACAAGTAGACCTTCTCAATCAGCACATTGAGCAGATCAACCTGCAACTGGGTAGGAATACCCTGAAGTTTAATGCTGATTTGCGAGACACCCGACGAGGAAGAAGGCGATATTTTTTCGAACTTATAATAATTACATCGGATTACATCGAGGGTGTTTGCTAGCACAGAAGTGGTAACGACGGTTGGAACTAGATATTGTTAGGGAGTGTTACCCTCCAAGAGACACCGTTGAAGTTGATGAGCAGGAATTCCTGGCATTTCAACAGAATGAGTGACTTGGAAGAAAATGAGAACAATGTAAGGAAAGGCAGTGAAGAAGCTGCAGGCAGTGGGGTAAGTTCGAATAAGGCAGATGACAGCAGCTGGCTACATAAAACACTGGAATCGTTCAGTGTCTCATTTGACGAACAACAACGAATGCAGCGAGAAGTGTTTATGCGGACAATGCATGAAATGAAAGAAACTACAAATCAAGAAATTGCCAGACAACAAGCTCAATTTCAACAGTTTCTTGAGATCTCAAAGGATCAAATCATTCAAGCAGTCAGGACCCCTTTATTTGCCTCCACTCCTATGCCACCATCAAGTTCAGGAATGATGCGTACCGGCCAGAATCCAACATCCAGCGACTACGACTACCCCTCAGCCCCAAAATCACATGCGACTTCTGGGTGGATACGTTCTTCTCAACAATCCTCCTCAGCCAACCAGACAAGTAATGAAGGTAATGGGTCAAACCAAGGGGCCATTGACGGACGGTTTGAGGAGGCATTACGTGTCTTCAAAGCAAGAGAAGAACAGCATCCATCTCCCTATGGACCTAGTTCACGATCAAACTCCAGATCCCTGAAGCAAGGGTCTTTGCAGAGGAGCCCCCAGACTAAGTTGCCTACCTATGATGGTCAGAATGACATTGACGTGTTTTTGGTTCCATTTGAGAGAATAGCAGGAAGATATGCTTGGTCAGAAATAGAAAAAATAGACAGTCTTTATGAGAGTCTAAAGAGTAAAGCAATGTGGTATGTTTGCTCCTTACTTAGGGCTATGACACCCAATTAAAGATCCATTCGTAAAAGCCTAACTAAGCGATTTGGTCGAAAGGACCCCCATTCCACTGTGCGCAGGAAACTAGCTGAAATAAGGCAGAGAGGTGAATCTAACGATGAATTCGGGGAGGAAGTGCGCCGTTTAGTCACCCAAGCATACCCTGGAACGGATTTGGAAATGCAGGACCAGCTAGCTTCAGAGGCTTTCTTAAGAGGTTATCGCAATTCCAAGATTGCATTCGATGTGCTTAACAAGGCTCCCAAGACGCTGAATGCTGCAATAGAGATGGTTACCTGCCAAGAGCATAATTATCGGGCCACTGTGGGTCGGGATTATCATCAGCTGAAGAAATAGAGGGCAAAGCGTGTTACCTGGATAGACGAGTCTGATGACAACTCATCAATTGAGGAGGATCAGGAGGTTCTGAATGCGCAAATCGTGAAAAGGCCTACATATACAATTGAGCAGCTTGACAACCGGCTTAAACAAGTAGAATATCGCCTTAAAAAGAGTCAAGAGCAGGAAAAGGCAAAGCGTGAACATTTGTTCAAAGACTTAGAAAGTAGATGCTTCCAGTGCGGACATACTGGACATTTAAAAAATGAATGTAGAACCAGGTTTCAAGCAGGTAGACCACAAGAAAAAAACCTGGAGCCTGTAAAGGTGGAAACCTTAGAGAAAATGGACAAAATTAAGTGCACACGGCTTTACTTTGCAGGAAAGGGTATCGTAATACCAGTCACTGTAAATGACATTGGGGCCAATGGTGTGGTAGACACAGGGGCTGATGCTACTGTCATTTCCTCTAACTTTGCCAGTGTTGCTGGGATTGACACTAAAGGCTGCAAAAAGGCATGCTTACTGAATGCTGAAGATGGGGCATGACTGCTTTTGGAGGTGTCACTGTGACGCTCCAAATTGGCAGTCATACCACAAGTTGGCCTGTCTATGTAGCCCCTATCAGAGACTCAGTTCTGATTGGAATGGATCTTTTGGATACCCTTGATGCTGTTATTTATACGAGGCAGGGAAATCTTCGAATTGGAAAAGAGATTATCTCGGGCACCCTGAGTTGTGATGGAAGTGTACCTGCCTGTAGCGCTGTTCTAGTGCATGAGAACTGCTGGGTACCACCAGAGAGTGAAAGGATTATTATAGGTCGGGTGCAGGTACCTAGAACTGGAACTCCAGGTATTTGAGACAGTTGGGATGATGAACTTCTAAGTGATATCCTTGTTGGATCGTGTCTGGTTAATATGAAAAGCAAGGTTCCTGTACGGGTACTTAATGTAAGAGACCAAAGAGTTCGCCTTGTAAAGGGAATGCATTTAGGAAAAGTTACTAAAGCCACTGATGAAATACAACATGTTTTTGCAAACAGTGCACCAGAAGGAGAAATAGCTGCTAGGAAAAGTCTTCTGATTCAAGTGGAAACATAAGGGAATGTGTACCTAATATCCTCATAGATCTTGTAGAAAAGTCCTCAAAAGGTATGATTCAACTGCAACGCCAAGCCCTTACCAAGTTGCTTTGTGAATATGAGGATGTATTTTCTAGGGAAGAGTATGACCTTGGTACTTTTACCGCTATCAAGCACAGCATTGACACAGGAAATGCCAAACCAATAAGACAGCCTTCACGCCGAACTTCGCTTAGTTTTCAGGCAGAGGAGGCAAAATACTCACAGAAGCAATTGGATGCAGTTGTTGTGCCATCATGTTCTGCATTGGCATCCCCGGTGGTCTTGGTGCATTAGAAAGACGGTGGAGTGCGCTGGTGTGTGGACTACCGGAAGCTGAATAGCTGAATGAGGCCTTTCAGAAAGATGCCTACCCACTGCACAAGATAGAAGAGTGCCTTGACACTTTGAGCAGTTCAAAACTATTTTCTATTCTTGATCTGCTAAGTGGTTATCATCAGTTTGAGGTTAACGAAAATGACAGACCAAAGACGACATTCATCACAAAGCATGGGTTGTTTGAGTACACGCGAATGCCTTTCGGGCTCTGCAATGCACCTTAAGCATTTCAGAGGGACATGGAACTAGTGCTGAGAGGGCTTCAGTGGGTTACCCTTATAATCTATTAAGACGATGTAATCATCACAGGAAAAACATTCAAAGAGCATTTGAATAGTCTTGGAGACGTGCTTTCTAGATTTCGCGAATTTGGACTGAAGCTAAAGCCAACTAAATGAAGTTCAGAGAAGAGGTTTTGTTTTTAGGCCATGATGTAGGCAAGGATGGAGTGCGTGCCAACCCTTCACTAGTTCTGGATGTAGAAATGGCCTGTACCACAAAATCTTAAGAGCTTCAAGCATTCCTAGGACTTACAAATTTCTATCGCAGGTTTGTTTAAGGTTATGCTGATATTGCCCGATCCTTGCACAATTTAACTCGCAAAGGGGTGAACTACCATTGGGGAGCAGAACAGGAAATGGTTTTTGGTGCACTTAAGAATGCTTTGCCACAGCACCGATTCTTGCATATCCGCTTGCAGAAGGTAGAATGATCCTCGACACTGATGTTTCTAACTTTAGCATTGGGGCTGTGCTGTCCCAGGAACAAGGTCAGGTTGAGAAGGTTATCTCATACTCAAGTCGGCGCTTGGGCCCAATACAGGAGAGCTATTGTG
This sequence comes from Magallana hongkongensis, assembly GCA_016163765.1. Lineage (NCBI taxonomy): Eukaryota > Metazoa > Mollusca > Bivalvia > Ostreida > Ostreidae > Magallana > Magallana hongkongensis. Next base: position 23,429,087 of record WFKH01011801.1, read on the forward strand.
TCACTCGACGGGAGCTTCTAGCTGTAGTTGCATTTTGTCATCAATACAAGCATTATTTACTGAAAAACAATTCCTCTTTAGAACCATAGCAGTTTGGCATGGCTTTTCAGATTCAAAGCACCCCAGGGGCAGCTAGCAAGGTGGTTGGAAGAACTAAGCCAATACTCCTTCGTAATTCAACAGAGAGCAGGAAAGTCACATGGCAATGCTGATGCTTTGTCAAGGCGAGATGGAGGAGCTTGTGATTGCTACAATGCTGGCAAGCGCGCTGAGTCTTTACCATGTGGAGGCTGCAAAAACTGCAGAAAGGTTGAAGAGCAGTGGGAAAGGTTCACAAATGAAGTTGATTATGTTGTTCCACTGACAACTCGGCAAGTGATATTGCAATTGGCTGGAAAGTTATAACATGAAGGTTGCCCAAGCTGAAGACAAAGAGGCCCAACTTTTGATGGCTAGATAAAGAGAAACCAGCACACCCGAAACTGCGACTCATGGATCAAGCTATGCGATTTTACTATTCATGCATCCAGCAATTTCGCATGGTCAAAGGAGTGCTGTACTATGAGTGGCTTGATGACTTTGGCTTCCGGTCACTGCGATTGTTTGCCCCCAGGTCTCTCAGACGGAAGATCATTGAGGGTTGCGATGACCCACCATCGTCTGGACATCAAGGCGAAAAGAAAACCTTAGAAAGGGTTAAGCGCAGTTTTTATTCGCACTGTTTAACTGCTGATGTGTTGCATTACGTTGCTACTTGTGCTATGTGCGGTGCATCCTAGAAATCCTCTCGGAAATGTAGAGCAGCATTACAGTCATATGTATGCGGTGCTCCCCTGGACCGTCTCCACCTGGACTTTCTTGGACCTTTCCCTGCAAGTGTAAATAACAATAAGTATATCCTGGTTATAACTGATCAGTTTACAAAATGGGTTGAAGCCTTTGCCGTTCAAGATCAAACCAGTGAAACGACTGCTAAGAAGCTTATGGAGGAGTTCAATGCACGATTTGGGACTCCCCTTGAGATCCACACAGACCAGGGCCGGAATCTTCAGAGCGATTTGTTTAAGGCAGTCTGCAAATTGTTTGGGGTCACACAAACCAGAACCACTCTTACCATCCGGCTTCAAATTGTCAAGTTGAACGTTTCAGTCGGTCTCTACTACAAATTATTCGCTGCTATATTAACAGAGATCAGACTGTTTGGGATGAGCAGCTGCCCCTTCTTCTGGCAGCATATCGGAGTACACCACACCAGTCTACTGGTATTTCTCCTAACTTTATGATGTTGGATCGGAAGATACACCAAATGACTGATCTAGTTTTCAAGGACAGTGAGACCCTCAGGGAGGCTCTTGACCATGCAACTTATATCGAAAAGCTCAAGAGCGCTTTAGACACTGCCCATCGTGTTGCAAGAAAGTCACTTCATAAATGTCAACAGAAGCAGAAACGTTTACATGATGTTCGACTTTTCAACAATCAGTACGAGATAGGCGATCTTGTTTATGTCAATAAAATGGCAAAGAAGGTCGGGAAGTGCCCAAAAAATGGAACATGTATGGGAAGGTCCATTTGTTATTGTAAAGAAATATGGTCTTGTGCTCTATGAAGTTCAAGGGAGGAAAACCTCTACTGTTATTCACCATGACCGACTAAAAGCTTACAAATCTGATGTTGTGCCAGAATGGGTCACAAGATTAAGCCTCGTAGACCAATCGAACACCCTGCCCATGGAGACCATTAGTGAGCTGGATAACGAACAGGACAGAGCGCCAGCCACAAAAGGTAAAGATTCCAAGCCTTTTTGCGTCAAGGCGCCTTACCGAGATTTGACCCTGGGCAGTGAGGAAACACCAAGTGGATTCCAGCGGACTCGAGCAGGGCGACAAATTAAACCACCGGATCGGCTTGACCTTTAAGGAACTTAAAGGAGCCTGGAGGGGGGCAGTGTGATGCGGATGGGACTCTGTTTACCTTATCCTTTATATCATGTGTGATCTTGTTTTACCCTGTCCTTGTAATCCCGTGCAATTTTTACGGGAGCTATCGGAAGTTTAACATAAATAAACTTGCTGCTAGTTCGCGTTTCTTTTTCTTATAATTATTACCATTTACTGTGGTGCTTCGATCCTGAAGCATTACAATATCATCAACATTAATTTGTTAGATAAAATTTAGCAATTAAATAAATCAATAAAATCTATCTAAGAATTATTTAAAATTTAAACTACAAAAATAAGATCACGGCACACGGTAAAGGACTTTATGTGGTATTGTGCAATTTTC
>WFKH01011801.1:23438866-23472019 GCA_016163765.1 Magallana hongkongensis
CTATTTTGTGCAGAGCTGATCTCAGAAACTATCAGAGATATGACTATTAAATTTTCAGGATAGGTAGTCTATAGTCTGAAGTTGTGCACTATTATTTTGTTTCACGTCAGTGGCGCCATTTCTTAGAGCTCGCTTAGGCACGAAAATTGGGTACGAATTTTCATTCAAAATTTTCATACGTTTTGATCTGTATCTTTTTATCAGTTGATATTTTGTTATGACATATATAACAAAAGTGGTAGAGAATTAAAAGTTCTTTTAAAACGAAATGAAGAAAAAGGGGCTGGCCCCTTAAATTAGGGGCCAATACACTAGTAAACTCTATTACAAATAACTTAAAAACGATAAAGATTTTGTAATGCATTATAGAAGCAAAGTTGTTGATCCTAGCAATATGTATCAGGAAAAATCATTGCCAAGCCCATTTATTACGTAATTAGGGATTTTAAGGGGCCAAAGTACTTAAACTTTGACGCAATATATCTAGAGAAGGAAACATTTTTTGTTAGGCATTGTAGAAGAGAAAATGTCTGTTTCAATGATTCTAATCGATTCCACTAATCAAAACACCAATGTCTGTCCCCATTAAGGATCTAGAGGGCTGGCCCCTAAAATATTCAGTCAATTGTATCTAAAAAATGAACAACAATTTTAGATAGGTGTAAGAACAAAAAATGTAAGTATTCATAAGACGTTTCGTATAAAATCAAGAAAAAGGGGCTGGCCCCTTAAATTAGGGGCCAATACACTCGTAAACTGTATGACAAATAACTTAAAAACGATAAAGATTTTGTAATGCATTATAGAAGCAAAGTTGTTTATCGTAGCAATATCTAACAGGAAAAATCATTGCCACGCACATTTATCACGTAATAAGGCATTTTTAGGGGCCAAAGTACTTAAACTTTGACGCAATATATCTAGAGAAGGAAACATATTTTGTTAGGCATTGTAGAAGAGAAAATGCTTGCATTGATCATTCAAATTGATTCCACTAATCAAAACACCAATGTCTGTCCTCATTAAGGATCTAGAGGGCTGGCCCCTAAAATATTCAATCATTCGTATCTCAAAAATGAACAACAATTTTAGATTTTAGATAGGTGTAAGAACAAAAAATGTGAGTATTCGTGAGGCCTTTCGAATGAATTCAAGAAAAAAGGGGCTGGCTCCTTAAATTAGGGGCCAATAGACTCGTAAACTGTTTTACAAATAACTTAAAAACGATAAAGATTTTGTAATGCATTATAGAAGCAAAGTTGTTTATCGTAACAATATCTAACAGAAAAAATCATTGCTACGCCCATTTATTATGTAATTAGGGATTTTTAGGGGCCAAAGTACTTAAACTTTGACGCAATATATCTAGAGAAGGAAACGAATTTTGTTAGGCATTGTAGAAGAGAAAATGCTTCCATTGATGATTCAAATCGATTCCACTAATCAAAAAACTAATATTTGTCCCCATGAAGGATCTAGAGGGCTGGCCCCTAAAATATTCAATCATTCGTATCTCAAAAATGAACAACAATTTTAGATAGGTGTAAGAACAAAAAATGTGAGTATTCGTGAGACCTTTAGAATGAATTCAAGAAAAAGGGGCTGGCTCCTTAAATTAGGGGCCAAGACACTCGTAAAATCTATTACAGATATCAAAAAAAAGTGATCAAGATTTTGTAATGCATTAAAGAAGCAAAGTTGTTGATCGTAACAATATCAGTTTGTAAAACTCATTGCCACACCCATTGATGACATAATTAAGGATTTTAAGGCACTAAAATCTTAAATCTTTAATGTGCTGTGAAAAAGCAAAACACTTTGTTAAGCATTGTACAGGATATTGACAATCGGATACATTACCTCAAAGGTAAAGGGTTGAGGGGGAATTCTGAAATTTCATTAATATTTTAATCGTATCGTTTAACATATTGAACGGAAGACCTACTCGTTACTCGTAACGAGATCGTATCTAGTTATTATTATTATTATTTTTTCCAAATTTTGTGCACGCGATTTCTCGAAAACTATTCAGCCGATTTCAGCCATATTTTCACAGATGATGAGTCATGATACGAATTTTATATTTTTTTGAAATTTTACTTGTCGTCACTTCCGGTACCAATTTATCGGCCATTTTGTAGTTTTTTACGACCTATTTTGTGCAGAGCTGATCTCAGAAACTATCAGAGATATGACTTTGAAATTTTCAGTATAGGTAGTCTATAGTCTGAAGTTGTGCACTGTTATTTTGTTTTACGCCAGTGGCGCCATTTCTTGGAGCTCGCTTAGGCACGAAAATTGGGTACGAATTTTTATTCAAAATTTTCATACGTTTTGATCTGTATCTTTTTATCAGTTGATATTTTGTTAAGACATATATAACAACAGTGGTAGAGAATCAAAAGTTCTTTTCAACGAAATCTAGAAAAAGGGGCTGGCCCCTTAAATTGGGGGCCAAGAGACTCGTAAAGTCTGTTACATATAACTAAAAAACGATAAAGATTTTGTTATACATTATAGAAGCAAAGTTGTTGATCGAAACAATATCTAACAGAAAAAATCATTGCCACGCCCATTTATTACGTAATAAGGGATTTTAAGGGGCCAAAGTACTTAAACTTTGACGCATTATATCTGGAAAACGAAACATATTTTGTTAGGCATTGTAGAAGAGAAAATGCTTGCATTGATGATTCTAATCGATTCCACTAATCAAAACACCAATGTATGTCCCCATTAAGGATCTAGAGGGCTGGCCCCTAAAATATTCAATCATTTTTATCTCAAAAATGAACAACAATTTAAATAGGTGTAAGAACAAAAAATGTAAGTATTCATAAGACCTTTCGTATAAAATCAAGAAAAAGGGGCTGGCCCCTTAAATTAGGGGCCAAGAGACTCGTAAACTGTATTACAAATAACTTAAAAACGATAAAGATTTTGTAATGCATTATAGAAGCAAAGTTGTTGATCGTAACAATATCTAACAGGAAAAATCATTACCGCGCCCATTTATTACGTAATTAGGGATTTTTAGGGGCCAAAGTACTTAAACTTTGACGCAATTTATCAAGAAAACGAAACATATTTTGTTAGGCATTGTAAAAGAGAAAATGCTTACAATGATGATTCTAATCGATTCAACTAATCAAAACACCAATGTATGTCCCCATTAAGGATCTAGAGGGCTGGCCCCTAAAATATTTAATCAATTGTATCTCGAAAATAAACAACAATTTTAGATAGGTGTAAGACCAAAAATGAAAGTATTCATAAGACCTTTCGTATAAAATCAAGAAAAAGGGGCTGGCCCTTTAAATTAGGGGCCAAGAGACTCGTAAACTGTATTACAAATAACTTAAACACGATAAAGATTTTGTAATGCATTATAGAAGCAAAGTTGTTGATCGTAACAATATCTTACAGGAAAAATCATTGCCACGCCCATTTATTACGTAATTAGGGATTTTTAGGGGCCAAAGTACTTAAACATTGACGCAATATAACTAGAGAAGGAAACATATTTTGTTAGGCATTGTAGAAGAGAAAATGCTTGCAGTTATGATTCTAATTGATTCCACTAATCAAAACACCAATGTATGTCCCCATTAAGGATCTAGAGGGCTGGCCCCTAAAATATTTAATCATTTGTATCTCAATAATGAACAACAATTTTAGATATGCGTAAGAACAGAAAATGTAAGTATTCATAAGACCTTTCGTATAAAATCAAAAAAAGGGGCTGGCCCCTTAAATTAGGGGCCAAGACACTCGTAAATTCTATTACAGATAACTTAAAAATGATCAAGATTTTGTAATGCATTAAATAAGCAAAGTTGTTGTACCAGTTTGTAAGACTCATTGCCACACCCTTTGATGACATAATTAGGGATTTTAAGGCACTAAAATCTTAAATCTTTAATGTGCTGTATGTGAAAAAGCAAAACACTTTGTAAAGCATTGTTCAGGATATTGACAATCGTATACATTACTTGAAAGGAAAGGGGTTGATTGGGAATTCTGAAATTTCATTAATATTTTTATCGTATCGTTTAACATATTGAACGGAAGACCTACTCGTTACTCGTAACGAGATCGTATCTAGTTATTATTATTATTCTTTTTTTCCTTACACATTTTGTGCAGGCGATTTCTCGGATATGGCTCGTTCGATTTCCTTTAAATTTTCAGGACTAATGCCATATAACCTGAAGTTTGTACCGCCTTATCAATTTTTCAAAATTTACTTCCAGTCGGAAGTTATCGTCGTTTTACGATTTTTAAAAGTCAATTTTGTCTGTCACGTTTCTCAAAAACGAGTAAAGATTTAGAGCTGAAATTTACAGAGATGATAGATCTGTCTTTTTTTTCTAGTGCACCTCGGTCAAGAGAATGTCCGCCGTCACTTCCGGTCGTCACCGGAAGGAAATTTCAAAAATCGAATTTTTCAACTTTTTTGTTTTAAAAAAAATTTCTGTAGGGTTGATAGTGACCCTTTTACTGATTCAGAATATGTAATTTGTTTTAAAATCGATCAACGCATTCTCGAGATATTAAGCGTCAAAGTCCTGAAGCGAGAGCCCGAGTAGCTCAGTCGTTATGGTCGTGGACAGTGTCCAGGCGACCCGGGTTCAAGCCCCGAGTGCCGAAAAAATTGTTTTCGTTTTTTTTTTTGCGTAGACTCACAATTTTATCTTTAAAACGATGAGTTTTATCTCATTTATTCAAAAATCGGACGGAAGACCCACTCGTTGCTCGCAACGAGAACGATCTAGTTATTATTAGGGTCTTCCGTTTCCAACGGAAGACCCTCTTGTTATTCTATTGATTATTAGGGTCTTCCGTCTTCAGCGGAAGACCCTTCTATTATTCTATTGTTTCTTTTTCACTTTTTTCGGGTCTTCCGTCTTCAGCGGAAGACCCTTCTATTATTCTATTGTTTCTTTTTCACTTTTCTTATTGTTATTATTATTAGGGTCTTCCGTCTTCAGCGGAAGACCCTTCTATTATTCTATTGTTTCTTTTTCACTTTTCTTATTGTTATTATTATTATTATTATTATTCTTTTTTTTTCTTACCGATTTTGTGCAGACGATTTCTCGGAGATGGCTCGATCGATTTGATTCCAATTTTCAACATTAACGCGATTTTATCTTAAGTTGATTGTTTTTTACCCATTTTTGAAAATACACTTCCGGTCGGAAGTTATCGTCCGTTTACGATTTCAAAAAGTCAATTTTGTCTGTCAGGTTTCTCAAAAATGAGCTAAGATATAGGGCTGAAATTTTCAGAGATGATAGATATATCCTTTTTCTGGTGCCCCTCGGTCAAAAGAATGTCAGCCGTCACTTCCGGTTGTCACCGGAAGGAAATTTAAAAATTTTAATTTTTCGACTTTTTTAATTTTTATTATTTTTCTTTGATTTTTTTTTCAGTTGATAGTGACCCATTTACTGATTCAGAATATATAATTTGTTTTAAAATCGATCAACGCATTCTCGAGATATTAAGCGTCAAAGTCCTGAAGCGAGAGCCCGAGTAGCTCAGTCGTTATGGTCGTGGACACTGCCCAGGCGACCCGGGTTCAAGCCCCGAGTGCCGAAAAATTTTTTCGTATTTTTTTGCGTAGATTCACAATTTTATCTTTAAAACGATGAGTTTTATCTCATTTATTCAAAAATCGGACGGAAGACCCACTCGTTGCTCGCAACGAGAACGATCTAGTTTTTTTTCTTTTTTTTTTCTTTACAATTTTTGTGCAGAAGATTTCTCGGAGATGTGTCGTCCGATTTTCGTCAAATTTTCAGCATCGATTACTTATTTTCTGAAGTTTGTACCCTATTTTGGATTTTCTAAAAATCACTTCCGGTTTTGACTTATCCGCCATTTTAAATTTTTTTCTGAATTCTTGTCCACGCATCTTCTAAAAAACGAGCAAAGATAGAAAGCTGAAATTTTCAGGAATGATAGAAAACATTAACGTTTAGCCGCACGAGGAAAATCATTGTCCGGAAATTCCGAGTACGGAAGCTATTCATTTTTTTCTTTTTTCTATTTTTTTCCAAGCCGTAAACTTTGAGGCTTCATATCTAGCTCATTTTTGAACGGTTTTCGCCCAAATTTTCAGGACTAATAGACTTTACAAAACACTAATTATAATATGTCATAAATAGTAAAATATCACTTCCGTTAACGAGTTATTTCCCTTAGAATTTTTTTTTGGGTCTTTGGTTAGAAGACAAAGGCTCCGAGCTCATAATAGCAGGGAATGAGAATCCAACGAATTTAAATAACAGGGAAATTGAAGTTTTGCTCACTTGTTTTTGTTTTTTGATTACGCTTGTTATTTAGAAAAAGGTAGGGGGTCAAACTATAGGATTCCAAAAGGTGCAAAAATTTACACATGTTTTCCTTTTTATATTTTAAACAAAAAATATTTTGTTAAGACATGTAGAATTAAAGTTGTGCAGAATATTATGGGCTTTCGTTTGACACCTTTGAAAAGGGGCTGGCCCCTTCAAATAAGGGCCTAGATACCTTGAAAGTATTTGCTAAATAACTCAAAAACGGTTAGGATTTCGATATGGCTGTCGCTGGAATAATTGTTCATTGGGATCTTACCAATGTCACTATAATGTTACTTTGTTAAGGTATTGTGTAATATGTATGTAAAAAGCTTCACTTGTTAACATGTATCTGTGTTCATTTGGCAAGTTAACGAAAAGACATTGTCTACAACTTACATTAATGCACCAAAGAAAATGTACATGCATTATTGTATTCAGGATGCTTTAATTCATTCGGAAAAGTTTCATAACAGTATGCATTTTATTCTTAAAGCTTTTACGTGAGGATTATATGTCACTTTTGTTAAGTTCTGCAAGCATCAACCTGGTTTCTAACCTCTGTTTGTACCATTACGTAATCGATCCCTAGCTCGCGGCCGAGAAAATCGGTCGCCATGGTCGCGGCTGGTCTACCTAGCGGTCAGCTGTTATCTAATACACAAGATTCGCGTCTTTCATTTATAGGTTCACAAAGAATTGTTTAAAGTAAATGTTTATATTTTCTATCTTAAGCATCGTCAGACAAAAGATTAATGGTGGATAAGTAAATTTAAATAGTTGTAACAAAAAATATCCACGAGACTCAAACACAAAACTGAATAAATCTTTACATGATTAATCTCCTTTAGCTTCATAATTAAAAATGGAAGATATTTCAGTATAACTGTATTTGAAAAGAGGGCTCTTTGTTTTGAAATAGTTATATATTGTTTAAATAAAATAAGTTATTAAACTGCAAAAATTTTAAGCCTAACAGGGCCACGGAGCTCTAAGTACACAAGTATATAATCCATCCCCGCATATGGACGTGAAAATCACGGGCGATTTGGCATGCATGCGATCCGCGAAAGTCTAATAACACTTGCTTCATGTGCTTTTACTTTATCGCAAATGTTCATTGATCCTTTGTATGTTCACAATTCAATCTTGATAATAACTACAGTATTTATTTTGTTAGCATATGTTGATTTAATAACACATACCTTTATCTTACAGGACAGATGTAATTTTAATTTATATAGCATTGCATAAAATCATTGTCAGATTATATATTCAAAATATTGAATACAATACAGAATTATACAGAAAAAAATCGGCTAACAAAAATAGTGTAGTTTTTTTTATCAGTTGTAAAAAAAAAAGGAAGAGGTGGTGGCAAACTTGAAAATGAATTCACTAATTTAGCATGGTGTTCAAAATAAAAATAAATACTCTTAATTAAAGCGTTCAAAGAAAATGCAGCTCAAAATTAAAATCCAGGATGTAACCAGCCGTGAAATATTTCCACGGTCACTAACTCAAAAAAGTTTCTTTTTGAAAGTGATAAAGTACAGTCAAAGGTCTATAACATGCAGTAGATGGTTTTTTCATTATCATCAGTGGATTTTTTTTTTATTCTGAGTAAATGTTATCCTTAAATTGTTTCCCAACAATTTTAAACAATCATATATATGACGACACCTTTTGATTTTGAATTAAAATTTGCGATACAGCATCGAGGTTAATCGGAACGCTCTCTCCTGTACTGGGTTAAAACTTGGCCAACCATCAGTTTTCCTCTAATTGTTGCGCCTAGATTCGTGAAACTCTAACAAACCAACACGCGTTATGTTTCAAGTCTTTTAGACTTTTAAATGCATGCTAGCTACTAAAGAACAAACGTTTGTTAAATGTTATTGCATATTATTTAATTGAATTCTGCTCATTGGTATGTAAACATACAAACATAACCCTCTTGAACAAAAGAATTGGGTAAAACTAGTAAACTGAAGATGTTTTATTCTTAACACAGTAACACTGTACATCTGGAAATCTAACTGAATTTTATCCTGGCAGTCGTACATTTACAAGTCAAAAGCATTGTGACGTCATCTATATAACTGTTTTTCTCTTCTGATATTCGTTGCAACAACGAGCAACGTTGAAAATTGCAAAATATGTTGATTTTTCTGATAATTGGACTACCGGAAATTTTAAAACAATTATGTATCATATGCGTAGTAGCTGCACTTTCCCCTTCTACACATTAAACAGGGGGAGTTCCAATAATGTATTTGCCTTTATTTAGTAGCAAACGTCGTTAACTTCTCAATTCAAAGACAGACAGACAAATCTACACGGGTAAATCTAAAAGTACGAATATTTTTGTCAGAGCTCTTTTTTACTTAACGTAATATTATCATCAAATTTGTTAGCTATAATTTAGCAATTAAATAAATCAATAAAATATATCTAAGAATTATTTAAAATTCAAACAAAAAAAAAGAGATCACGGCGTACGGTAAAGGACTATATGTGGTATTGTGCATTTTTTGCCAAAAAATAACGTTGAAAAGAAAGCATTAAAATATGGTTAAAGATAGTGAAAATCATGATGAAAAAAGTATATATAAAGTTATTATTGTGATGGCGTCATGATGTAGATATGACGTCATAAAGATCGTCTTTTTTCAGAAATCGATAGGTTTTATTACTAGAAAATACCAAGCGCATGCTTTCTCAAGTATCATATTTACTATGAGGAGCTGTATTATATGAGCAAGAACATGCATATGCGAAAATAGTACTTCAGCAGACATGCGCTTTATATTTTTGAAAGCATTATATGAAGGGAATGGACAATTTTTTTTCCATTTTATGCATAATTGCGGGAACAGACCCAATTTAATGACGTTATAGGTAAACTGTTTGGGAATAATGACATATAACAAGATTATTGAAATAGACATGTTTAGTGTTTAATTAATGAACATAAGATTTTAATTTGGTAATTTAAAAACTGGTAAAACTTAGGGCAAATATTTGACCATTTCAAATATGGTTCTTTTATTTTTTCTTTCATAATATTAGTTATGTTATAGGGTCATGGTCACGATTTTGGTCAAAAATTATTTTTCCGATTTTATTGTTTACAATGCTTCAGTAAGGCATTTATAATAGGCAACTAATATTTGAGTGTCATTCGTTGAGTTATAAGCGAGTTACAGAGCTTACACTTCTTTGCTATGTAAACAAAGCTTTTGTTTACATTTTAAATGTTGAAGTGAAAATTTCAGTTTTAGACCTAAAACGAATTTGCTAAACGTTGAGAACTGTTTATTTATGCTTAAAATGAATAAGAACATAGTCAAATCAGCTTGAAAAAGATTATTTACTGGTATATTGAACCTCTGTAAACAAAAACAGGACACTAGCCTTGTTTACATGACAAAGAATTGTGAGCGCTGTATCTTGCTTATAACTCAACGACGGACTCTTAAATTTCATTTGATCATTAGAAATGCATTCCTAAAGCATTGTGGATAATAAAAACAGAAAAATAAAATTTCACCAAAATCGTGACCATGCCCCTTTAACAATAAATCATGTAATGTTTTGTTGAACAGAAATCGATTACAAAAGACAGATAGTCTTCATTTAAATTTACAAAAAAGATGACGTCGCCGGACGTCACAGAGCATCATAAGGTAATCACAGTGTAGATTATGCTCGATAAAACAAAGAAGTAAACTGTGAAAATGCAATTCGATGCAAGCATTAGATGTCCACAGTTATATGCACATTTGTGTTTTGATATAATACATTTTGGGGGGTTGTGGAAAATGTATTAGGACATCAAAAAGCCTGATAGAAAATGAAATATCGGTTAATATTTGGTCGAAAAAAAATTGTAATGGCATCTGACGGTCAAGATTTAACATAGAGTGAACATAGATATACACGGTAAAAAATAAAAAAAAAACTGAAAACTAACATGATTTTTTAGGAAATGTGAGCAAACAATATGTCAAGTGGTATAGAGCCATAGGCTTGATATATAGATAGGGTATTTTAATAGACTGCATGCGTTATCTTGACGTCATGTTTTGGACGTTACCGTGCCCCAAGGTGACAAAAAAATTGTTTATAAAATCTGGTCACAGAACTGCCTCTTCTTTAAATGGAATGAAACTTTAAATATCAATAAAGTAAATGTAGGTGCATAAATTAATGAGTTAGGTTTAACTTTCATAAAAAAATATACGATAGACAGCGATTTTGTCTACGTATGCATTGACAAACCTTAGTAGTAAATATCGTAACTGATCATGACTTGCTTCAATATTAACTTATTGTTTATTTTAATTTCATTCAGGAACTGCCGTCCGACTCGTTGGAGGAGAAACAGAATATGAAGGTCGATTGGAAGTGTACAAATTTGGAAGATGGGGAACAGTGTGTGATGATAATTTGAACGATAAACTGGCAGTTGTTGTGTGTCGATCCTTAGGCTTACCTTGGTGAGGTTAATTACAAAACTATGATATCTTTAGACATGGTTTATGCGGACGGGAATTAAGTTGATATGAATAATAAATAACAACTACACACGATGCTGTGTTCAACTGTTTCAACGATAATTTTTTAAAAATTTTGACAAATTTAATTGTTCTTCAAACGTTCAGGAATGAATCAAAAGCCTATGGCGGTGCTACATATGGGCAGGGATCAGATCCTATTTGGTTGAACAATGTAAAATGTACGGGATCTGAGAATAGAATCGAGGAGTGTAGTCACAATGCCTGGGGATCTCATAATTGTAACCATCAAAAGGATATATCCATTAGCTGCTTGCCCTCTTCTGGTGAGATATTTTTGTTAGTCAAGAAGAAAATATTTAAAGTTCAAATGAGAAAAAAGTTCTGAAAGCAAATGTTAAGTAATTACAATAATGATGTTTGGTAGAATTTGATAAAAATGAATATAAGGATGCTGGGTAGGGTAAATATGTGTATTGCAACGAAGTTGGTTTCTTTTCTTTTCAACCCCTATGTACTTGTATAATATTGTTGTTTGTGTATGTTTGATATAAAACGCCATCACAATTCATCCGGATGAAGATGTAGCAATATCTCATCCAACTGACAAGGTGTTTTCTTGGACTATGTGCATTTTTTAATCTGATTTGTGCATTTTTATAACCCCGAAAACGAAGTATAAGGGGTATATTGGAATCACTAAGTCCGTCTGTCTGTAGAAGCAATATTACCCCTATAGACGTTTTTATTATTGCATGGAATAGTATGAAAATTTGTACATATGGTAAACACCATCTGAAAAGTGCATGTGACATTTTTATTCAGATCAGACAAAATGTAATGATTTTATGACAGTTTTCATTTTCTACATCCTATACCGGGAAATAGTACACTGATTTGAAAAGTAAGTGGTCCTTCAAATTTTATTAATTAATTCATTGTAAAGACTCTAAAAATATATTTATAATAATACATCCAGATGAAGGTTTAAATGTGGCTGAATTCATTTGTCCCAAAAGGGTCATTATCTGAGCCATGGTTTAGATGAAGCTTGTGTTTAAGGAAAATGATAATCTGTAAAAATAGGCAGCGTTTGTGGGTTATTTTGATACTGTTTCTATCATTATAAGGATATAAATTGTATCATTATTAATAAAGAAATAATTATTTTGCATAATGATACTTAGAAGTTGTCTAAATTTAGTACTTACGTAAATCGATAAAGTGACCGTGTAGGGTATCAATATAAATGAAATTCAAAATCATTTTTTTAAAATTGAATTTTTCTTTTTGCATTTAAATAATTATGCAAATTATGTTAATGTTTTGCAAGTTTATCCAAGTTAACAAAATGCAAGTTCATCAAAGAAAATTATTGTCCTATGGAATCAAATTTTCTAAAATATACGCGGGGGTGTTAAGGAAGCATATGGAATCTGAGTTACATGTAATTTCGTGAAATCACAATTCTTAGTTATTATGTACATATTTAAATATCTAAGCAACAAAACGTAGACCAAAAACAAATAAAAAATACTGGAGACAATTTTTATCACAAATTAGATTGTATTACGTATATTTACACATTGATGACGTCATGACTGAAAGTTGAATGTCGTGTAAATTTGATCGGAAAGCATTGTAAACAGATTCAAAATATAAGTTATCTAAGAACTCTAATAAAGTATTTTGGTGTGATTTATTGAGAATGGAACAAAATAATACTGGGAGAGATGTTAGTTTTTTCAATTATTCACTAAAAGGTATGTAAATTTGCTTTTATTTCTCGGCCAGGCTTTCCTCTGTCGTTGTTTATGATATGAAAATCTGACTTGAACAACACTATCCCGTATATATTGAACTTCAAATTTTACATGTATCGATAGTTTGATCAATGCTTAAATTGAAAAGTGCTGCTAGAATCCTGTGTTATGTGTTGTTTTGATGTAACATACCGTTTTCCGTGTAAACTGAATAAAAGTTTGGATGGTTTTTTGAGAACTGGGTGAATAACTATTTAATTAAGGAAAATATAGGATTCTAGCAGCGGTTTTGATAAAACTGAGATGTTTCGTCTTCATTTGATATGTTTATTGTTTTGTGGAAACCGCAGGGCAGTGTTGTTCTATCTCATTTTATGTTAAGGAATAAACGTAGCTATTCATAGCTGTAACGTGATAATGCACCGAGGTGGCAGGGATGTACTACCTGGTTTTATTGCATTGACATATATTTCAAAGGATAAAACTAAGTTTTTGATTTGATTCAAAAGAGTTATTTAATCTCACGAGTTTGAATATAACAGTCTAAATAAGATGCTAAATTGCCAATATGCTTCCTTAAAGCTGAACACCGCTCGTAAATAGGCACCGTCACACAGATACCTGGTATAAACCCTTCGATTTCGTTACACCCGATTGCACACCTGAAACTCGTGGCCGACGTGTAGTATTCCTTTCGTGGTCTTTTGATTTTATGCATTTATTTCTTATACTATGTGCATATTCTGTTTGTAAATGATGCATTCAGCAATTTATTTGATGTTAGTATTCTCCTGGCTTGAAAAAAGTGTGTAAAATTTGATAATTTCATCGCGACCGAGTAACACGGCGAGGCAAGATGTACGTCCACACAGGTGAGACCTCTACAGCAAAATACTTTGAACTGATTAGAGGTCTGCGCCTTATATAGAGGTTGTAGGGACATCAGTAGTGAAAGAGAAATATGGCGGACAGTGCCTATTTACGAGCGGTGTTCAGCTTTAACACCCCCGCGTATATATGGAGTTGCATTGTACCATAGGAGAAATGAGTAATATTATGAAATGACAAATTGCATCTGTCAAGACTCAGATTAGAAACATATTTAAGGTTTTATCCACAGAAGAGCTTTGCATGGCTATTTATATTTACTGCAAAGGGAGGGGTTATTGTCACTATGTTGGTTTCTTTCTCATTAACAAATGAAAAAATAGCATTGGATGCAGAAATTGGTCAATGTATTCCTTGTTTATTTACAGTGAAGGTCTGCAATTTTTTTTAACTAAAAAATTGTTACGGTTCTAGAAAAAAAAATATTTATGTGTCACCAACCTTTATTATTCAAAATATTTTAGTTACTTTAATTAAGTTCATATTTGTCTAATTTGAAATATCGTAAATCTGGAAATTTTTACCGTCGATAAATTTTTAGCAAATTTGTTCGTGTTCTGCATTCGCAAAAAAATTTTTCCTAAAAATTAATCGACAATAAAAAAAAAAAAAACGAAATAAAAATTTTGCCAAAGGTTGATCTCTTCTCCTTACTATATGAACAGGTGTCCGTAAGTAGTAGTCATTAAAAAAACCTGTTTATATAACCAGGTAATTAACCCCGAGCTATAACCAGCGTGTGGAGAAGGGCTTCACTCAAAATCGGTATCTTCGATTGACTGGCAGCCTCATATCTATCTTAAGTGTACATGTATACTGATGACACTGCATGCATGCGTGATTTATTCATACATGTGATATGTGCTGGCGTTACGCAGAATGTAGCGTTATTTTCTTTTACCACATTCACAGTATACAGGCGGAACACCCAAAATTCACGGAATATGAAAATTTGTACAGTATTTTGAATTTCTCGCCGAATGCCGCCATTTTCTACTCATTCTCGCTCGCTCGACACAGGAAAGTTTGACACGTGACCCTCGATACTTGTGTAGTGTACACAAACCGTCGCATTTGAAGGTGTAAACTGCTAATTGGGATTATTATCTCAAGCTATAGTTCCCTATCAAGATATCCCTTTGGGTAGTTTTGTTGCAATTGCTGCTGTTATTGTATATATCTGTAATTTGAACAAGATATAAATTGCAGACATCAACTCTCACATGATACTATGTGAAGTTGGTAAACATAAACGATTCGTGAGAAAATTAGAGGCAGCGGTAATATACGATATCCGAAGGTTAGCTAACATTCTGCATGTCAGTATGTGTGACATTTAATATTTGAGTGTTTTTTTTTATTTTTAGCGCCGATGACTTTTCACAAAAATTTAAAACGTAAAAATTAATCTATAGCTTTATGACTCGGATTCGCAAAAATTAATCGACGTAAAAATTTCCAGATTTACGGTAAGCCTTGTTGGGGTATAAGTCCATTTATGACAGATCTAGTGGTGAATTCGCACTATTTAACTTAAGTTGTTTAAATGTGAGTCCTTGTAATGTAAACTTCAGTACGGTTGTATCCTAATACATGTATATACAGTATCATTGTGGTTCAATGATAAATTTGTCTTAATTATTTTCTTGTGTATTAACCTTTTAAAAAAAAGAGATATCTTTGTTATATCTATCTGAATAAAACCTTCTTAAAAAATCAAAGGTATTTTCATGTTGATAAAATAAACGATTACAAACAATGCATTCAGATAATAACAATGAATGAAATATGCAAGAGATTTATAAAATTATCAAACACCGATCCAGAGAAAAAAAATTTAAACTAATTAAATTTTATAAGTTTAGTTATCAATGCTTGTGTTTCAAAGAATTTATCAAAAATGCATTTAGCTATTTCTTTTATGCTTAGATATTCCTGTTCGACTCTTTGGAGGAGCGACAGAATATGAAGGTCGACTAGAGGTATACAAATTTGGAAGATGGGGAACAGTGTGTGAAAGTAATTTGAATGATAAGATATCTGTTGTGGTGTGTCGATCATTAGGCTTACCATGGTAAGGAATATTATTTACCTATTAATATCTTTAACGTTTATTAAATCACCTTGATTGTTCATGTGACCTTTTACTAAATTTGGTTGTTCATCAACGTTTGTCAAGTATCTTTCTTTTAAGTAAACTTTTTAAAGGAAATGAACATGGAAATATAACCAATGGTTTAAATATGTACTTTTGATTTATATGTTGATTTCTGAAAACCATTGAACAGCTTACCCTAGTTAGAGGACATACCATTTGTTGGAATACATAATAAAACACACAAAGTGCATTTATCAGCATCCTGGTTTTGATCCAGTGTGTTTAGTCCTGTTTTATACTGTAAGGAACCACACAAAGAAAGATTGCTCTGCTCTGGACTGTTGGTTGAATACCGAATTGTCCACGAATTTTTCTCCGTTTTTCCCGATTATAATATTTTCCCCAAATTACGACATTTTTCCCGATAATGACATTTTTACCGATATGACATTGGGCGCAAGGGGGTTGTGACCGGTCAGCAGAGTATGCTTACTCCTCCTAGGCACCTGATCCTACCTCTATCTTTTTGGAGGTTCGTGTTGCTCTGCTTTGATTTTGTATATTGTTTTATGGATTTTTGAGATGGTTGACGGTTTGTTATTGTCATTTTTTCATGCAATTACCTTTTTAAATTTTTTTAAAATTTGCAAACAGCATTTCATTTATGTAATCACTGATTGCTACATCATGGCACATATATTTGGGATGTTATGGTCTCACATTTCACTAATTATGGATCCATTTTTTATTTTTTTATTTTTATTTTTTTTTTATTTTTTTTTTTTATTTTTTTTTTTTTGCACAAATCATATAAAGTCACGTAAGGGTCAGTAATAGAAATGTATAGATCCTTGTCCCCTCATATTCCGATCCTCTTCAATAGTCGTATTGAAAATAGAGTGAAATCGTCCCTGTGCCTACGTTTCGAAGTATTTTAATATAAAAAAAAATGTTTAGCACACTCTAATAGTTGTTTTGTTTCATAAATCACCCTCGAAATGATATACTTTTTTCTTAGAGTTTGCACAGTACTTTTCATGAAAAAATTGAAGAAAAATAACGACACACCGGACCCGAATAAACGAAGTTATTGACGGTCATTTTATACATGATATTAATTCAAAATCATTATTTAAGTATCATATTTCAATTTGGATAGAAAATCTTTTGCAGAATATTTTTGAATTATTTTTTCTTTCACAAAAACGCTTGTCCCCATATGTTCAACTGAAAAAGAGAAGTGATACAAACAGTTTTTGAAATGATCCTTACTAAAAATCTAAGTCGATTTTATGTTATGATTTTATTGACTTTGATATATCTTAAGTAACTCTAACTCATGTAAAATTTTCATGAAAATCACTATTGTAGAAATTAATTTGGTCTGTCGTCCTTAAGTTTCAAGGGGCTTTATAAGATATGCAATGTATGATAAAGGGATATTGAACAATTTTGAATCATATTATTATTAGTTAAATATGTATTGCTAGATCACAATGAAAGGGAAATGAACTTAATTCATATGACTGACAACAAATAAGAAGCTGACCAATTTGGGTCTTTATCTTTTTTTGAAGAGTTATCTTCCTTTGCTGAAAATTTTAATTTAAAAACAAAATACTTGCGGTAAATGATTTGTTTTTTATATTTTAATAAATAAAAGCTTTATGCATATATTTACTAAGAGATTTGTATCAACTTTAAGTTACTTATCACAACATCTTTAGTTAATAAAACATATTATGCCTATTGTTAAATTGAATACGCAATTAATTGAACAGTAATCAAAATTTTGTAAATTCCTTGGTGGATTATTATACCCACACTTTATAAAAAATGTTCGGATATATTGTTGTTACCCCAGTTCGTCCGTCCGTCTGTCACGTTTTACTTTCTCAAACTGCTCTTACATTTTACCTCGCGCTAACATCCGTGCCGACGAAAGATATTAAAATAAGTTGTAGAACTTGTTTATCATTTGTTGTAAAATAAAGTTCAGTTTTTTTTACATCTTATAAACCAGCAAACTGAACTCTTGGAGTTTGATTTGAGGTGTCATGTTGTTTAGAAAAAAAGTTTCAAAAATTATCTGGTAGTCCTGGAGGTCAAATAATTGGTAAAAATGACGTTTTTCACCAAAAAAAAAAACCCTGCTTCCTCTCACATTTTCAACAGTAGACAAATCTTGGAGTATGTTTTGGGGTGTCCTATAGATGCGCAATAAGGTTTTAGAAATTTCAATTTTGTCCTGGGGGTCATTTAGTGGTTGAAAATGACGTTTTGTTGTTTTTTTTACAAAAAGTCTGGTTTTAAATACGTCACTATTTTTTTGCAGTAGCCAAATGATCAACTAGAATATGATTGGTGGTGTCATTTTGATGTGTAATCAGGTTTCAGAATTTTTTTTATCACGGGGGTCGTTGTGCAACAAAGTATGACTTTTTTGCAAAAAAGTATGGTTCCCAGAACTCCTCTTACAACATATGGAGTAGCTACGTCATTTCTTGGGATATGATAGGGGCTGTCTTATAGATGTGCAATAAGGTTTCAAATATTTAAATTTCATCCAGGGAATCAAATAGTTATAGTAGCAGAAAATTGACGCTTGTCACTCTTAAAAAAGCCTAGATCCCAGAACTCCTCATGATTTAATGAATAGACACATCATATATTGGAATATGATAGGGGCTGTCTTATAGATGTGCAATTAGGTTTTAAAAATTTAAATTTCATCCAGAGAGTCAAATAGTAGCAGAAAATTGACGTCTATCACTCCTAAAAAATACCTAGATCCCAGAACTCCTCTTATGATTTAATGAATAGACACATCATATCTTGGGGTATGATAGGGGCTGTCCTATAGATATGCAATAAGGTTTTATAAATTTAAATTTAAATATCCTGGTAGTCAAATAGTAGCAGAAAATTAACACTTATCCCTCCTTAATCTGTAAATAAAATGACGGGGTTTTTTTTAAATTAAAAAAAATCTTAATTCATTTTTGGTTTAAAAAAATCTTACATTTACACTCTTCTTAATTGTCGACTAGTCTATCAAAATCAAAATATAATTTGGGGTCTAAAAAGTTTATAAACTGGTAAAAAAAAGTTTTTCTAAAAAAAAAACCATTACACTTTGCATAATTGACAAATGATCTATTAAGATATGATCAGTAGTCTTATTTTCTACCTGGGGATCAATAACTAATATTCTATTTAAACTCAATAACAACAAATGATTTAAATTAAATGTTTATCCTTCACCACCACCAATCAAACCTGGTTCAAAAGATTCAGTGTCTCTTAATTCTAACATTTGTATAGTAGCAAATTTAAAATCATTTCTTGATTGGTGTACATTAAGATTTTGGAAATTGCTTTTTAATTTTTAAGATAAACAAAATGTTATATGTATTCGGGGCATTGTAAAGTCTCCTAAACACTACACATGAATAAGATAAAATACTTTATTATTTCCAGTTCTGAAAAGTCAGGGTGTCTGAAAGGGGGCATAACCTATATACCATTTGATGCGCAATTACACAAAGAGCAAGAATAAATATGGTTTAGGGATGGGAATCTCGAAAGTTATTAAATATATCATCATTTTCTATTGCAGAGGAGGGGGGGGGGGGGGGTTAAGACAACTCGGTTAAGACAACTCCTGGGGTCATGTACTTTACACCATTTGATGCATCATAATGACATTAGAAACAACAATATAAATGGTTTAGTGGTGGGGATCTTAACAGTTTTCAAGATATTTCGTATTTTCCTGTTTCATGGGGTCAGAACAATCCCATAGAGTCATGGCCTACATTATATTTGATACATCATAATACATTAGGAAAAAAGACCCTTTCCTCCCTGTTATAACTCATATAAACATGATAAGTCTCTACACTTATTTACATGTAATACACTAATTTAATACAAAATCTCACAGGGTCAATATGGGGTCAACTAAATAGTGTAAGTCTGACAAATGAAGAAATAACTTTGCAATTAAAATGACAGAAGGTATACAAATGCGATAGGAAAGGTAACGGTGCTAAGCTTATTTACATATTAAATGATAATGATACAGTATGCTGGAAAGGGAAATCACTTATTTAGAAAGTGAAAGTAAAACTTAGGTATACCGGTGTCTCATAATATTGTGCTTCTACATATATTATGCTTACCTGTATTGGTGAACATCATAATAATAATCCAATTAGAGCACACTATGAATTCTTTAAGCTGATCACCACAAAAGAAAGAGCTATCCATGTTAATTAATCCTATTCTGCATATCGAAATCATATGTACAGGTTCACCACGTAAAACCCATCTAGCCTAAGAGCTGGGTAAAACTAGTACCCGATGATGTTGACGCGCAAAAGGAAATCTAGCGCAGAGTTTGTAATAATTATATAGACCATACTTTCTATGACATGAAATGTGAAGATTATTGATGAATTTAAATTTCACATGCAAACGGTACAACTTCAGATTGCACATAAAAGGCCGATAATGTGTATCTCATCCTTTTTGAAAATCATAACTTTAAAAACTACCAGAAATAGCATGTGGCATTCTTTATTACCAAAACTGTTACAAGACAGTGTTATTTAGGGGCAAACACTTGGTACGGGTATTGCTGTCTAATAACAACATCTAGTTTTTATTTGACAACACCTTCAAAATATTAAGAATATTTGACCGTTTATTTATTAGGAATAAAATGTCGCCGTCATACATAAATACTTTAAACTTTCTTTGCAACAATTCAATTTTTTCATGTGCACTTACTTTAACATTTTCATTTTTTTAATAACATAGCCAAATTTGACCAAAAATTGAAAAAAAAAAAAAAACTACCATTCGTATTAAAAGAGTCATGTTTTTAAATATTTTAAGATAATTGTAATCTTTAAAAATTTTCTGTCCTGATCTTGGTCACCCAGCAAACATACTAATTTCATCGTTATGATAAACAAGAACCCTCTACCTAAACATTTAAACTTAGGGTTTGGCGTTAGAATTTTGCTATTTTTTGTCTTTAATAGCAAAAATCTAAATGTAAAGAATTAAAATTCAGCGATAGTTTTTATGAAAACATTCGGATTTTTTACATTCATTTACACACAACGATCATATTATCATGCTTCTTCAAATTGTAAGGAATACATCGGAAGCCTATGGCGGTGCTGTTTACGGCCAGGGATCGGGTCCTATCTGGTTGGACAATGTTCAGTGTATGGGATCTGAGAAAAGTATTGCGGAGTGTAGTCACCGTGGCTGGGGAATTACCTACAACTGTTACCATAGGAAAGATGTCTCAATCAGCTGCTTGCCATCCAATGGTTAGATAAGTTTATAATGTTGAATTTGGAGATTGTAATCGATTGCAGAATTACCAACCGGTTAATCCTATTCCTTTTGACTGATTAACAGGTTAAGCGTACTCTTGTATCAAAATACACTTCTATATATTTATATGTGAAAGTCTTTTTAAGGTCGTCTGTTTCCAACGGAAGACCTTATAGTGATTGTAGTGTTTTTTTCTTTCTTTCTTATTAAGGTCTTCCGTTTTCAACGGTAGACCTTATAGTGATTGTAATGTTTTTTATTTTTCCCCCTTTTTTTGTTCACAAGATTTCTAAGAGATGGCTGGATAGATTTTCCTGAAAATTTTAGAAATGATAGAGAATGATAATATCTCGAGGAGTTTTTTTCATTTTTCAAAAATTCATTTACGGTCGTCCATCCCCTGTCCCGCGACGAAAAGCTTATGACATCGAGATATCAAAAACGATTAAGACTTGAACATCAAAACTTTAAGGGATGATAGACCTATAATTGTAAATATGTTTCAACTATTTTGTTTTGTTCGTCGTTACTTCCGGTCGACACCGGAAGCACTTGAAATTTTTTTTTTTTTTTTGCGAATTTAATTTATTTTACAGAGAATGAATATATTAGTATAAATCCTTACATATGTCATCTATGCAATGTTAAATCAACAAAAAAGTGATACTTCCGGTGAGATATCTCAATTATGTCAGTTAGCTTTTTTATAACAATTTTGTACCCGCGAGATCTCAGAAACTGTAAGTGATCAAGACACGAAACTTTCATGAATGATAGACATTTATTGAAAATG
This sequence comes from Magallana hongkongensis, assembly GCA_016163765.1. NCBI lineage: Eukaryota > Metazoa > Mollusca > Bivalvia > Ostreida > Ostreidae > Magallana > Magallana hongkongensis. Next base: position 23,460,628 of record WFKH01011801.1, read on the forward strand.
TGTTTAAACGGTTTCATTTTGTCGACCGTCACTTCCGGTCCACACCGGAAGAGTTCAAATAAATCAAGCTGTTTATCAGTTTAACTGTTTTTCTTTGATAGTTTTAGTAAGCTCGATAAACAATAATGTACGATAGGCAAGTATACAAGAAATATTAAATTTAATTTTCATTGAGCACTTCCGTTTGCCCGTTTCCTGTCCCGAGACAAAAAAACTTATTTCGACGAGATCTCAAAAACGGTAACGACTTGAACAACCAAACTGTGTGGGATGATAGACCTATGTATGTACATGTGTTTACACTATTTTGTTTTATCTGGCGTAACTTCCGGTCGTCACTGGAAGTACACCAAAATTTGATTTTTAAGAAATTGTTTTTTGTTATTTCGCATGGAACTAACATTTTAGCAACAGAAATACAAAAGGTCATGTACACATGGTTAAATAAATGAAAAAAAATCTTTTTCCGGTGAGACATCTCAAATATCTCAGGTAGCTTTCTTTTATAAAAAATGTTGTACCCGCGAGATCTCAGAAACTGTAAGAGATCAAGATACAAAACTTTTACGGATGAAAGACATTTGATTGAACATGTGTTTAACGGGTTTCATTTGGTCGTCCGTCACTTCCGGTTCTCATTGGAAGCGTTCAAGCAAAAGAAGTTTTTTAAAAAGTTTAGATTTTTTTAAAACAATTTACTCAGTGTGATGAACAGTAACGTACCGTAGGTAAATGTACTGAAAATATCTACTTTTAATTTCTTTAATCACTTCCGTTTGTCCGTTTCCGGTCCTGAGACAAAAAACCTTTTCTCAGCGAGATCTCATAACCAACAAAAACTTGAACATCCAAACTTTGAGAAAAGACAGAACAATGTATGCAGATATATTAACTGTGTTCTGTCTGATCCGGCGTAACTTCCGGTCGTCACAGGAAGTACTCAAAAATTGACTGTTTGTCTTTTTGTTGTTTTTTTTACATAGAAATAATTACTGGGAAATTCCTTTACAGTATATATTATACCCATTTTTATTTTACAAGAGAAATGCATTTTTTACAGATTAATAAATGAGGAACGGAAGACCTTTTTGTTGCTATAGCAACAATAGTCTAGTTTTTATTTTTTCCCCTTTTTTGTCGGCAGAATATCTCAGAGATGACTTCATAGATTTTCCTGAAATTTTAAGGGGTGATAGAGAATAATAATACTTCGAGGCTTTTTTTTCATTTTTTTTTTAAAATTCATTTCCGGTCGTCCGTTTCCTGTTCCGCGACAAAAAGCTTGTCACCTCAAGATCTTAAAAACGAAAAGACTTTTACATTCAAACTTTGTAGAATGATAGACCTATAGGTGTAGATGTGTTTAAACTATTTTGTTTTGTTCGTCGTAACTTCCGGTCGTCACCGGAAGTAATTTAAAAATTATTTTTTTCACGTTTTTAATTTATTTTACATAGAATGAATATATAAGTATAAATCCTTATATATGTCATCTAAGCTATGTTAAATAAACAAAAAAACTTTTACATCCGGTGAGATATCACATTTATCTCAGGTAGATTTTTTAAAACAAATTTTGTAACCGCGAGATCTCAGAACCTGTAAGTGATCAAGACACGAAACTTTCATGGGTGATAGACATTTGATTGAAGATGTGTTAAATCATTTTTATTTTGTCAACCGTCACTTTCGGTCCACGCCGGAAGAGTTCAAACAAATCAAATTGTTTCTAAGTTTAACTGTTTTTCTTTGTCAGTATTAGATAAATTGATAGGCAGTAACGTTCTGTTGTCTAATTTTTTTAAGAAAAACTAACTTTTATTTTTATTGAGCACTTCCGTTTGTCCGTTTCCTGTCCCGAGACAAAAAACCTTGACTCCTCGACATCTCAAAAACGGTAATGACTTGAACAATCAAACTTTGTGGGATGATAGACCTAAATATGTACATGTGTTTACACAATTTTGTTTCATTCGTCGTAACTTCCGGTCGTCACCGGAAGCACCTTAATAATTTTTTTTTCTTATTTTATTTATTTTACATTGAATGAATATATCAGTATAAAATATTATATATGTCATCTATTTAATGTTAAATAAGCAAACAAATTCTACTTCCGGTGAGATATCTCAAATATCTTAGGTGACTTTCTTTTTTTACAAACTTGATGCCCGCCAAATTTTAATCACTGTAAGTGATTGAGACATGAAACCTTTATGAATAATAGACATTTGATTGAAAAGGTGTTTAACGGGTTTTATTTTGTCAACCGTCACTTCCGGTTGTCACCGGAAGAGTTCAAACAAATAATGTTTTTAATAGGTTTATCTGACTTTCTTGGGTGTTTTATTTAGCCTGATAAACAGTGATGTACACTAGGCAAATGTACAAGAAATTCCAGCTTTTATTTTCATTAATCACTTCCGATCGTCTGTTTCCGGTCCCGAGACAAAAAACCTTGTTTCAACGAGATCTCAGAATTGGCAGAGACGTGAATAACCAAACTTTGAGGAAAGATTAACTTATGATTGTCGAAATGTTTAACATGTTTTTTATTTTGTTCGGCGTTACTTCCGGTCGTCACAGAAAGTACTTCAAAAATTGATTTTTTTTCATTCTAATTGTTGTTAAACATGGAAGTAAAGTCTGGATATTTCATTCACAGTAATAATCATATCCATTATCTTTTTTTTTCTATATGAGAGAAGCAATGTCTTACAGTTAAAGTTATACATGTATATCAGAACGGAAGACCTTTTTGTTGCTTTTGCAACAAAAGTCTAGTCTTTTATATATATATATATATATATATATATATACACACACACACAAAGAAGCGATACAAATTGTCGGAATATGCTATAAAAAGCTATATAAAGCACGATAAAAGGTAAATATTGTTAAAATATTATTCAAAATATTACATGATTTTCAAAAATGATTCTTATTCAAGTAAATATCTAAATATAAGGCAAACATCTGTATATTTCTTACCAAATGTCGTAATTTATCAGTTAGTTATTATTCTACTTACAGACTTATTTGATTTTAAAATGTAATCATTAAATGCCGAATAGAGTTTTTGTGAAGTTTAAAAGAACCGTTCACTTTAAAATCGTAATTATGTGCCCATTTTAAACAAAGGAATGTCCCATCTTAAAACGGCATTTAAGTAAAAGGGTGTAATTAAAAAAAATAAGCATATCAAAATAGCTGCACTAGTAATAATTGTAAAGGTTTTAAACAAGAACTCTATGATGACCAATTAATAATGAAAATTTAATAAGTTGAAGAGTAAGGAGTAATATAATTTTACAAAAATCATAATTCACACAACTAACATATTCAATGAGTTCAGTCTTACCTGTTTCCAATTAAATTTTGTTAAATAGCTACGTCTTGAATTTAAATACCAAATTTTAAAAGAGATTTTGTTAAAATATTGAATTTTTTAAAATTTTACCTCTAGCGACTTTGTTTTTTAACAACGCCGACCTCCTTACATTAAACTCTTTATTAGAGTTTTTAATTGTATTTAATGTACTGTGTGTATTCAGAAACTGCTGCACGACTCGTTGGAGGAGAGAAGAAATATAAAGGTCGACTGGAAGTATACAAATCTGGATTATGGGGAACAGTTTGTGTTAATGACTTAAATGATAAACTGGCTGCTGTGGTTTGTCGATCCTTAGGTTTACCTTGGTAAGGATTCATAAAACATTATTTTTACCTTAATAGTTACCAAATATTCCGTGGAAAAAAATAATTTGTTAATTCAATGATGTTTATATTTTACGAAACCTAACATTTTATATCGAATTTTAATATATAATTATTAAACTATTTGAAAAGAAAATGATTCATATTACATTAAGACTACAGATGCAGTAGTTTTAAAATGTTTGACAACTCTGAATTTATTCTAGTTCTAATATTATGCTGGATATAGACACCACTTCAATCAGATGCAATAATAAATTAGTCAAAAGCTATGAAAAAATAAAACCGAATAATCTACGGCTTAGAGGGACAAACCTTTTTATTTAAAAATACAGATTTTTCAGAATAAAAACCCTTTCTTGCAAAATGTACCGCAAAATGTACCACTGTTGTAGCATAGAATTTCCCCCGCATAGGCATGGGTTAGAGTTTTTCTTGGACTAAAAAAGCGCCCACTCATATTATTGCCCCCTCTACACAGGTCAGTATGAATTTTCCTCCTGGTCGGAAAAATGTCCTGTATAGAGTTTCCCCCACCTGATTGCGTATTACATTATCAGAATCTTCTTTCCATGAGTTAAGATGAGTTTTGTTTCACTGTGAAATTTATTTTACAAAACGGAAAAGTAATCAAACTATTAAAAAAATATATTATTTGAATTGATATATTTCTTTAAAAATGTACAGCTACACAAGTTACATTAAAGGGAAATGCCTTTACATTAATTTCAGTGCATTATGTTGTCAGCACTATTTGTTGAGTTTTATACTGAACCTTATCATAAATTTACTGACAGTCTATTTGTTGTTGCTCATTATCATTGCACATTTTTGTTTTACTAGCAAAAACAAACAACAATCAATTCGCAACAATATGTAAATATCGTTGTAAAAGCCAATTAATTTTTATAAAAACAATGTAACTAACGTGCTCTATTAAATATAGAATAAAGTAGACGCAAAGATGGTTTACGTTTGCCGTTATTATCATGAAGAAGAACGTGTTATTAGAGAAACATTTGTTTAAAATAAAAAGAAACAATAAAATACTCTTAAATTATGTAAGGCAATTGATTAAGAGATACACATGTATGTGCTTATTAATTTTCATGATGTTCACAAAATAAACGAACAATTCCTTTTGCTTACCAATATTGGAGTTGTAGAATTTTTACTCTATAAACGTTTGAATTGCGTATGGTTGATATTTCTAAATATTTTAATTTTGCGCAGTAACGTTTTGACCTGACCTAACAAGTCGACAAAAAAAAATTACCGTTGCTTTTTAATAAAGAAAATTCCACTAAGTTTATCTTTAAAAAATAGAATACTTGTATGCACCATCTATAACCAGAAGTAAACTTATTATTCATGTTTTGTTTAGAAAATCATTTATTATCAACTTTAAAATTGAAAACATTGAAAACAGTAATTCTTATAGAAAATAAAGACAACGACTTCAGGTGCCTGGTGAATTTTGATATGAAACTATTAAATTTGAATAATGTCCCTTTTAAAAACAATGGTGATAGTGATTTGAAATTCCTGTTTAGACTTAGATGAAGAAGTATTGGGTCCAGATCGATAAACGAAAAATTTATTATAAGAAATAAAAAACGAATATATATAGCTAATCTTGTAGAAATTGGGAGAGCGTACTGTCGTATAGGGGAACAAATAATATTTGCATTAATGCTGTACTAGCATAACTGGCACCCAGTCTCAGAAAAAAGTTTTAACCATCATTAAGTAAAGAGTTTTAAATAAGGTATCAAGGGTACCTGAGGTTGCCATTAGGAAAGTTTTGAATACCTCAACTATAATGAATTGGCGGGCTCAATTTTAGAGCTGCATGTATACTCCTAAAGACAGGATGGTATGTGGTGACAAGTTGGACTTTGTTGTCTGTAATTCAACAGTGGTAACTACTAATATTATTGTTTTGCTAAATCATCGTTTGCATATTGCACATAGTGTGCACTAGATCCCATGTCATACATTGTATACATTGTAAATAAAAAAAAACATAACGGAATCTTTATTCAATATTGTCCGGGTCTTCCAATACCTAGGAATACATCGGAAGTCTATGGCGGCGCTGTATACGGTCAGGGATCAGGTCCTATATGGTTAGACAACGTTAGATGTTCGGGATCTGAGACAGGAATTGAGGAATGTAGCCACAGTAGATGGGGATCTCACAACTGTGACCCTGGGAAGGTTGTCTCTATCAACTGCTTACCCACCAATGGTTAGATATATACTTGTTATACCTTCCTTGCATTCATTTTAATGAACTTTTTGAAAGTGGATGATTTTTAAATATGAGAAACATAGGACTTGGGTCAATGACACTTATCTCAGGTAGTGTGTTCTTATGCTTCGTAGTGTGTTTGAAGTTATTATTCTTGTCAGTCAGACCCATTCTTTAACAAATTATCAACATTTCTGTCTCTTCCTGCTTTGTTGCTTCTTCGTCCATGTTAGGTATTATGTTATGTTTGTAGGAAATTTTCCTCAGTCTATAATTTGACAGTTATTGTACATGTATTACACAAATACCCCTTAATAAATGAAACATTTAAAGATATATATAAATTATATATAAATATATGATTTTGACGTTCTTCAATCACGCTTTTCTATTACTTGTATCTTCAGAAACTACTATTAGACTATTTGGAGGAGTGGCTAATTATGAAGGTCGACTAGAAGTTAACAAATTTGGAAGATGGGGAACAGTGTGTGGTAATAATGTGAACAATAAACTGGCAGTTGTGGTGTGTCGATCATTAGGCTTGCCTTGGTAAGGGTTAATCATTTGACAATTATTTTCTCAAATATCGCAAGAAACGCATGGTAATTTTAATAACATGAAATTTATAAATAAATATCATTCCCTTTTCATCATCACCGGCCTCCGCTATATTATTTGTTTACGCTTATCGCTACACATACACCCTATACTAGTGTTAGGACTAGATGAATAGTCATGCTTTGTCACATTCAGGTATTTCATTCAACCGAACACGTTACGTTGGTCGCAAAGGATCGCTTGTATATAACAAAAGAATTGACCTATAGGGGAGATCAATTTCCCGGAAAAAATCACATTTAAAAACCAAAGTTCATTTGATATTTTCTACTGTACATATTTCTAATTTTTTCGAAATTTCATTTAGAACCTAGCATATTGCGCTTGTAATTGTTCAAAGTTGGTTAGAACATCATTTTTGCAGTAAAACAGTCTTTTCTGCATGCATTTTGACCTAGAAATCCATCAGGGCAGGCCTGCCCCTAAAAAAACTAAGATATTTTGATAGGTTTTGATCAAAGGAATAAATTAAGATAGGATTTTTTAGGGGCACCCCTGCCCCTGAGGTCAAAAAAAACCCAAAAACACACACACACAAAAAACACAAAAAATTTAATACTTATTTGTATTATAGTGGTTTATATATACATGTACAAGTTTCACATGTAAGGTTTGAAAAGCTCAGTTGGTTTCACCGCTAATATCTAAAGGTTTTTTGTATTCTGGTTCGATCCCACCTATTGGTATGATTTTTCTTTTTCTTTTTTAAATTATTGGTTTGTATTAACACCTTTTTTATCTTTTTATACAGGTTTGTGCATTTTGTATTTTACTCCGATTTTCTTCCTTTAATGCACGTTTGCTCTTTAAATTGAAGACATTTATGAAAAAGTATGTACTGAACTGAAATCAATCAACCGTAACTATACCGTAATGTAAGCACGCTTTGTTTGAGGACAAGAATAATTCACTCTGTGTTACTCGAGACAGGTGCCACGTAAAAAAAATCATACCGAGCAAAATCTGTTGCGATTACCTTTCCAGAACATCCATAGGAAATGGTACAATTGTGGGAAAAGTACTGCAAAGTAGATGCAGTTCGTTCTTTGCAAAGAACGTGTGCATTGGTGATACCCGATTTTAAAGGCATTGTGCACACGGCATATGTGAGAATTTAATCATCGTAATTATGATTGTATACGGGAATGAAGTAAAAAAAAAAAATACACATTCCTTATTTTTTAAAGGATATTGTGTTAATGTTTTCAATAGAATAAAAGAAAATTGATGCATAAAACGACCTTCGAAATCGCGTCACGCGAGACTTTCAATAGTTACTAAAATGTCCATGGTTGTAAATAAACGCATATAAATTACATGTATCTTATGATAGAAAGTAAACTGAAAATAAAATTTAAAGATGATAAAGTAAAAAAAAAAAAAAGAGCCCATAACTCATACTGCTTGGACAACGACTGTGAAATTTTTTTTTCAATCACTATACATTATGAGAACTAGAACCTAAGAGTTTACTGTGTATGGCCTAAATCAAGAAGTGGAACGGAAATCTATATGCTTTTTGTAAAGACAGAAACCAATACTGACCCTATAGGTCAATTCTTTTGTTATATACAAATAATCCTTTAAAATAAGTAGAATCGCGCTAAATTAAACAGACTTAAATCTAAGCACACATATTTAAAAAAAATCTCGGTTATACATGTATCATGCGTAAACCATGCACTGTAGTAGACCGTGCGCTGACAGCATGGACTTCAGAAAACGGAGTATTTATTTGTAGAGGCTGGTAAAAATGACAGCAAGTTGTTACTTTCTTTGATTTATTAACGCTCATTGTGTGGACCCTGAGGTCCACGCAGAAAATATATAAGCGAGGTAAAGCCAATTAAATATCACATTAATTCTAAACCGATTTTTATATAAAACAGCAAATCTTTACAGAATTTATTTTTAGTCCTTTATCAAAAGTATTTTAACAATTTAAGGCAATTAGAACTTGTCAGTATGTATGCATTTACCGTGCATTTTGACACAAGTTTTTAACCACGAAAAAGTAGTACCTTTTAAATAATGGTTTAAACTAAAAATTGATACATTTTTAATTCATTATACATCCTATCGAAATATGTAAAGAAATACTTTTCTTGCAGGATAAAAAATGTTGAATATTGTGAATGTTGTAATATTCACTAATATAACTCATAAATAATAATAATAATAACTAGATCGTTCTCGTTGCGAGCAACGAGTGGGTCTTCCGTCCAATTTTTGAATAAATGAGATAAAACTCATCGTTTTAAAGATAAAATTGTAAGTCTACGCAAAAAAAACGAAAAAAAATTTTGCTGCACTCGGGGCTTGAACCCGGGTCGCCTGGGCACTGTCCACGACCATAACGACTGAGCTACTCGGGCTCTCGCTTCAGGACTTTGACGCTTAATATCTCGAGAATGCTTTAATTGATTTTAAAACAAATTACATATTCTGAATCAGTAAAAGGGTCACTATCACCTATAAAAAATTCAAAGAAAAATGTTAAAAAATAAAAAAGTCGAAAAATTATATTTTTTAAAATTTGCTGCCAGTGACGACCGGAAGTGACGGCTGGCATTCTCTTGACCGAGGTGCACCAGAAAATAGGCAGATCTGTCATCTCTGAAAACTTCAGCCCTTTATCTTTACTCGTTTTTGAGAAACCCGACAGACAAAATTGACTTTTTAAAATCGTAAACGGACGATAACTTCCGACCGGAAGTGTATTTTCAAAAATAGTTAAAAAACAATCAACTTCAGATAAAATTGCGTTGATCCTGAAAATTTGAATGAAATCGATCGAGCAATCTCCGAGAAATCGTCTGCACAAAATCGGTAAGAAAAAAAAAGAATAATAACTAGACGCTCGTTGCGAGCAACAAGAGGTCTTCCGTTTGAATAACCCTAACCCTAACCCTAACCCTTAAAAAAGACTATAGACATAGTTGTTCTTTTCTACCTTTTCTTAAAACTCTTTAACATAGAGCAAAACCAATACCGGATATCTAAAACGCTATGTAAAAGTCAAACCAATTTTGTAAAATCCGTATTGTGACGTATTTCGATCCTCGGTCAATTCGCCGGCATCAAAGACATTCCGCCGCAACAACAATGAATCAGGTTCCAACCCTGCAACTGCATTAAAAATATATTAAATAGCTAACCGCGGGTCGAAAAACAAATATTTTTCATATTTATACATAAACTAACATTTAAAAGTATTCTTATGTGTAGAATGACCTTTTTCAATAGTTTTTCAAAAAAAAGAGAGTGAGAGAGAGAGAGAGAGAGAGAGAGAGAGAGAGAGAGAGAGAGAGAGAGAGAGAGAGAGAAGTAAATGTACAATTCAAACATGTATATAATCTGTTAAAAAAACATTTGTCAATAAACGCATGTATACATGCATGCCTGTATCCACGTATGTAGAGAAACATTAAACAACCCTCAGTTTAAAGTCATGTATAATAATTGAAACATGGGCATTTTGTTAGAACGGTAATTTCCTACTCGCAGTTGCTAATTGTTGTGTGCATACAGTCATTGAGATGGCGGCATTTCTTTGATGCCGGCAAAGCGACCCGGCGAGCTCTAATGCGGTCGTATTGCACGGGTGCTTCGGCGGCAAGACTTTGATGCCGGCGATGCTACGAGCGTCTGAATTTAGATAGCTGCTGATAAAAAAAAGACTGTCACAAAGCAGGAAATTAACTGTATTTTTAACCGGGCTCTATATTTGTACTGAAACAAACCCCGATATTATTTTGATTTATGATAAAATATAAACGGAAAACATTTAAATCCATTGTTTTAAAGATAAAATCGTTAAACAAACCACAATTAAGAAAGAAAAAACGTTCGACACTCGGGGACCGAACCCGGGTCGCCTGGGCACAAGTCCACCACTTTAACGACTGAGCTACGCGGACTCTCGCTTCAGGACTTTGAAGCCCAAAATCTCGAGAATGCGTGGATCGATTTTAAAACGGATTTCATATTCTGAAGTTTTGAACGCGTCTCTATCAAATTCAAACATTAAAAAAATTCAAATCAAAAAAGTTGAAAAATGACTTATTTTTGTTTCCTTCCGGTGACGACCGGAAGTGACGGCGGACGTTCGGATATGCGAAGGGCACTGCGGCCGTTAACTCTCTACCATCTCTGAAAATTTGAAAGTCCTATCTTAATTACTTTTGGAGAAAAACCGTAAACAAGCAAAAACATAAAATCTTTAATATCTCGGGACCGGAAGTAACGACCAAAAAAATCTCGTGTCATTTTCTTACAAATTTTGTTATGATTAGGATCTGAAAGTTTTATAAAAATCGGCTGAAGCGTTTTTGAGAAAACGTGACAGAAAAAAAAAATAATAATAACTAGACGCTCGTTGCGAGCAACAAGAGGTCTTCCGTTTGAATACACCTTAAAAAAGACTATAGAGATAGTTGTTCTTTTCTACCATTTCTTAACACTCTTTAACATAGAGCAAAACCAATACCGGATATCTAAAACGCTATGTAAAAGTCAAACCAATATTGTAAAATCCGTATTGTGACGTATTTCGATCCTCGGTCACTTCGCCGGCATCAAAGACATTCCGCCACAACAACAATGAATCAGGTTCCAACGATGCAACTGCATTACAAATAAATAAAATAGCTAACCGCGGGTCGAAAAACAAATATTTTTCATATTTATACATGTACTAACATTTAAAATTATTCTTATGTTTAGAATGACTTTTTTCAATAGTATGTCAAGAGAGAGAGAGAGAGCGAGAGAGAGAGAGAGAGAGGTCTTAGCTAG
>WFKH01011801.1:23474295-23487920 GCA_016163765.1 Magallana hongkongensis
GAATAATAGAAGGGTCTTCCGCTGAAGACGGAAGACCCTAATAATAACCTGTATTTATCCAGGATGACGCAATTAGCAGTAGCTAGTTTTTATCGTGGTCCTGCATTAAAACATATTTACAATCATACATATTATAATAATAAAATTAGCAGCTAAATATAAACACACACACACACACACACACATATATAAGAAGTACAAGCACATTACTAATCTTAGTACATGGTAATATACATGTATATTAAAGAGTGAATTGAAGAGGACAATAATAGCTAAATATTAGGTCTGTTAAAATACTCCATAAGATACACATATTCAAAATTACTAACTAAAGTAGAGTTTCGAACATTTTGTAAAAGTTTGTTCCAAAGAAATGCCGAAGAGTAATTATATGAACGTCTGTAATTTTCTGTTTTGAGTCGTGGTAAGTATAAAAGATTTGACATACAATCATTTGACCTGGTTTGAAGACAATTAACATCTCTTGTATATTGAAACACACTAAGATAATTAGACATTTGGTTGTGTAAAACCTTGTACAAAAAGATCACTTGTCTAAACAAAAAATAATCCTTAATTAATTGGCATCCATGATGAACAAGAAAATAAAAAGCTTGTAGGAGTTAAAATATCTCCTACATTTAACAGTATTCTGGCTGCCTTTTTCTGCAGTTTGAATAACTTTTCTAAATACAATTGGTTGTTTACATTACACCAGACAGTGCAACAATAAGTGAAATGTGGAAACACAATGCTATTAAAAAATTAAAAACCTTAGATACATAAGTTAAAAGTATAAACCCTGTAAATTCTGAGGTAAAAGGGTTAGAGCTATACGTGATACAACGTACAAATTAAGGTGTCATAACAGTATTTCACCGCAGGTTCACGTCAAAACATGGCTGAGGCGAAATAATTCCCAAATTCTCTTTGAATTTGGGGCGTTTCCGCACGCGACAGGAGCTGATTGTTTTTATGAGATGAAAAACAATGTGTAAGATGTCTAACTATCCCAGTTATGTAATAATGCGAGGTCATTTGAATTTTTGATGCGTGTTGTTTCCGGAGGTGGGTGAAAAGGGCCGGGCTTGATTTTTAAGCACATGTGTAACTTCGACGTAAACAAAGTCTCACGTCTTGCTGGATGCGCGTGTGTATTTTGCTAGAAAAATGTAAATGAGGCGTTGTTTAAAAATATGTCAAGAGGATTTTTTCAGAAGTTCGTTTTGAATTTTTAATCTGTATCTAAAGTTGCGCAATTTTGGTAAGAATATATTGTAAAATTTAATACCGTAGTGACACCTTAATAGCTTAAAGGCAATATCCAATATAAAGGCTTGCTTCTATTATTCATCATAACACTTTTGCAATTAGAGGTCTCCCTGCACATGTTATAATATGAAAGCTGGGGGTAAAAGTCGGTGGAATCTTGGATAACCTTAAGGCTTTCACATTTCCGTTAGAAACACATGCATATGGTCCACGTAATGCAGTGCTTTTTTAAAGGACAACAATTTGTGTATTTAGTTGAGTGAAGTGTCTACAATATTATGCAGACGTTATGCACTACAATTACACATGTGTTCGATTTGCACGCGAAGTAAGGCAGCTCTATTTGTGCATGTTAATTCGAATACCTTGGGAAAAGGACTATATTTGGAATGATCACATATCTGTCCCCAATTTTAACCAAGTTTTAAATAGTATCGTATAAAAATCAAATCTTTATAAATCATTGTACAGAGGATGCCTATCACTTTAATCTTGATTTTAGTCATCATTGCTCATTCGCTGTTAATCTGACATCACTTAAATGACCCAATTCCCGCAACTTTGCAAACAAATGAAAATAGTGTCATTTTTTCTTTAGTACGATTTTAACATGTTTTTTTCATATAATTTTACACATCATGCTAAAAGCTGGAACTTGAGCAGGCCTGCGCTGGATGTTTTCCAGACGAAACACCGTCGGAAAACATCCATATTTTGCTACAAAACGTCAATTTATCAAAAAAGGCACTCTTCATGACGTCATTTCTATATAATGACGTCACTGTGGTGATAAACTTGTATACATTTATTTTTAATACGATTTCCACTATCTTCCACCTTATTTTTAAAACTCTTTATAAAACTTTAATTTTGGGGACGAAAAATGCACAATACCGCACAGTCTTTTAAAAAAATAAATTACCCTCTTTTGTCAATTTTTGAAGTTGGTTTTCTTTCATCTTTTAAATCATATTTCTACAAATTATAGACCATGCATATGGAAGTCCGTACAACCTAAATGCTTCGATCGGAAAGCAACCGACTGTAACTTTTTCGACCGGTAAACTGTGGAATCATTAGACTTCATGGTGAATCAATTAATGTTCGTGGTATTCGTGGGTTGCCCTCCCCCTCGAAATTTCATCTTCCACAAAAACAAATAAAAGGAAGTAAACATGAAAAAATTATCAAGGGCTCAAATTTGTCTGTTTGATGTGTATAATGATATCTGAAAACCATTTAGACACAGCTTTCCTGAGTAAGAAGATATATCACTTAGAATAACTAATTCTTGCAATCCATGAGCGCTGCCATATTGTTAAAATCATTACCTCCCTGCTGGGTTATCTCTAAGCATCTAAGAGAGGGCAGCACCGATGCTGACGTCAGTAAGACACATTGCATTTTTACACATGTTTAGTAACAGAGATAAAATGCCATCATCAAATGTGAATTGAAACTTGAAATGGATGTAAAGAGTTGTCACTTTAAAACAGGGTTTATGGAGGAAGATTTTGGATCTCAGAATGATGCATTCCCACCAGCAGTTAATGTGACATGTTACACTGTAACTAGAATGGAATGTCCCTGGATCTGTGTTATTGTTACCTATATTTTCTTGCACTCGGGAATTTCATAATGTGTTGTTATGAGTTTGAACGTATGTGTGCTACATAAAAGAGCACACAAGGTGCATTGCTCAGCATCCTGATTTTCAGAAAGATTTCTAGAGCATTTAAATAAAATGTAACGGTAAGAAACCCCACAAAGAAAATGAAATTACATTTTTATATTTATTTGAAATTTACAAACAGCGTTTTATTTATGTAAACACTGACTGCCGCATCTCCGTACAAACATCTGGAATGCGATGGTCTCATATTTCACAAATTATCTATTCATTTTTTGCACAAATCATATATAGTTACCTAAGGTTCATTAATAGAAATGTACTAAATCCTTGTCCTCTCATGACGGTACAAAATTTTGCTTCACATCCAGGCATAATTTTTCTTCGTAACTTTTATCAACTCTGTATAAACACTGACCTAGTTCTAACATTGACCCAGTCACCAGCAGCAATGTGGCTTATCTACGTCAGAGAACAGATGCATGCTGGGGAAAAATGGATTACCTCCATAAACCTTTCACTGAGAGTGTTAAATTGATAAAATCTCATGATAGAAAGAAAGAAAAAGGTGACATACCTCATTTTTAAGTTTCAAAAGGCTTTTAAAATTTATTAAGCAACAATTAATTTTTTCATGTTCACTTCCTTTAAGAAAAACCTATCTTTTTACTGAAACTGAAAAACGACGCATTCACGAAATTACATCCCCATGAATAAGCAAAAAACCCACAATACACGAAAATCGCACAGTATATACACCAGTACCAGTTGATTAGCGAAATCATTACCAACCAAAAACTCAATAAATTTCATGTCAGCTTTAAGAATAGACTTTTCAAATACACTCTCTAAGATCCAGCATCATCTTAACCAAATCAAATAATGGGGTATGCATAATTCTTTAGTTAATCAGAACATCTGCATGAATTGTCCGGTTCTAATACTACCCAGGAATACATCGGAAGCCTATGGCCGTGCTATATACGGACAGGGATCAGGTCCTATCTGGCTGGACAACGTTCAATGTACAGGATCTGAGTCGAGTATTGTGGAGTGTAGTCACCGTGGCTGGGGATCGCACAACTGTAACCATGGGAAGGATGTCTCTATCAACTGCTTGCCATCAAACGGTAAGATATTTTAGTCAACAGAAACAGTTTCATAGAACACGACAAAGTTAAGCATACGATGATTCATTTTTAGGGACTCTGTACAATGTACAGGACAAAATTAGTTAGAATGATAAATATTTTTCCAAGAATAAGTATAGGTAATCAATCATTATAAAACTTATACTAGAACTCCCTCTAACGAAATATCAAATAAAAGAGGCAACTGTTTATATTAAATCAAATCATAGTTTATTGTCTAAACTATGAGAAAACATTGTATAATATTTACTTCTAAATTGCCTCTTTCAAGGTACGATAAGTGTGATACAAGTTTTAAAATACATATTGTATAATATTGAACTTTATATATATAATGTAATATCACTTTGTATAATATAATGCAAAGGGCTAAATTTGGTATTGTGCTCCAAAAATTAATGTTCTGTTGAGAGCTTTAAAATTTCGGTTGAAGATACTAGTTGTTAAAATCATTTGAAATAAATATGTAAAATGTTATTATTGTAACGTCGTCATAATGAAGATCATTTTATTTTTATAAATTAATGTTTTGGAGCAAACATTCGGTGTTTTCCAACGGTTTTTAGCTCACCTGAACCGAAGGTTCAAGTGAGCTTTTCTGATCACCTGTTTTCCATCGTCTGTCTGTACGTCCATCGGTCTGCCTGTAAACTTTTCACATTTTTTACTTCTTCTCTACTACTTCAACCACTTGGCCTAATTTAACCAAACTTGGTACAAAGCATCCTGTTTTGGAAGGAGATACTAAATTGTTAAAATAAAAAGCGAACCCCTTTTAAAAGGGTTGTGTGTCTTAAGAATCTTCTTCTTAAGAACCACTGCACCAGAAATAACAATATTCAAACAAAAGCTTGTATAAGTAGCGAAGGTTCTAAATTGTATCTAAAAGGAATAACAATGCTACAATTTGTGAGATAATATGCAAGCATTATCAGAAAGTATAGATTCTGAATTGTTAAAACGTGATCCCCAGGGCAATGCTAATGCCTCAGGAGGGGTTCAATGTTTAATATAGTAATATATAGGGGAAATCTTTTTAAAACAAATCTTCTAAAGAACTACAATGCTACAATTTGTGAGATTGCTATGCAAGCATCCTCAGATAATGTCTAAATCGTTTAAACTGTGACTCCCAGACATATATTCGGGCCCCAAGATTGGTTCAAAGATTAACGTAGAAATATATAGGGAAAATGCTTAAAATTTTCTTCTAAAGAACTAAAATGATACAATTTATGAGATTACCACGCAAGCATCCTGTAGATTCTAAATTGTTAAAACCGTAATCCCGGATTAAAACTGGTGTTCCAAGAGGTGTTCAAATTTTATTTTTGGAATATAAAGGGAGAATGTTAAAATTTTCTCAAGAACTACAATGCTACAATTTGCGATATTACTATGCAAGCATCCTCAAATAATTTAAATTCTAAATTGTTTAATCAGACCCCCATGCCAATACTAGGACTCCAAGAGGGGTTCAAAGTTCAAAAAGAAAAGATATACGGAAAATGTTTTCAATTTATCTTTTAAGGAACGATTTATAAGAACGATTTTAACAATTTATTGGTACTAATCATTTTTACAGAGTTTATAACTGATAGGTTTATTATCTGATAGGGTTTACGCGGTGATTGCGGTCATGTTTTCTACATTTTTAGAGTTGGAGTCCTGATCTTAGTGAATTTTAATCCGTTTAATGTGTTTTGTTTTAGCGGTATAAAGTAAACCAGTCCTGTATTATTATGTAATTTTGACTTACTCTGTAAAGCGCTCTGGAGTTTTATTAAAGATAAAGCGCTATATAAATGTTATTACTATTATTATTATTATTATTATTATGACAAATAATGCCCGAAGCGTTCCACAAAAAAAGTTCACAGGTTATTACAAGGCATGGAACTGTAGCTCCACGGTCGTCCATCCGGAAAAATCAACTTTAAAATTGGAAATTCCAACTTTAAAGTTGAAAAAATCAACTTTAAAATTGGAAATTCCAAGATTAAAAGTGGAAACTCCAAGATTAAAGTTAGAAATTCCAACTTTAAAGTTGGAAAAATAAACTTTAAAATTGGAAATTCAAACATTATACTTGGAAAATCCAAGATTAATGTTGGAAATTCCAACTTCAAAGTTGAAAAATCTAAGATTAAAGTTGAAAAAATCAACTTTAAAGTTGGAAATTTCAAGATTAAAGTTAGAAATTCCAAGATTAAAAGTGGAAATTCCAACTTTAAAGTTGGAAAATCCAAGATTCAAGTTGGAAAAATCAACTTTAAAGCTGGAAATTCCAAGATTAAAGTTGGAAGATTAAAGTTGAAAATTCCAACTTTAAAGTTGGAAATTCCAAGATTAAAGTTAAAAATTCCAACTTTAAAGTTGGAATTTTGAAGAAAACATTTTTTACAATGTCTCACTAATACGCTTCTGTAGCAGCTACAGCTGTAGAGCACTGCTAAACGAAACATTTCCTCACAACATGAAATATTTGGACAATGCACACGCACTCACAACACATTAACACCCACTCGTAGTGCCAATGGAATAAGCTGTGCAAGGAATTATTATAGTTGAACCATCCTTAAATTTTTCCTTGGATCTCAAAATATTTTTAGCATCATCTGATGACTGTGATAAATATGACAAACACAAAACGGCCGTTTTTACGATCACCAAAATTATTAGAAAAGATGCCTATATATTACAATCAATAGTTGTTGTAATAATGAAAACATAATATGATGAGATAATGAAAATAAAAGGACACTTAGACAACATGAACAAAGAAAGAACAAAATATTTATTTATTTTTTACAACATTTATCTACATAACTATTTTTTAGGTCACCTGAGTAAACTCAGGTGACATATTGCTATCTGTTTTCGTCCGTAGTCGTGCGTCGTGCGTTAACATTTTACATTTTTAACTTCTTCTTGAAAACTACTTGGCCAATGGTTACTATTTTTGGCATGAAGCATTTCAATGGTAAGAGAAACTTAAATTGTGAAAATCATGGCTCTACCACCCCCGGGGAGCCACAGGTGCGGCCAAATATGCAAAAAAAAAAGCAAAATTTTCAAAAATCTTTTTTTGTACTCCCACACATGTGAGGAAAAAAACTGAATGTATGGTTATGATGTCCATGAAACCCTCTACCAAAATTATGCAATTCATGGCCCCTGAGTCGGGGGTTCAGGTTCTATGGTGGGGCCAATATGACCATATAGTGAAAATTTATTAAATTTTAGAAAATCTTCTTCTTTACTCCCATATATATTTGTTAAAAACTAAATGCATGGTTATGATGTCCATGAAGCCCTCTACCAAAATTGTGAAATTCATGGCCCCTGGGTCAAGGGTTTAAGCCCTAGGGCGGGGCCAATATAGCCATAAAGTTAAAATGTATCAAATCTTAGAAAATCTTCTTTTCTCCCACACATGCACAGGCACCTGACGTCATATATTTTTCTCATAATAAAAAAAAATACTCCGCTTACCTAATAATTGACAAGGTACCCATCCCCGCCATCTTGGATTTTTTTTTAAACTGTCACATCGCAGTGAATTTTCGCTTATAACTCAGCGGTAACATTTTTCTGCGATCACCTCCGCAGTCCGATCGGTCATTCAATATCTTAGCTTACTGCTGATTCAACCAAAACGGCCCATAACATCGTTTATTATTAAAAATATCTCCTCATTCTGCATTTACTGCTGCTGATTTGTGACAAAAAGCCAAAGGGTGGACGGAAGTTGACATAAATCGCGTCATAATATGGGTAATCCCTTCCAAATATAGCACTGATACGAATATTCAAAAGGCGTCAATTTTGAATTCGATCAACATACAACAAAATTAAGAAAAGGGATACTATAAACAGTCAATTATAACTTTTGTTACACAAATTTTATATAAACATGTTTATAAATGCATATATTTTGAAATATTGAAACAAACACACGTTGCAGGGAAATCTCATTTACATATTGGTGACAACTTCCGTACACCCTTTAGAAATTTATCGCATATCTAAGGCAGTAGATGCAGATCGATGGGTTATTTTTATTAATGACAGGTGTAATGCACCGTTTTGGTTGAATTGGTTGTAAGCTTAGATGTTGAATGACCGATCGGGAGACGGAGAGGATTGCAAAATAATTTTACCGATGAGTTTCAAGCAAAACTTCCAGCTGATGTGCCAGTTTGAAATAAATCCAAGATGGCGGGGATGGGTACCTTGTCATTTATTAGGTAAGCGGAGTATTTTTTTTTTATTATGAGAAAAATATATGACGTCAGGTGCCTGTGCACACATGTGGGAAAAAACTGAATGCATGGTTATAATGTCCACAAACTCCTCTACCAAAATTGTGAAATTCATGGCCCCTGGGTCATGGGTTCAGGCTCTAGGGTGGGGCCAATATGACCATATAGTAAAAATGTATTTAATCTTTAAAGATCTTCTTCTTTACTCCCCTATATACATGTATTTGTTAAAACCTAAATGCTTGGTGATGATGTCCATGAAGCCCTCTACCATAATTGTGAAATTCATGGCTCCTGGGTCAGGGGTTTAGGCTCTAGGTTGGGGCCAATATCACCATATAGTAAAAATGTATTCAATCTTAGAAAATCTTCTTCTTCACTCCCATATAAATTTGTTGAAAACTAAATGCATGGTGATGATGTCCATGAAGCCCTCTACCAAAATTGTAAAATTCATGGCCCCGGGGTCGAAGGTTCAGGCCCTAGGGTGGGGCATATATATCCATACAGTGAAAATGTATTAAATCTTAGAAAATCATCTCCTTTACTCCCACACATGTGGGAAAAAACTGAATGCATGGTTATGATGTCCACAAACTCTTCTACCTAAATTGTGAAATTCATGGCCCCTGGGTCAGGGTTTCAGACCGTACGGGGGGGGGGGGGGGGCAATATGGCCATATAGTGTTAATGCATATTATGTTAAAAATCTCTTTTCTCTACTCTCACACATCTGTAAGAAAAACTGACCTCATAATTATGTTAACCAGGAAGTCCTCTACAAAAATTGTAAATTTTGTGTCCTTTGGAGTATGGGTTTTGACCCTAGGGCCAAAATGGATGTATAGTGTAAATGCATATAATAGTTAAAAATAATCTTCTCTACTCCCACACACTTGTAAGGAAAACCGAATTCATAATTTTGTAGACTAGGAAGCCCTCTTCAAAAATTGTATAGTTCTTGTCCCCAGGGATAGGGGTTCTGAATCTAGATCAAAATAGTCATATAGTATTAATGCATTTAATGTTTAAAAAATCGTCTTCCTGACTTCTGCTGATACTGAATAAAAACTGACTCCATATAAAGAAAGGAAATAAAGCCATCTATCCAAAATTTTAAATTCTTGCCTCCCAATGTAGGGAGTTGAATCTAGGGCGGGGCCAAAACACTTATATAGTTTATAGAGTAGAGGTTCTTAATGCATGGTGTGGTCAAAATGATCTTTTAGTGTTAATGTATATAATGTTTAAAAAACATCTACTGACACAGAATAAAAACTGACTGCATATTTAGAAAAAACATTAAGCTGTCATCTTTGATAATATTTCATGTCACCTACATGTAAGGCAAGGGTTATGGCTGGGGGGGGGGGTACATATTTGTCCTATTATTTTATTCTGCTTAGGGATTTCAATGAAAGAAATAAGTAAATTCACATATTTAGAAAAGAGCAAGAATGAAGCTGTCTATCAAAGTTGAGATTTTGTGAAAACATTTTGAAAGAGTTCAGACAGTTAATGGAGTTATCTTCCCTTGCTTCTTCATTATGGAGTTATCTTCCTTTGCTTGTTCATATTTTGTAATTTACATCATTGAATATAATGTAATTAAGAAGTTGTATGGTCAGCAGAGCTATAGAAGTATTTTTTTTTTATAATTTATTGTTTTTGTTCCATACATACTTATGTTGAATAACATTAATAAATCCAGTTATTATAAATTTTATACACATGCATACTCACTCACATACAAGTATATATACATACATTTTTCAGTATTAGTGGTAAATGGTTACTTTGCTTCGAAAAAAAAAACAAAAAACAAAACAAAAACAAAACAAAACAAAGTAACACAAACACAAACAATAAATAATAATAATAAGAATAGTAATAATAATAATAATAATATCATAAACTAATCCAAAATATTTTTCCATGAAAGCCACAATTTTTCAAAGATGCGCAGCTTTTGACTTTGGATAGCAGCATATTTTTCTATATGATATTTTATTCTTAAATGACTGAGTAATCCCAAAAAATTGGGCATTTTATTTTGCATTACGGATATAAAAATATATTGTTTAACATATAAAATAATGAAATTTATAACCCTGTTATTGTTTGACAATGGTAGCTCACCAAGAATAATATTCGAAACATTAAAAAAAGTATTTTTTATATAAGTATTTTTATCATTTGAAACAAAAAACAGTTTTTGAACTTTCTAAATAAACAAATAGACTTGTTAATAGTACAGTAATAATTGGCTGAAATAAATCACTGATAAGCAGTACATGTAAAATGATTTTGGTATATATATACCAGATGGTGATAATATTCATTAATAGGTGGAATATTCAAAAGCTGGAACATGGGATATGAGATAATTATGAAGTTGGGGGTTTTTTTAAATGCCGAGGTTGTTTTGAATAAAACATGTATACTAGCCACCTTGTTTTAACTATGAAAACATATACACATAAAACCTATCTTCAAAGTTAACAAATATGGGAAAATTATTTTCTATCAGAGTCTTGCGTCTTTTAATATCAGGTCATGCACTCTATTATTATAAGTTTTTCGCTAAAATTATAGATTTTATAGTCCTTTTTGAAAGATTTTAGGCAGGGAGGTGGTCAACATTACAATATTATAGTTTGTCTACTCCAGAATGAAACTTAATTAAATGCATGCATAAGACTCCTCGACAAGTTTATGTATGGGCTATGGTACTCAGATGACCGTTAAGGCCTATTGGCCTCTTGTTATTAAAAACAATGGTGTTTTGTTCCTCTCCTTTGTTTTTTTCTAAATTTTCTGACTATATAACATGGTAACTTCTTCAACGTCTGTATTAGATTGAGCAGGGAATAAACTTTCAAGATAATTTAGTCACAAATTTCCAAGACTTTTTTTTACGGAAATATAATAAAACAAAACAATTGTTTTTAACAAATTGAAATCACGAGCATCATGCATAAAGTTTTGTGAATATTATTTTATATCGCTAAAAAGCTTCAATCAGACGTGTCTACTTTGATTTTAAGTCGTGGTATATCAGAAACGCCTAATCCATAAAGAAAAATCATTTTTTAATTTCTTTTTAAAAATTATTTTATTCAAATATTACTCATGAAAGTACGGCGAAGTCTGGGCGTTCGATTTTTATGGCGAACGAACATGATCACAAAAATGTTAAACAAAAGAATGAAGAATCGCCGTCATCACTTAATCATTCGTTATGATGTCGAACTTAGATTTTGAAGAAGAACATTAATTGTTAAGTAAATCTAAATTTCTTTACCAAAATCTGCAACAATTTAGACTGCATGTTTAAAGTTTACCGTTACACATGAACCGTTTCACAATATAACAAAGAATCTTGATGATTATTGATCAATTCAACGTCCAAAATGGCTGCTTCGAACAAAGAGCCTTGTTTTTGAAATATGGAATATCGAACCCGAACTGATAAAAATAACACGCGGTTACAATTTATATGAAGTTCTTCCAGGAAAATGTGCTTCTTGGTTTGAACAGATTCTATATTGGATCAGAACACGCATTAGAAATAAAACATTTTAGCAATATAGTTTTTTTTTCAGAAGATAATTTTTAAAGACTCACCCCCTTATATTTCTATGTTTAATCCCCCCCCTTTTTTTTTTTTTACCGATTTCGTAATTACAGTACCGATAAGACCCAACCAAACAGAAAGTAAACCCAAACTAAACCCTGGGTTTACTCTCTAGGTTTACTCTGGGTTTACTCCAGGTTTAGTAGAGTGGACCAAGAGTAAACCCAAAGTAAACCCAGAGTGGACACAGAGAGTAAACTCGGTCAGAAATATACCCTTGAAAGCCGACGCTAACTGTGTATTTGGAATATACAAAGTGCAGGAATTACAGGCAGTAGGATGGTAAGATAAAAGACGGGTATGCTGCACACTTCAGTGCGTACAGTTGACCTCAAAAGCAATTTCCAAGGAAACCCAAAGTAAACCCCGAGTAAACCCAAACTAAACCCCGAGTGGACCCAAATTTTCAAAGAGTAAACCCAGAGTAAACCCCAAGTAAACCCCAAAAGTAAACCCGGGGTTTTGTTGGGGTTTACTTTTGTTAAAAAGTGCCAAAAAAGGTTAACTTTGGCTCAGTGGTTCTCGAAAAGAGTTATGAAAATGCACCCCCTCTTTTTTTAAAGTTTTGAGGGTTTTTTCCACTTTGAAAATGAATTGACCTTGTATTTTAACAATTTATATTTAAATTTTTATAAAGATGTTTTGTGCCAAATTTGGTTAAAATTGGCCAAATGATTTTATAGAAGTTTCAAATGAGAAAAGTTCACAGACGGACGACGGACAACGGTTGAACAGAAAAGCTCACGTAAACATTCGGTTCAGGTGAGCTAAAATGTGAAAATGGTACTTGAGCAGACCTGTGCTCTTCCATTCTAAAGGCTAACTATAAGAAGAAAAAGCCATTATTTTCATTTATTTGTAAAATTGTGGGAAGTGGCTCATTTTAGTGACGTCATTGAAAAACAGCTAATAGACAATGGTGATTTACATGCATAATAAGATAATTGTGTGATAGTCATTTTCTGTTTATATTTTAAGGAAATTATCATTTTTCCTCGTTTGTATCCTATGATAAAATATCGTACCAAAATTTGATTTTATATCGTCCAATCAATATCATATATATGATGTCAATATATAAATAGTGCCTGTTTGGGAGGGTAACAGTTGAAATTGACACCCCTTAGAAAACCATTGTCAAACGACGCGAAGCGGAAGTTCACAATGGATTTCGAGGGGTGTCAATTTCAATCATTTAAATATAAACCTAATTATTTATAATTTAAACTGTCTTTATCAAAAA
Organism: Magallana hongkongensis; assembly: GCA_016163765.1. Classification (NCBI taxonomy): domain Eukaryota; kingdom Metazoa; phylum Mollusca; class Bivalvia; order Ostreida; family Ostreidae; genus Magallana; species Magallana hongkongensis. The sequence continues at coordinate 23,487,494 of WFKH01011801.1, forward strand.
TTTGTAGTTATTTTACAAACCAAGATTCTTGTAATAATGAGTAAAATATATATACCGATGAGATTCATTGACATTAAAACTTGTTTCTGCATATTTCCTCCGTGTTTCTACAGACTGCATCTAATAGCGATGCAGTGAGATCTAATTAAATTTTTAAAAGTTCATAAATTATAATGTATTTATAATTTCCTTCATTGTCTATAGGAAATAGTAAGAAAAAAATTGTTTCAGATTTTTTGACTCCTGGGCTGTTTTTGCCGTTTTAGCCACTAAATACCTGGAAGTGACCCGCAATACACTAAAGTTGTGATGTCATAGAAACCCTGTCAAAGACTTTTCTTAAAGATAAAAAAACATTTGTGACGCAAATCTGTTTTACACACGCACGCACGCACGCACGCACGCACGCACGCACGCACGCACGCAC
>WFKH01011801.1:23535131-23548106 GCA_016163765.1 Magallana hongkongensis
CCCCCCCCCAACCACCACCACCACCTGCGCATGTATGTCCCGCAGATAACATTGTATTATATATTACACACAGGTCTTGAAAGACGGAACTTACCAACAACCTCCCAGTGATAAGCTAGCGTACGGTTCAATGGTGCTCTTGCGGTGCGGTATTACTGCTAGAGTGGCCAAATGCCTTGCTGAGGCATGTGTGATATCCATCCGGTACAGCGCCGTGCGGCGGCAAACAGAGATTAGTCCAGGGTAGATAATTATAGCATAAATTAAAACAAAACCCCCACATTTTACACCCTCTTAATTGAAACTTACTAATATGAATAATGATTGGATTTTCCATTAAACAAGAACAATAGAGATATTTTTAATCCATTTTCCATATATTAATGCTTCTTTAAATGCATTCACAATGGGAGATTGTTTGTAAAAATTGTTGTTTTGGTCTGTCAATCAGCACCTTTGCCTGTCCATCACATTGGTAATTCTTGTTGAACTACCAAAAGGTCGAATGAAAGGCCAGATGTCAATACGTGTTAGTATAAGGTCATGGTCATAAATTTATGTTGTACTTTACCAATGTTGGGGCGATATTGCTTTACAAACGCATACATAAGCTATAGTGATAAATAATAATAAGGCATGCAGTGATTGAGTAGACCTGAATTATTTCAAACAGAGGTGAAGAGGCCCAGATCCTTGACTACCAAACTCAACAATACCACCTCTTTCCCCTGCTGGCAACCTCCTTTGCAATGCAATTTGCTGGCAACTTCATATCCGACTTCTACAAGGAGAAATATCCGGACATTGCAAATGGGAAATTTGACTTTTTGCCGCAAGTAAGTCATGAATGAAAGCATAGTTACAGTGTTTATCTTAAATAGTGTGTGTAAAGAAAATTTGATTCGATTTGATTTAAACTTGTAGGCCTGTAGTCTTTAAAAAATTTAGTTTTGAAAAGTATGAAATGTCATCAGTTTTTTATATATAGACATCGTACAACCCGCATTTACAAAACGATTTTAGAATATTCGAATAATTTATTTTAATTGAAATTGACAGTACATGTATACTATCCATTTCATTTTCATTAAAAACTCGAGAAATTCGTTGTTTTTAACATTGAGGGTGAATATGAAGTTTGAATGAATCTCGTTTTAATGTCATAATTATGAATTTTTGGAATATGACAGAAAGAAATAACCTAAGCATTTGCAATCGTAAAAATAAACCATACATTCAAAGGGCTGGATGGCAGTGGTCATAGATTCTATGGATCTCCTTCAGTAAAGAACTCTGTCGAAAGCTTAAGATATAGGAAAATAATCAAATTTTAAAGCTAAGGATTTGGAATGTTTCTTTACACTTAATTATATTTTATAGTTAAAAAATCATATCTAAAAGTTTGAAGTAAATTTGATGGCTAGCATGTTGACAACCTAGCCTCATTCCCTTGTAACACGTGCTATAACCATTGTAACACATATACTATATAACTATACTCAGCTTCACGCAATGAGCGCTGGTCTGAAGGCGTTTAGTGCTTGGACGTGTTCGGCCGGCGTGGAGACCTGTCGTCAGTGCTGTGGGGGACACGGGTACTCCCACGCTAGTGGACTCCCCAAAATCTACGTAGATTGCACCCCTGCCTGTACATACGAGGGAGAAAACATGGTTCTTATGCTTCAAGTAGCCAGGTTAATCATCGATTTCGGGCCCATATCTGAATTTTTCGATTTTCTTAAAACAGCGGCACTATTTGAGCAGAACGTGTTCCTGTGAGATATATTTTTAATTTTTTAAACCTTTGTCACAAAGTGGCCATTTTTGATTGTAGGTTCCTTATGAAGGAGTATAGTAAATTGATGAACGGTCAACCGTTGTCGAGTGTCGTACAGTTTCTGAAATGCGACTTAACAAAGAAATCTTGCATGACAGAAGAGGTGGCTTTAAAATGTCTCGTTCTGGCATACCAACACAGGGTTACAAGGTTGTAATTTTTTTTTTCTTACTTTTAAACGCTTCAATCGTTGAAATTAAATTTTTTCGATCAAAAAGTTAATTCTACGAAATGCTTTCATTTATTCAAAACAATAGATTAGTGGCAGATGCTGCAAACTGCATTCAAGACATAATCGGTGAGGGCAAAAGTCAACAAGAGGCCTGGAATTCTTGTACTGTTCGACTATTTTGGGCTGCTAGAGTATGCTTATCCTTTTGTATCGAGCAATGATGCTTTTCCTTTTTTTAATAATACAGAAAGATACTAGTAATTTATTTATTTTCTTTCATTTATTTTTGAAGGCCTTTTGCCATGCATTTGTTGTTGAGAACTTTGTGAACACCGTTTCTGAGAAACATTTAGGTGAGAAAACTAGAGAGGTTTTGACTTCATTGTGTCGGCTCTATGGAGTGCATGGCATCATCACAAACCTTGGGGAATTTATACAGGTAGTGTCTTGCGCGTTTGTAAACTTTTATCTTCGTTCATGATCAGATGATGAATAATTATAGCTATATTGGAAACCCCTTGTTAAATTATTGGCGTTCACGTTAAAATCAACAACACAGAAAATATTGACAGAGTCTAACCAACATATTCTTTCGACATTTTACCGTTTATGTTATCACTTGGCTTTCTTCCGAAATGTTTACAGTCATATAAAAGTAAGCTTTATTTTCCGAGGTTGATGAGGGGCAAATAATGGAATATCTGAGGCAAATCAAGCGACAACATTAGAATTCATTAGCATATTGCTTTAGAATTTATTTCGAATACTTTTCCATCCGGATTCGCGCAAAACTAAAGATGTCGAGCATATTTTCGCAAAATTTGGCAGCTACGTAATTTGAACACTGCGCTGTTAAATGACATAAAAATACTTGGAATTACTAGGTATACAATGTATAACCTTTTTTGTATTAATGTTTAGGGTGAATTTTTCAATTCCGAGCAAATTCAAATCTTGAGCCACACACTAACAGTGTTGTTGAAGGAGATCAGGCCCAATGCTGTGGCCTTGGTGGATGCTTACGATTTCCCTGACACAGTGTTACAGAGCTGTTTGGGGCGCTTTGATGGTCAAGTTTACCAAGCTTTGTACGACTACGCCAAAAGCTCGCCATTAAACGAAAAAGAGGTCAGGTTTACTTTTCATGTCCAAAGTAGTCATTTACTGTAGAGTTTCTATCCACCGCCAAAAATAAATAGCAAGAACTACTTTCAACAGACTTTAACATTTTGTAATTTCGTTATTAGTTGTTTTTTTTTTTTTTTTGTGTTGGCAATTGTGAACTACATGTACATACAAAAATTCGATACTTGCAATTTAATTCAAAGCGCCAAAATCGTGGCGTTAAGTACTAGTCTTGTCTAAAATAGGTAATCTACAGTTTATGCTAATTATACATGTTATACCAAATATGTCAGATCTATACAACGTACTACATTAAAAAATAAAGAGATCTAGAATTCTTTAAAATGTTCCATTCAAGACAGTTTTGTGATATTCTGAACTACATGTATATGCATGTTGTTAGTTTCATTTTTAAACTTTAACATTTTACTTTTAGGCGTTCTTCTAAATTCGCTGTTTATAGTATAGTTTTATATTTCATATTTTTAAACTCAATTCTACTGCTTTTATTGTTGGAGTAATTTATACACGTGTAGCATTGTCCATTTTCTTTTCAGGTGCTGGACTCCTACTACAAATATATCAAGCCAGCTCAAATGCCAAACAAAGAGCTTTTCTCACGGCTGTAGTAACCAGTGACTTATATAATTAATCGTTTTAATGATGATTGAGATCCATTATTTTCATTGTGACAGAAATGTTCCTGTTGACAAACACAAAACACTCGGACAGTCGATATGTATATCGAAGCATATTGTGCATGATTCTGCTACTAAATGAAATATTTATTATTATATATTTATATATAATGTATCTACTGATTTTGAAATAAAAAATATGTTGCAATTTGCAAAACGTAACCTACATATAGAATAAGTCATTAGATAATCTTGTTGATGTGTTTTGCATTTTTTTTTTACTATGAGAACAGAATGATTATTCTATATAAAGATACTTTTATTCATTTATTTTTAAATCGTTGTAATCATTGAAAGTTTATTTTCTTAAAAGGCATGGAAATGACAAATCTATCTCCTACTTTTTAAAACGTCTACGTGAAATTGTTTTTGTAAATTATTCGCTATCATATCCAGGCATCTGAAGTAGCTTTGTATCTTCAATTATAAAGGGGGTCAAATAAAAAATTAACGTTTTTCATGTACTATGATTTTTTTTCAAATTCTGACATCCTTATAGAACTTAAACGCTAATAATCAACAGCCTCTTATTTAACGCTGTGTCGAACTTGCGAATCGATGGATAAAACATAGGTAATCACAGATTACAGAGCTCGCCGAGACGAGGCATCACCTTTATGAGATCACCTTGATCATAATACATGTGTATGAAAATCACTGTTAATGATCTCTTATATCAAAATATTGGATATTGTAGCATGGTTTAACGCAATATCATATAATATCAATACAATATTTAAAATACACTACCATACAATACAATATTGTATCCTAGGATACTATATAATATTGTGTCATTTGATATAACATATAGTACAATATAATACTGTATAATATAATGATACAATATGATATTGTATCATATATTATGATATTGTACCATATGATATATTGTTTCATATGATAATGTATCATATTGTATATGATATTTAATCATATGATACGATATTGTATCATATAATATGATACGATATGGTATGATATGATATTGTATCATAAATTATGATACATCTTATAATATGATATTTTATCTATTGATTTGATATTGTATTATATGATATGACATTGATATGATACGATAATGTATTATATGAAACGATAATGTATCATGATACAACGTTTTATGTAATATGATATTGTATCATATTATGTCGTATCATATGGTATTGTATCATATGATACAACATAATATGAAACAATATCATATTATCAAACAAAATTGTATCATATCATATGATACATTTATGTTTCATATAATACAATTATCATATCATACGATATTGTATCATGTAATATGATATTGTATCATATGATACAACACTGTTTCATATCACATGATACATTATCATAAGATACAATATCATTTGATACACTATTATATCATAACAAGCAAGATTTATGATACAATATTATATAATATGATACAATATCATATGATACAAGATCATATTATATGATACAATATCATATCATTTGGCATGTTACAAAAAATGATACAATATCATATTGTATTATAATATTTTATAACCTCATATCATATGACACAACATCATATTATATGATAAAATATTATATCATATGATTCAATAAAATAGGAATAAGAATCATGATGATATATATCACATATCAACAATCACATGTATCAAGCAAGTTTGAGTGAGGTTGGGCAAGGTTTCCTTAGCATCCTAGATGATCGAGATCAGGCCCTGTATCTGAGGCTAACCTTATGTTTCAAAACCAAAGTTAAATGTACCATGAAAGTTACTCAGGACAAATTTTTTTCCAACAATCAAACCTGTATTTAACTACAGAAAAAACTTGCACCTTCTCCAGCTACAAGATAATTGAGATCAAGCTCTGTATCTGAAACTATCTATACACACCCATAGTTATATTAACTGTTTAAGTCTGACTAGGTATGAACAAAAGGACTATATATGATTTGAGCCTAAAATGGCCCCCTAAATTGAACATCATCATTTTACTGTAATTCTTTGTTTTCTTTGTACAGATATACATGTGAAGTTTTTTTCATAATTTTCATTTTGATTCAAGTGCCCACAATTTAGAAATATGACATCATAAAGTTAACCTTTTCCCGCCATTTTCGCATTTTTAGCCTAAAACAGCTTGTTTTCAAGCAGTTTTTCTTTCAGAAAACATTGAGCGCATGCTTGAACAAACAAAATATTTTCATCAGAGATGTATCTATCCAAGACTAATAATTGACCAAAAAAATATTCCTTGTTCAAAGTGTCGCTCTATGTTTCCCATTCAAAAAAAGATAAGAAAAATGTCAATTTTTGATTGATTTTGATTGAATTATAAAAATAATGTCACTTCTGACGTCATTTACTGCCAGTGAGTGGAAATAAATCAAATAAATAAGTGAAAAATATATTTTATATCAACTCTTCTAAAAAATAACATAACAATTTAATGTACCTGAAACATTTTTAAAAATGGCGAATTATGGGGGCCAAGTTTGACTCATATCATATATAGTTCTTTACTTCATTTTGTAAACAGCTTCAAGACCCTAACACAATTTGAGTTGTTCTAAAATTTTAAACCCACCTAAGAATCTAGATAATTAAGATCACTCTCCGTACCTGAAGCTACCTCTGTGATTCATTTACATAGTTAAATCAACTATGCAAGTTTGAATAAGTACAATTATTTACGTAAACATGTGACAAGCTCCAAAAACCTTAACCTCCTCCAGCATTTGAAACCTATGACTCAGGTTCAGCATTCAAAATGCATCATCTATCCAAATTTGGTAAAGATTGAACCAATAATTAACTAAGATTTGTCTATCAAACGGCACCTGCTTTAAAAACTTTAACCAGCTCCAAAAACCTTAACCTCATCCAGCATCTGAAACTTATGGCTCAGATTCAGCATTCAAGCCTGTTAAGTGCACAAATATCATAAGACGCACCATACATGCAAGTTTGGTGCAGTTCGGACCAGTAGTAAGTAAGATATAGTCATCAAAGGGCACCTGCTCCAAAAACTTTAACCAGCTCCAAAAACCTTAACCTCATGCAGCATCCGAAACATATGACTCAGGTTCAGCATTCAAGCCTGTCAAGTGCTTAAGTATCATAAGACGCGCCATCCATGCAGGTTTGGTGAAGATAGGACTAGTAATAACTATTCACCAAGATATAATCATCAGAGGGCACCTGCTCTAAAAACTTTAACCAGCTCCAAAAACCTTAACCTCATCCAGCATCCGAAACCTATGGCTCAGATTCAGCATTCAAGCCTGTCAGGTGCATCAGTATCATAAGATGCACCAACCATGCAAGTTTGGTGAAGCTAGGACCAGTAATAACTTAGAAATGGCTATTAAAGCGCACCTGCTCTAAAAACTTTAACCTGCTCCAAACACCTTAATCTCCTCCAGCATCTGAAATTCATGGCCCATATTCAGCATCCAAGTCTTTCAAGTCCATAAGTAGGTTCAGATGCATCATCAGTGCAAGTTTGCAGGTCCGGACGCCAGGGGTATAGCATAAGCTCCCCCCGACTTCGTCTCAGTGAGCGAAAAACGCATTCAGGGTAAAATTACATGTATATGTTATAGGAAGGTTTAATTTCAAAGCTGCGTATTATCTGCAATTATATTAATATAAAAACCCTTTTTCCGTGCATAATAAACATCAAACAATATTGGTAGTAAAAATAGACAACGTTGTGTGACTGTCTAAAAGCGCAACATATTGTGCAAACACTTCTGCACGGCAATGACGCCTGAAAAAAAAGTTTATGTGCATGTATTCAGTTTATGTTCTATGAAATATGATTGCGCTATATATACAACTAGTCTAAGAATATTGTACATAAATGTGGGAAACCAGGAAAACGAGCGCTCGTTTAGATTGCTTTAGACTGTCGTTCAGTGATTCATCGTCTGGAGCGAAACGTGTCTTAAAAAGGCCTAAATCACTCAGATGCTTAAAACATTCACGAAAAGCTTATTAACCCGAGAATTGGGAATGGAATAAGGGATGATCTTTTATATTTTTAATGTTACATTGGTACAAGAGAAAACTTCATGTTAATATGCGTCTTCAACACCACATGTGTACAAAGAACTACACTGTACAATGTCATATTATTATCTAAATTAGTCACAATTCAATATACGTACATGCTTTATGGTTTGATGACGCCCAGTCCGAATCATGATCACCTCATAATATTCAAATAATGATTCCATGTTACTTTTTATATAGTTTTCACCAGTTGTTCAATTAATATTGAAATATTCACATTTATATGTTATTTTCACTTCGTATAATTATGCATTCCCGCATGTGCCCTAACAGAACGTCATTTGCGTGCAGCATTGATGAAATTATTGAACTATACGTTACAAATGATTCCTAGTATTATTAAAGACACTGGAAAAATGTTATCCAATTGTTTGCTGTTTGCGGTTTATCTGAATAGTATAATTGATACATTCTCTTAAGGGAATTGTATAAGACCAAGTTATGAGTTTTTAATCTATCTACTCATATATCTATTGGTGATTGGTGAATAAAACAAATTCTATATTGGTAGGGGGTTTCCATGTGGAACTACCTAAAGAAGATCAGTGCAACTGTTAGTGAGTTTTTGGTAACTTGCGGTTTTGCTCAAACAAAAATATTTACGTATAACTTCTTCACAGCAAAAAATTGGAGACTTGGTTTCAAGCGGAAAAAGACTTGTTTTGAAATATACACAAAATTTCATAAAAAGTAGGTTTTTTAAACTTTAAATCAAGTTCAAGATAAAATCAAAACATCACCGGAAATAATTCTACTGACATAGTCATTAAATATACACTATACAGTTAATATATGTACATAGATTGTTGTCCAGGAATATTACACTTATATGTAAGGGTTGGTTTCTTTCGTTGAAGCACATCCTTTGTGACAGACCAAACAGACACTCAGACGCCTTAATGAATTCACCTCTGTGTTTTGTTCACCAGATGGAAATATAAATCTAAAATTTGCTTTTTGATTGTGTTAACCTCCACACCTCTTCATTGTCTTTAGTTACTGATTCTAGAGAGAGAAAAAAACAATCATAAAATGTTATAATTTTTTTAATGAAAACTTTTAATTTCAATTTCACTTATATGACACCTTTAATATTCAACCAATTTTTTTCTATCATATTTATACTTACCAACTCTTCTGTCCTTGAGTAACTTGGTCAGATGGTGATGTACATTTCCAGTAGCTGCTATCTCTAACTCTGGAATCAATTCCTTGACATAAAGAAACAAAGGAAGAAGTTTGCAGCTGAATGTAGCTATATAAAGATCAAGCTCACAAACTTTTGACATCATTGAATTTTCATCTAGAAATGCATGCTCCCATACTAAATACAGTTGAACTTCGATATCTCGAACACTGATATCTTGAATACAATGGGTATGTCGAAGTGATTTGTAAGTCCCAACCACTTATTTTATAAGTATTTCACCCTTGATATCTCAAATACTCGGATATCTCGAAGTTTTTAAACAGTCCCATCTAGTTCGAGATAACGAAGTTTGACTGTATGTTACACAATATGTTTTTAACATAATACATGTATATGTATACAATCAGTAGTTACATGTATTACATTGATGTTTCTGATGTAAAAAGAATTTGTTTTTGTAGTACCCCTCTCCCCTTCTACTTTCAATTTAGTGTTATAGGTCAGATATAACACTATATTTAATTTCCATATGCAAATGGTCAAGAGATTTTTATTGCTAAGTGGAGACTGAAATAATTCTACATGTATTTGTTATTGTATCATAAAGTAAATTCATTTACTTCATTCTACCGGTATACATATTTTATATTGTGGTATATAGGGCTGCATTATTGGAATGACTATAGTCTGTCCCAAGATATCCTGAATTCAGATTTTGCTTAATTGCTTGATATTTATAAATACCTCAGGGTTCAAACAATGTTCATTCAAAAGTATGAAAAATTTCCAAGATTTCTCAGTCGAAACGCCCCTGTTAGCTTATCAGGTTTCAATACAATGCTAAAAAATGTGATGTCTACGGGGATTTTGTATTGTAGCAAGCCCGGATGATAACGTTGAAAAATTGCGCGATGTATTCCGAGTGTATTCCGAATGGAGAAAAGATGTAAACATTTCCCACTATAAATCTCCATAAGAAATCCGTTTTCGTTCCTGTGAATTTTTCTAATTGAAAAATGATAATGTGTGAATGAAGTTATCTTGGATATATTCCCTTTCATCCATTTCAATTGCACTTCTTTCACAGGTATGTGTATTTTAATTAAAAATCGTCCAAATGTGCTGCATAAATATCTTGGGACAGACTATAGATCATATCGTCCTTGTGCTGGATAGGGAGCAACCATCTTTGGAATTAAAGAAGAACATATGAAAACATAATCTCATGGATTGCTACCATACAATTGAGCCTGTTGCACAATTTAAATGATAAAACTGACAGCCTTCAAATTATGCCCTCGGAAGAGGTATATTGATTTGTTCAATTCATATTGGTACATGTACATACATACATTTTGTGTATTAACTTAACTGTAAAGTCAAATATACTAACATCATAAATATTTTTCACTATTTCCAGTGGAGTGAATAGCTTGTCTGGATTCTGTTCTAACAACTCCATGATTTGCTTCTCCCGCTTTAGACGATGACTGATGTAAAACTGTATCTTTTCCACTGGATTTGTGATCACTGATCCATGGGCAGGAAATATCACTGCTGGATTCAAACCTTTCATTTTTTCCAAAGACATCATGTATGTATGCAAATCTTCAAAAACCTATAAAATTTGAAGCAGCATGAATCTAATGTAACATATAGCAAGATGAGGCATCATAAAATTAATATATATAAAGTATCAAGTTTCAAATATAGTAACTTAAAAAATTAATATCATGTACCTTAAACTCTAGTGAAAATGACACGCTTAAAAAAGATCTAGTAGATATTGTAAACCAAGTTCTATATACCATGCAATAGATATTTGTTCATAGATATTTATCTGAATATAAATTGCACTTAAAAACAAGAGGCCCATGGGCCACATCGCTCACCTGAGGAACAATAGGTATAATAAAATCAGCTTAATTGAGTCATAATACAAACTCTGGACAATGTAGTATAATACATGTAGATCCTGTATATATAAAAATCCATTTTTTCCACTGGATATTCTTATGTGTATTATCATTAGTCCCTTTTCTAACAGGATGATTTTATAGTAATATCACATGTTGAGCATTGCAGCTCTCAAAAAGATCCTAAACAATTGTTTATAAATGGGATATAAACCTACATCAAACTCTGAACCCCTTGTGAGACCCAATCATCCAGGAATCATCCAGAAGCCAAAATTTAAACAATATTAAATAATCACCTAGCTGATGAGTTTCTGAGAAGAAGATTTTTAAAGATTTACTCTTAATATTCCTATGTAAAAATTCCACCCCCATTGTGGCCCCACTCTACCCCCAGGAATCATGATTTTTACAACTTTGAATCTACACTACCTGAGGATGCTTCCAAACAAGTTTCAGCTTTTCTGGCTTATTAGTTTCTGAGAAGAAGATTTTTAAAGATTTACTCTATATATTCCTATGTAGAAATTCGATCCCCAATTGTGGCCCCACTCTATCCCTGGGGGTAATGATTTTCACAACTTTAAATATACACTACCTGAGAATGCTTCCACACAAGTTTCAGCTTTCCTGGCTAATTAGTTTCTGAGAAGAAGATTTTTAAAGATTTACTCTATATATTCCTATGTAAAAATTTGACCCCCTCCCCCCACTGTGGCCCCACCCTACCCCCGGGGGTCATGATTTTTACAACGTTGAATCTTCACTACCTCGAGATGCTTCCACACAAGTTTCAGCTTTCCTGGCCAAATGGTTTCTTAGAAGAAGATTTTTAAAGATTTCTCTATATTCCTATGTAAAAATTCGACCCACCCCCATTGTGGCCCCACCCTACCCTCAGAGGGTCATGATTTTCACAACTTTGAATCTACACTACCTGAGGATGCTTCCACATAAGTTTCAGCTTTCCTGGCCAAATGGTTCTTGAGAAGAAGATTTTTAAAGATTTCCTCTATATATTCCTATGTTAGCAAGAGGCCCAGGGGCCACATCGCTCACCTGAGCAACAATAGCCTTAACTCTGATCAAATTATCATAACAGTAACAAAATCAAAATATCTTGACAACCAAGTACGGTAGATCTTGCTAAAAATATTTAAAATATCTGCCGATTTTTATCCACATATTTTTATGGTAAATACCAAGCCCCTTTTGTTGTATCTGTAAGAAGATTTTTCTCTATTCCTATATACCCCCCCCCCCTTTGTGGCCCCCCATTGTGGCTCCACCCTATCCCAGGGGACCATGATTTAAACAAACCTGAATCTGCACTATCTGAGGATGCTTCCACTCAAATTGGAGCATTTTTGAGAAGATTTTTTTAAAAAGATTTTCTCTATATATTCCTATGTAAAAATTCATCCCCCCATTGTGGCCCCACCCTACCCCCGGGGACCATGATTTGAACAAACTTGAATCTACACTACCTGAGGATGCTTCCATACAAGTTACAGCTTTTCTGGCCTAATAGTTTTTGAGAAGAAGATTTTTGAAAAATACCTACAATTTTTTAATAATTCTAAATTATCTCCCCTTTAAAGAGGGCGTGACCCTTCATTTGAACAAACTTGAATCCCCTTCACCCAGTTATGCTTTGTGCCAAGTTTGGTTGAAATCTGCCCAGTGGTTCTGGAGAAGAAGATGAAAATGTGAAAAGTTTACAACGACAACGACGACAACAACGACGACGACAACGACAGACAACGGACAAATTGTGATCAGAAAAGATCACTTGAGCCTTTGGCTCAGGTGATCTAAAAATCGACCCTCCATTGTAGCCCCACCCTACCCCCAGAGGGTCATGATTTTCACAACTTTGAATCTACACTACCTGAGTATGCTTTCACATAAGTTTCAGCTTTCCTGGCCAAATGGTTTTTGAGAAGAAGGTTTTTAAAAGATTTACTCTATATATTCCTATGTTAAAAAGTCGACCCCCCCCCCCCCCCC
>WFKH01011801.1:23548206-23560221 GCA_016163765.1 Magallana hongkongensis
CCCCCCCCCCCCCCTTATGGCCCCACCCTACCCCCGGGGGTCATGATTTTCACAACTTTGAATCTACACTACCTGAGAATGCTTCCACATAAGTTTCAGCTTTCCTGGCCAAACGGTTTTTGAGAAGAAGATTTTTAAAGATTTACTCTATATATTCCTATGTAAAAAGTCGACCCCCCATTGTGGCCCCATCCTACCCCCGGGGGTCATGATTTTCACAACTTTGAATCTACACTACCTGAGGATGCTTTCACTTAAGTTTCAGCTTTCCTGGCCAAATGGTTCTTGAGAAGAAGATTTTTGAAAATTTCTCAAGACGGACGACGGACGACAGACAAAATGTGATCAGAATAGCTCACTTGAGCTTTCAGCTCAGGTGAGCTATAAAAAGAATAAAATAACTACTTGCTTACAGAAATTTATTGATGATCAGTTCTCAACTGGCAATATGAAGTATCTTTTTTCAATAAATATCTGAGGTCATGATCAATTGCAAAAACAAGGATTATGAGACAGAGAGAGAGAGGGGGGAGGAATTATAATCACTATTCTGTACACTGTACAGAGAGAGAGAGAGAGAGAGAATTATAATCACTGTTCTGTAGTAATGAACTGCAGTTAAGTTATAACAAATGCATAAATTGCACAGTTTTCATGCTCGCAAATTGAATCATAAACTGGGTATGATTTTTTCCACCTTTTTTTTTTTTTTTTTTTTTTTTGACATAATTGCATGTACGTTAAATATTAATACCGTGAAAATATGTTTGGTTGAAACATCTGAACTACAAAACATATAATGTAAAAGTATTGTGGAATAATTTTACAGGGAACAAAATTCCTGGATTTTGTGGATACATTTGACTCTTGCCAACCAACTTATTCATAGTTTGTAATGATTTAAATGGTAGCATCAGATACCATTTTCTCTGAAAGGATTTGCACTCAGAAGAGACAAGATTCGGAATATTAATACAATTAAACATGCATATTTGGTTTTCCTTCTATTTCTGACTAGTGGGTTAATCCTTTTTTAGCTCAACTGAAAATTGCTTGGTTTGTAAGCCAGAAAACCACTGTTCAAACCCCCAGTAGAGGCAATTTATGTCTCTGTTATATTTATTCAAGAAAATCTAATAATTTCAGATAATCATAGAAAATATAAATGATTCTATAGTATGTGTACATGCATATTTTTACCGCTGTAGTTTCTGCAAATATATTGTCCCCAGAAAATAAGACTTTTTCTTCATCTAAGAACAAACAGATGTGATCATCTGTGTGACCTGGAGTGAAAATAGTCCTGAAATTAAAACAGAAGAGACATTAAAACATAGAGACAAGAATAAAGACATGCTAATGAAAACTACACACACATCGTACTACAGATTTTTTAAAAGCTACCAGTAATTATAATTATACTGGAAATTCAAACATAAGTGCTTGAAAATATCCTTAACCTTAGGGTTGCTCCCTCTGTTTTGTACATGTGACCATCTTCCACAAAATGGCATTTAATAGGACCAAAATCTACTTCTGACTTTTCAGGTGGTCTTCTGAATTTGGAAATTCTGGATTTGTCATCTATGGAAATAGTGATTGTGTTAATTCATTTCTCATTTAACATAAAGATCATGATAATCATTGTGATCAAGATAGTCTTATTTACCCTTTAGTCGCCAATGGTTTTCAGTCCCCTCTGCTTCCCATAAACTGGGAGTGGAGATCAAGGACCGAAAGCATTGGCTAGTGAAGAGCAGAAAGAACTTAATTTTTTCATGGATGTTCTAATCATTTGATGTCAATAATCTTTATTACCTGTTAGTAAACACATAAAATATGAAAAGAAAATGATGAAAACTTAATCAGTCTTGCAAATGGTATACTGACCCTTGATCACATCCCTACAGACTTCAATAGTTCCTCCACAATGATCATGGTGCCAGTGGGTCAGGATTATCTCCTGAATGCTAATCTTGAAGTCTTGCAAGGTCTTCTGCAAATTCTGAATGTAATTTGGTATTCCTGATTCCCCAGTATCAATTAAAATTCTCCTGAAATACATATACCAAAATGAATCATTATTCGAATAGATTTCAAATCTCGACATTCTTAGCTCAGCATTTTGTTATCTAAACCTTAATATTCTTTTATATTGTCTATATGGTTTTTCAGGAATTAAGGAGGTTGGGTGGTCAAGATTAAGGTTCCATCAGATCTATCGTAAATTTTTAGAGATGATTTAAATTGTTATGCTATAAACTATTCTCTAGTAAATAAAAATTCCACAAATTTTAGCTTTTAATTTGGGGTATTTCCCTATATCTGAATAGAGAGCTCTTCTTCTAAAGAAGATCAAAACAGTATAAAAATGGCCATGACCATTCAGCCCTCTTAATTGATTTAAAAATCAACTCAGCTTTAGTTTATAGGGAGAAGAGTAGGTCAAAATCCATTTAAATAGAACACTCATTAATACAAAAGTTTTGCTTGACATATCATTGATACAACACTCTGTCATGAGAGTCAATATTTTTTTTAATAATCAGATAATAGTGAGCTGACATGTAATATTATTCACAAACAATTAATGTACATGCTGTAGCACATACATGTAGATATGGCCTAACCCCAAACCTATAACCCTATTTGTAACCAAAGTTACTAGTAACCACTGTAACCTGTCACAATTATATAGACAGATAAAGGTTTGTAAATCATTTATAATCAAGCATTGTATGGTTACAGTCGTTTTACCGGTAACGAATATTTGCCAGTATCGAATAATTTTTAGAAACATTATTGGAGAAAAACGAAGTTAAGGTTTTTCAAAAATCTTAACTAGGCAATTATAATACATAAATGAATATTCTATCCGTGTGTGGAGTTGTTTGACATTTGCACGATTATTTTCTGCTGTTTACAAATTAAAAAGGTGACCAAGATATGAGCTGCTGTAAGTGCAAGGCAGAAAAAACTAAAGTGTGAAAACAATTCAGTCTAACTTTATAAAATAAGTGTATTATTGAACCACACTTAGTAGATAATTAGTAATTTGAATCCAATTTCTAAGATTAAGCATTATATTAAATGATAATTGAGCTTTGAATGAAATTACGACTTACAAAAGAACCACGTGTAGTTTTCCTAGTTTCAGTTCAGTGCGATAGAAGTATTATTAAACGGGATATAATTTGACAGATATACGGGCAAAACAAAGGCAAATCGCAATTAATTATTTTCAGTTACTCATATAATGTGTTTTCATGTAGGTTTAATTTCATAAAGTAATGCAAAATGAAAACTTTTCAAATTCAGCCTCAATTGTGGGGAGAAAATGTAAAAATATGATAATAATCATATTATTTTTTGTAACAACAAATCCCACAATAATTTCTCCTTCTTCATCTGTAAGTTCATTGACATGTACCTCTGGTGTATTATCGAAATTGATACGCCCCAAAATATTGATCAGAAATTATAGAGGGCAGTTGATTCGATACTGGAAAACGAATTCGAAACTAGGAAAATGGAGGGGGCGATGAAATTATACTATCTCCGTAATTTATCCTTCATATTTTCGGAAGTTTGATTAATCACCATTTAGAAGGTAACAAAGAAACATGATTGAAACAACAAATAAAAACATTTGGAATTCCGACCATAAAAGTCGCATGAACAACGAAACCACACACAGATTCGTTACCGGTAAAACGACTGTACAAATGTTTTGGTCGAATATAGCTGCAGGTCTGTAGCTCCCGGTCTGAAAAAAATTCAAATGGATGACCTGGGAGCTACAGTGCCTCCCATAGTAAAAATCTGCAATTTATGGCGCACAAAAATTTGCGCTAGTTTTGGACTGATTAACCTTATTTTCACACGAATTCTGTAGAAAAAATTAGTACCATTCAATTCTTCAGTCAATTTACTACTAATATCGGTACTTTACTTGCCTCAAACTTTCTCTTAAACACGCTGAATGACCTCGGAAATTGAAGTATGTTAAATTCACGTTGAGATCGAAAGTCGCCATTTTTACATAAACAAACTGCACCACTTCACTTTACGGGGCTGGTGATGGTGTTTTAAAGAATATCGGAGGCAAGTAAAGTCTTCATATCTGTAGTAATTAAAATGTCCGAGGATTTTTTTGGAATTAAGTACTTATATTTACATCTACCAAGTATTATTCCCTCTATTTCTTACGGAAACTTATAGTTAGTTCATAGTTCTATAGAAACAGCCAGACTGAAATCTACACGCCCCGTTTATCGATTGGTCGAAATCTACAGCGGCTCAAACTGACAAGAAACTGACAGGACTGAAATTGACACGCCCTGTTTATCGATTGGTCGAAACCTACAGCGACCTAAGAAAAATCACGGACTGCACGAAATAATCATGATGATGTCAGACTCAAAGTCTCACAGGAGACGATTTGGCTGTTTCTTTTAGCTAATGTACTTATGTACGTTAACAGTAATTTAATGAATTTTACTTACTTTTTATAATCAATTTATTAATTAGTTAAAAGAAAGATGTTAATATAAACAATAAAATGCTTTCTTTGATGATTCATGCGGGTTATGAAGGTAGCGATCATTGCAGAAAAAATTTACATAACCCGCGTTAGCGGGTTATGTATTTTTTCTGCAATGTCGCTACCTTCATATCCCGAATGAATCACCAAAGAAAGCATTTTATTGTTTAAGTATAGAATGTGTTTGGAAATAAGGTCAATCAATCCAAAACTTGCGCAATTTTTTGTGCGTCGTAAATATGGGAGGCACTGTAGCTCCCAGGTCGTCCATCTCATTTTTTCAGACCGGGAGCTACAGACCTGCAGCTAGGTCGAATATGGAAGTACATTTTACATTTGCTTTAACTCCCTACTTTTCTCCCGTTCCCACCAAATAAGTATTCGTTCCTTGAAGCGTCATTGGACTGGGATTGCATCCTAACACTCTAATGACTCTGTCTGAAAGTTTTTCAATATTCGGAATGAACGGTAATTTTGGCGTGACCATTTTCAACCTTTTATTACTTTTTTCAACATTCAACCACGTGTTTGTCACATGACCGGTTCCTTGACAGTTCGCCCCAAAATTTGAGGGCCTGTATTTATAATTAATAGGTACCGGAAGACCTGTGCACAATTTTTTTTTCTTATTACGTTTATTTATTTATCCTTAACTTCCCAGGAAGTTGGTCAGTCGAGGAGTTCGTTAATCTTTGAACATTGATATTATATAATGAAACACACATTACGTACAATCTATCTATTTCTAAACGCATCCAGAAAATGTCAGCTTCCACAAAAAAGATCTATCAAAAAATTACAAGGATTTATTTCTAAAGAGCTTTTAGCTTTTATTTCTAATAGAGCTTATGAAAGGATATTACTAACGTAATTCTTTTGATTCGAGATTTTGTCAAGACGGCTGTTGGGATTCATTGTTCTAACACAGCAATAAACTAATTTTTCTCTCTATATTTTGAAGATGTTTGACAAATCCATAAATTCGCTAAACTGTATGTTTTATTCTTTATTATTACAGCTAACATGGACGATGACGATGATTTTGGTGACTTTGGTGGATTTGAGGTAAGATGAACCGGATCTCCCCAAAATTAATCAACTTGACACACCATGCACACATAAAAAAAAGTTAGAAAGGCGACTAAAATAAGTAAAAGTAAAATTATTTTTTTCAAGCACATTATTTACATAGGAAAAGCAAGTCCTTTAACTGAAAGATAAGTTATTTTAAAAATCAAATCTTATACATCCTCTTGAATTCAGCTGAGCGTTTCTACCAGGTCCAGTACAATCTCTTGATTTAGCTATATAGCTTGAATAAGCTATATATCTTTATTAAGCTATTTTTTTTTTTTTTTTTTTTTAGAAATGTATAAAATGATTTTATTAGTACTACATGTACCTAGCACTGCATTGCAGATGGCATTTTTATTATAGTGATATCAATATACTAATTAAATGAAGATTGGTAGGGAGCATCTAGCTTTTAACTATGACACGAATATTTTTAAATAAAAAATTATTAAAAATAATTTGTTTAAAAACAAAACAGTATTAAATTTTCGGTATTAATTAGGGCTGGGATGATTCAGAGTTCATTTGATTTGGTTCAAATTTGATTCAGAATGCTACATGTATGGTTTGTTATTTTTTTTATTTGGTTCAATTAAACAAAGGTCAATCTCAATATTTCTCATTCTAAATTAAAAAAAAAAAAGATCTTTATCTTGCAGATTCCATATAAATTCAATTTAGGGACCAACTTGGAGCAAAATTTAAGGGAGATTCACTTCTATCTCACAGAAAAATAGGGAGAAGCTTGAGAAATCAGGGAGACTTCCATTTCTTGACAATAGCATAATGCTAATAATGATATACAAAAATTAAGTCTTCAATAATTTAGATTGGATTAAAAACAAGTCAATAAAAACTAAAACAACAATCTAATTTTTTTTTTTAAATTATCCAATTTGTTGAATTTAATTTATTTGATGTATTCATACATTTTATAAGGGATATGAAATGTTTTGCAATTGTGTTAGCTTAATGATAAATAAAATCAGTCTTTGTACTTTGATGTACTTTGGAGGTATTAGTCCAACCCTTTGACCCAATTACAACCGTTATGCAGATAGACTGGTTCGCTGTCATTGATTACGAGCGTGCCTCGTATAATCTAGCGGCAGCGTTTGGAATCAAGGGCAGGCTATCCAGTCTATTATGCAGAGTAACTTGAAAATAACTGTTTATACATTGTTTTATGATTATTTCAGCATTAATTTGGCAGTGTTATAAGCTAATCACAAGCTATAAACTAATTATAATATGAACACTAGAAGAAATAAACATAGGTTGTAATTTTCAATGCACAGTGTGTGGTTGCAATACCCGTATTTGTAACCCCTATAGATAAGACAGTCACAAGTTGTTAATCACAACAGGGGTTAACTGAGGCTGTGAAAACGCCTTTTGAAATTGATAATCATCATTTTATTGCCTTGGGGTTTAATTTACTCGACTGTGAACTCAGAATACAGGGCGACTTCAACATCTGTTTCGAGGAAAATTCCGGCGAAATTGCCGATTAAAAAGCGTGTATGTCACCCCTAAATTGGTCCTAATTTATTTATTGTGAGGTACACAAGGTACAAACAGTTCTTGATTTATCTTCTTTTCAATCAACTGATAGGAATTAAAATGTTTCCACACTAATTGGAGGCCGCCATTGCTGAAACTAAATCTAATATTAGAGTCGATGACGGAAAGCGGGAAAAATTCCGGAAAATTTTGAAAATTGGCGAAAAAAAATGTTTAGGGTCGTGGGTATAAAATAGGGACGGTCGGGTGACCGGAACCACAGTTATTTTTTTATTTGGCCTAATCTTCTTATCCATGCCTCAATGCACACAAAGAGGTGAACAGTTACCCAAACAATGGGAATATATATTTTGCTTTAAAGTGTTTAAAAGCTGCAATGTAAAAACTATCTTTGATTAGGGTTACTTTTTTAATGGTCAATTGTGCAAATATGAGTAATAAGTTAATTGCGATTTTTTGTCTATTTCTTATAATAAACATTTTCGTGAAAAACTGCATATAAATAGCTATATCAAGCTATTCTGGATAGCTTAATACAGCTATATAGCTTATTCAAGCTATATAGCTAAATGAAGAGATTGTACTGGGCCTATCTACAGCAGGTGATATAACAATTTTTGAAGGCTTGAATGCACATGTTGATGTCCCTTGACAACAACCAACTTAATGATATTACACCAAGTATTGCACAATTAATGCATGTATATCATCTTACCTATAAATAATGTGTTGCAATCTATTAGGTATGACCCATTTAAACAGATGTACATTGAAACACTCTTACAGTGAACATGCTTATAACAAATTCACACTAACAGTGAAGTCATTTTCATTCCCCTTTAATCTTGAAATTGTACGTAAATACATACCTTGTATTATTAACATAATGGATATAACAAATTACTGCAATAATGAGTCAAAATTGCATGTTTATGGTACTTTGCTATAACCCTTTTTTTACTGTAAATAAAAAAGGAAAAGTTTATAGTTGAAATGGGAGTCTAAGTAGGAACTGGGGCTGTATTTTAATTAAGTCAGGAGCTCTACCACTGAGTATCCAGGCTGACATCCGAAGTCATTTTAGCTCAAATGACTCAAAGTATTTGACCTCACTAAGTGATTATTATATACAAATGTGCAATGTGCAGTAAGTGAGTGGACATATTAAGACAATATAATCATGTACATATCTTAAAATATGAATGGACATAAATGTATGATAAGTAGCTTAAACTGTAGTATTATTACAATGCTGCACTCTCATTTTGAAAGCGCTAGACAAATATTTACCTAAATTATTGAGTTCCTTTATATTGTTAACACTTAAAAGTTTAACTAGCTTAAAAACACTTGGTTTTTTGTGATAAAAACTCTTTATATATTTCTTTCGTAATTCAACGTAAAAAGGACATATGAGTAAAAAGTGGAACTCGATCATCTTCTAAATCTTTTTTATTACAATGATTGCAAAATCTTTCATTTCTTGGCACCTTGTTGTGTCGACCTTTTTCAATATTTAAAGAGTGTGATGAAGTTAAAAAAATACTCATAAATTTTTTTGAAATATAATTAATCGGTCTCCTAAGATAAGTTTGCAAACAAAAATTATCCAGAAGGTGTTGATATAACATACTCTTCGGAGATGTCGAAAAAGATGACATCAAACTTTGTTTATAAATATCTAATATTCTACATTCAATTGTCTTGTAGGTTTTACATTGATTAGAACAAGTTTCATCAAACAAATATTTTAGACCCATGCTAGACAACTCGCTTTGTATGGAAACCATCCAGTTATCATTATTGACAAGCATGCTTTCGTATGCATCCTTCAAGATAATGTTATTTGTATTTTTAATTTTTAACCAATATTTGAAAATTCGTAGCTTTCTTCTAATACATGTATACAAAGGCAATCTACCCAGTTCACAATACACTAAATTATTTGTAGTTTTTTTGTTGACCCCAAGAATTCTCTTACAAAAATTGAGATGTACCTTTTCTGTATTGGGTGCTTTGTGGAAACCACAAATTTCACAGGCATACAAAAGAATACTATGAACATACATATCAAATACAGAACATTGAGTTTCAACATTAAAAGAATAATTTTTCATAGTGGTAACAACATTACCATGATTTATCAATTTGAAGTTAGAATTATTGCCTCATTCTCTAGGCAGCAGAGCCAGCCTTTCCTATTGTTGATGAAATACAACCAAATGTGGAGGCTGGTCCCTCACCATGGGCCATATTAGATACAGGTGGTTGTGCTTAAATACATTTTATATAGACAATTGTTGTAAAGGAATGTGATTGTGTTCGCGAATCAAATGAAAAAGCTGAATCAGAATGAGATTTTGATGTGCCATATTCTGAGAGTTTTATGCCTATACTAATGTGTGTATTACTTTGTAAAAATAAATTTTGTACATCAGCTAGAAGTCAGGTTGGAATGCGACCAGACCTCCTGTGTGTTCAAAACCAGTTCCCCCCTGTCTTGGACCCAACTGCTCTACAACAACAAACCAATGGGGAGGTGGAAGAAAGCAGTGAGCAGCTGACTGAGCCTCCCTGCCAATTCCCTCAAGTCCTGGATACTCCTGATAATGCAAGTATTAATTACATTATCATATTCGAATAATCTCGGTCTGGTTTTTGTTAAGTTTCAGCATTCAATTTTGTTTTCTGATGTTTTAGCATAAGGCTTTGTAAAGTTCTAGCATTGGATTTGCTTCAAGGAAGTTGGTAGAGAATAGCGAAGAAGTCATTGTTTAAAAAAAAAAATGATGTACACACTTCACTTTCTTCCTACTGTAACATTTACTGGGAATATGTATCTAAGAAAGAAATTAAATAATTAAAGAAAGTTTTATTTTCTTTTACACATACTGTGAAAAATCTGGGGGGAAAATAGATGTTTATTAGTATAGTAGTTGATGAGTAGCTTAAGACCTGCAATCATTTTCCCCTGAGATGGAATATATTAAACATATTTTCATCTTTTTGGAAATCATATCAGTATGCTGCTAATCACTTTGGAAATGAGTTAAATTAAGAAGTATAGGAAAAGTCATAGAACTGATTCTCAAGATCTTATTTTTTTTTCTCAAACTCTACAGTTATTCTTTAGTGATGATGGCATATGACAGTATGATATTTACACCCTTCTTCATGCAATGCTGTTAGTATTGTATATTACATATATACATATGTAAAATAAAATATGTTCAAACCAACCAATGCTGTTAGTTATTCAATGTGCAGCTAGTTTCCCGGATTCATTCACTAGCTGTGCAGGTAATTTTCTAGAGTTTTATAGCTTCTAAATCCTTATCAAGTTGACTTTATATTTTATTTATAGAATGCAGCATCATTAGTCAATGATATCTTGGATGGCAGTTTCAACAGAACTTCAGAACCCAATTCTTTGAATGGTCGACTCAATGGTGAAGTTACTCTACAAGCCCCAGACATTCAAGAAACAGACAACACAGAGGCCTCTAGACCCCCAACATTCCACTCCCAAGCTTCTCAGTCAAGAAATAATGAAGCTAACACAATGCCAATCTCAAGTGATGTACTGTCAACCTCAACAGGAGATGAAAGGAGTACATTTCAGTCATTCCAGTCAAACATTACTCCAGCAGCTGAAAACACCAGTGAAACTGCAGTGGTGGGTGGGCTGAATATTGTGGAAGTAGAGGTTCCCCCCAAAACAGACAGTGACACTGATAATGCTGGTGTTTCCCAAGTGTCTCCAGTGTCCCATGTGCTTAGACTTGTAAGTTTCTATTTTTTCTATGACCTGGTCTTACTTGATAATCAGCATACAAAATTTCTCATATACATGTATACACACATATTTTTCTTTTATTGATTTTGTATGTCCAGTTTAGTTTTTGAAAGTTATTCATTCAAAAGTCTTTTGCAGTGTGTTTCTAATTTCAGTTTGAAAAAAACTTAAGTTTTATAATTTTCTTAAGCAATCTTGCCACAAGACTTGATAGAATGATAAGTAAATGCAAAGTTTTACAATGTACCGGTACTTTCAAAATGGCCAAGTAAATTTGATACTGGTATCTGTACAAATGGCACGTAACTATGTGTTATATACCAGCATTGTGCATATTTTTTATCATCATGATCTTTTCCTGAATGTTGAGTATTCACTTTGATTCTAATGTGTTTTATAGGATACTCAACCAAAACCTGTAGAACCACAGTTAAATTTGAAGCAAATTCAACAGGAGTCCTCTGATGCCATAAAGAGTGTTGTACAGGAATACAAGGTAATGAGGCCCTAGGGCAAGGCTAATGTGCCACAATGTCTTACATCTCATAAAATCTTCTCTTCTCCCACATATGTAGGAGAACTGGTACAGGATTTGTCAAGTTTTCTGTTATAGTGAGTATAAAACAAGGGATGGGATCCAAAGACATAAGAAATGAATACATGTACCTTCAAATCTTCATCAATATACATGTACCATGTTATACATGTATTTTGAATTATTATGTTTTTATTAGCTCACCTGAGCTGAAAGCTCAAGTGAGCTTTTCTGATCACATTTTGTCTGTCGTCCGTCTGTCCATCCGTCCGTCTGTCTGTAAACTTTTTACATTTTCAACATCTTCTCAAGAACTACTGGGCCAATTTCAACCAAACTTGGCACAAATCACCCTTAGGCAAAGGGGATTCTAAGTTATGAAAATTAAGGGCCACGCCCATTTTCAAGGGGAGATAATTAGAAATTATTGAGAAATTTTGAGAAATTTTCAAAAATCTTCTTCTCAAGAACCATTAGGCCAGGAAAGCTGAAACTTGTGTGGAAGCATCCTCAGGTAGTGTAGATTTTAAGTTGTGAAAAGCA
>WFKH01011801.1:23565657-23577746 GCA_016163765.1 Magallana hongkongensis
TAGGGTGGGGCCACAATGGGGGGATGAATTTTTACATAGGAATATATAGAGAAAATTTTTAAAAATCTTCTTCTTAAAAACTATTTGGCCAGAAAAGCTCAAACTTGTGTGGAGGCATCCTCAGATAGTGTAGATTTAAGTTTCTTTAAATCATGGTCCCCGGAGGTAGGGCGAGGCCACAATGGGGGGATGAATTTTTACATAGGAATATATAGAGAAAATTTTTAAAAATATTCTGGGAAAGTTTTCAGTCCAAAAAGCAGTAACTTGTGTGAAAGCACTGTTTCTGCAAATTAAAGTTTGATCAAACCATGATTCCCTAGAGAAAAGTGGGGCCACAAAGTGGGGGGGGGGGGGGTTATAGGAATAGAGAAAAATCTTCTTACAGGTACAACAACAAAAGGGGCTTGGTATTTACCATGAGAATATGTGGATAAAAATCAGCAGATTTTTAAAAAATTTTGAGCAAGATCTACTGTACTTAGTTGTCAAGATATTTTTATTTTGATACTGTAATGCTAATTGATCAGAGTTAGGCTATTGTTGCTCAGGTGAGCGATGTGGCCCCTGGGCCTCTTGTTTGGTTATATTTTGTAACACTTGAAAAAAAGCAGGGTACCTGGAGGCACAAAGTGTGAAGGAAACATTAAGTTTGTACATGTAAAGTTTGATGTTTTGAATGATGATAGACAAGATATGGTGAGATTGCTTTTCATTGACCAACACCTAGTCAAAAGAATGAAAAACATGAAGGAATTCACTATATGTTATAAAATGACTTTAAGTTTTGAACCCATTAATTATGTTATGGATGTTCAGTGCTAATCCTTACCTCATAATCTATATTATTTTATATAAATCTGACAGCAGAAATAATTCAAACTTGCATAAAATGAGAATTATTGGTCCGATATGAAATAGAGACTGGACATCTTGTAATGTGTTGGTTTTTGCTGTTTATGGTTCTATTGCATGAGCAACATTCCTTTTGGACCAGACCTCTTCTTTAAGATATTTCCACACCAGCAGTCCTGTGTAGATCAAACAAATGTATATTAAATAGTTCATTATAGGTGTCTTTTGATGAGTAATACATGCAAATTATTTTCTTATCAAATAAGATAGATCTGGAAACATGCATTACATTTCCAAGTTCCAACACTCATAATATTTAGAATTTTGATTTTTATATTATATTTTTATGTAAGTCAACTACTGTAAACATATTTTTTTCCCCCGAGCATATACCGTATAAAAATGAATAATAGTGAGAATGTTTTGAGATGTAGGTTGTTCAGCTTGAAATGTGTTGCTTTATTAATACTTCTATATTTATTTACATTTGATTTATGACTAAAGTCTAATATATTAATTGGTATTCATGCATACATAAAGAGAAAAAATATTTCTATAAAAAAAAAAATCGTTTTTTTACATGTACATAAATCTTAAATTTCATTACTCGTAGGTGAATAGACAGTTGCACCAGAGACAGTATGCCAGTTTGGACGTGTTTTTAAATGGAGCCAGACAGCAGTTACAACTGTTGATGGACAGTGGTCCTGTGTCATCAGGTGCTGGGGATAATGGAGGAGAGAAAAGCAGTTCAGAAGACAAAGATTCATCCAAAGACACATAAATAAATATTCATTATTTTATCAAATCTCTTTTTTTTCCTCCAATATGATATTGAAAAGTCATTGTGATCCATAGTTGAATGATATATTTTTCTTTTTTCTTTTTGGTTGCTTGGTGGCATTAATTGCTTGTCCAAATTGAATCTACATTTGATCTCGAGAACAATTATATGTAGCTAGGTTTCTTTTGACTTTCAATTGCATTTATCTCTTCAATGTTAATTTCTTAGGACACAAGAAAATTTTATGGTGATTATGAAATCTAAAAGTGTTGCGCAAATGATCAAATTAAAAATGTTTAGATTGTTTGAATGCATTTTCCTATATTCCAGATAATTAGTGATTTTATGATATTCATCCATTTTCAAGTGTTTAATAATTAAAAAAAACAATGTGTTCACTTAAGGTTGCTTAACAGCTCGCTAGACTATTGATTTTGTCTTCATTGCTCTATATATAGGTCATGTACCGGTAGTTGTACATATGGCACAAAGTTCTTGGGAAATCGGTCATATTGATACCGTAACTCATTCATCTATGATGTTTTTACTGTTCTGTTGAACACCTGCGATCCTGCAGGCTTACATGTACTTTTCATACTCATCAGTTGCTGTGGATGTGCACTTGTATAGAGAAACAATTTCAGTAAAAATGAATGTATATTAATAACCAATGCATATTGATGAATTATTTGGCATCCTAGTGGTCGTGGCTGTTACATGTACAATTAGCTGTGTCACGTAATTTTAGCTCCGACTTCACTAGATGTATAAATGTATGATTTGAAAGTGAATGGAATAAATATACATGTATATACTCGGCTTAAGTGCAATAGACATTGCTTGGAAAATGTGACTTTGCCAAGACAATAAAAGTGCTATTTTTCACGAACAGACAAATGTGTTGATTGATGATTTGTTGGTCAGTTGTCTACTTTGCGTTTTATGTATTTAATGACGCATGAAATCTGAAAATGTTAATATACAGGTTTTTTATCGAGAAAAAATGTCGAACATTGTTGAAGATGGATAGGGTTGAGGAATGTTTTTTACTTCTCTTCATATTGATATTAATGGACCAAAATTTGACATTTCCGCGGAATAAATGTTTTTCCGCTGTGAAAAAAATCTCCTGAAATCTTTCTATCAACAGTGTGTTGATAAATTATGTTCGTTATATTCTTCGAATCATGAATATATTGCAACATGAAAGGTATTTACGAAATAAAACGTCACGTTAAGATGACTCTTGTGCGATTGTTTCGTTATTTAAAAAATGATATTTTTGCATTTCTCATTTCAAGTGTAAAAAGTAAAATGATTGATGTGACCTTCCGTCCTTCCGAAGCTGAGCACCCCAGAACGGTTGCAGGGGGAATATTCCACTCTGGTCTAACTAAAATTAAAGGGTTTTTTGGCTTAAGTCACACGGAGGCTGTTTCCTTAAAAACAAATAGGATTCTTCCTCTTACCTTTAGAATAATGATTATTCCTCTTTAAATATAAATATATATATATATATATATATATATATATAGTCATATCTTGCCGACAAGGTTTCAACCATAACTTTTCAATTAAGTCTTTTTAATCTGACCTTGACTTCTCACAATGCCAATGCATTTTGTTTTCAACTTGAAGCTATGAGCAACATATGTAACAAGTATAAACATCTTACCTCAAATGGTTAAGTCGGTATCTCTACTACAATGTGTGGACAGGACTGTCTGTAGTAACCTTGACCTTGATTTCTGATCTCAACACTTTCTCCTTATATAAGCAACCCGTGTAGCAAGTATAACCACAATATCTCAATAAGCATCGTCTGTATCTTGCCTACAAAGTGTTGACAGACTTAGTATATAGCAACCTTGACCTTTTGTTGCTGACCTTCAAAATGTATAGGGCCCTTCCTTTTGCCATAAGCAACCTCTGTACAAAATATAATCATCCTACCTCAAAGGTTCTAGTCACTATTTTGTCCACAATGTGGGAACAGACAGACACACAAATTCAAATTCACGTACGTCAAAAGTCGGGCGTATAAAAGGTTTTACAGTCAATCATATACATTATTTCGTATTTGTTTCATACACCCAAATAATACATATACACTGTTTTTTACATTGTTTACTTTTTCATGTTAATCGGAGATAGAGTCAATGAGTTTGTACCGCTGTTGTATACGTACATTTTCATTGGTTGCTTTTCATTTCACTACAGTTAATTAGAAATATTTCTTTATAAAGTAGCAACTGTTAAATATTATGATATGTGCAGCTCAGATGTAGCGAGATCGCGAACTGAGATCCATAATATGTGTTGCTAAGAAATACAGGAACAGGAATTATTTTGACCACATCCGTAACTGTATAGTAACGCCCATTTTCATAACCTTTTCCTCTTTTTAATAATACCAACTTGAATAAAAGAAATTGACTGAAAATGATACAAAGTATACGTCATCAGATTATGTTCAGATCCTCTTAAGATCATTTCATAATTAAGTGATTTGGTGATTTCGCTTGCAAATTTAAGGTTCATAATCTGAAATTATTTTACGTACAAACTAAAGATATTCAATAAATTTTTCAATAGAATTTAAATAAATTATCTTCACATTTCTCTCTGAGTGTTTGTGCATATGTAAGGTCATTTACTAGCTGAAGGTCTGTAGCTCCCGGTCTGAAAAAAATTCGGACGTCCATCCGAATTTTTTTCAGACCGGGAGCTACAGACCTGCAGCTAGGTCGTTACACGTTCTATCAAAATGTTCTTGCAATATCGGATAATATTGATTTCTAATAAACTTGAAATATGTTTTAAACAATATACAAATAAAAATCTGGTAATGAAACCATTACAATAAAGGTTACATGAAAATATGTTTAATGTGTTTAAAAAAAAAAAGATAAATAGAGAAGGAACAAACCTGAAGGAAAAAAAAAAACGGAATTAAAATCAATATGATAGATCTTTATGTAGAAAATGACATTTTACATAAAAATCCAGCATTTTAAAACAAATTTAGTCGTACATGTATCTACATGTATAAACAGTTTATTTTCTCAGACGGACGCCGTGCAAATAACACAAAGCGACGTTCTATTTAACAAACTATATTCCATAGAACGTTTGTATTTGTTTCCGCCTTTCTACTGTAACATATAGTTAAAATTAAGATATGGAGTCATGTATTCGGCCTCAGGAATCCCAAGTTCCCGATGGTAATTCACAAAGCATGTTTTGTTTTTCTTGCAAAGAGGAACGTCACATTTCCGGCATCGGTTCTGAGTGTAGATATACCACCCCGACTTTGTCCTGGATTTCAACTTGTGACAGTATACACACATTTTATTTTTCAATCCTGGGTTAGGCACCAATACAT
This sequence comes from Magallana hongkongensis, assembly GCA_016163765.1. Taxonomy (NCBI): domain Eukaryota; kingdom Metazoa; phylum Mollusca; class Bivalvia; order Ostreida; family Ostreidae; genus Magallana; species Magallana hongkongensis. The sequence continues at coordinate 23,570,682 of WFKH01011801.1, forward strand.
GTCTGTCTTCGCCAGCAGCATCTCCTTGGCTGGATCCAAAAGCACCATGTACATCCGGATACAGCTTTCCACCGGAAATGCGACCGGAAGCGTGAGGCGGATCGGATCTGAAAACTGGACCGGAACTGAGTATCACTGATTGGTTGTCTGTTCCTGGGGACTGATAATAAATGGACGGTACCCAATTGGATTTTTTACCTACAAGAAGGAAAACCAAGTAAGCGCCATCTATTACACTGTTGGTAATGTATGTAGGTTCCATTTTATAAAGACACTAGAATAGATTCGATTCGCTAGTGTGTTCTTGCTACAGTGAATACATTATGGTATATGATTTCAATAAATAACCCCTTTCCCCCATTATTAGAGAAAATCACGCCGTTTTATATCGGTGAAATATTCTCGAAGGAGACGCAAACCAACACATAACCAGTACATGTACTTGGTTTCCTTTAGTTCATGTTGTCTGCAAGGTCAATTAATTTTTTTTTTCCAGTTTACGAAACAAATACGATCACATCGATTTAAAAATTTAAACAAAAAATTACTTCATATTCTTTAAATAGTTTTCATGCTGCATGTGAATAGATAGTATAAAATGTGTCATTGGCAACTATATATGTTTCTTTAGTTTTTATTTGTAAAATATAAAATTGCTGTCCTCTTTCCCTGTCTTTTCCATAACAACCGTCTCACTTCTCTCTAGCATATACACGCCCATTACAACTCGTTCGTGATAATGTTCAACTGTCTACTTTATTCTGATCAAAACCAGACCCGATATTCTTGGGTTTCCGTATGTGTCTTTTCACTTGGCATGAAACATTCCGTTCATTATTAGTGAACATGTGTAGCATACATCTGCAGAGACCGACCAATTCATTCAATCAATGATTAAAAATTCATCTGACTAACTTACAATTTGTTAACATTCCTCCCGATATGAAACACGCTCTGCGCTTTGGTAAACGTGATTATAAAATTACCAACACTATACTCTTGGTTCCGGTGCATTCATTCACATGGCTACCATCTTCCTGCATTGGACTGCACTGAAATTTATTAAAACAACAAACACGGGGTTTTTTTTTTCTGAACACACTTTTCTAATTTATTGCTAAAACAAATACAGATCCACAAAATTTTAATTTTCAACAAAATCCCTACAATAATTACCATGTTAAATAAAGCTTTGGCAACACACTGTAAAAAACGAACTAAAATTGCATCAAAATAGACACAGATCTTTTGATATTGAAAAATAAAATACTCATAAGCATTTGAACATGTAAAAGCTCAATACACAAAAGTGTAAACAAAAATCGGAAAATATCTCAAAATCTGTATAAGCCTTGATTCACAAAAAAATCTACCAAGGTATTATATACAAAATGAAAAAGTAATACTCTATGCATACAAAAAAAAAATACCAACGAAATCTACATGAGCACAATACTATAAAATAATACTTATTGACAACCTGGCGTAGTATTGTTTACCACAACAAACTGTAAAATATGGCAATGGTTTTGCAGCAAGCAGTAAAAACTGCTGAAAATTATACTATAATCATTTGGATCAACCTTTTATAATTATATATCTTGGGAGATTAAAAATGGCAATTATAGATTTATAACAAAATATTTTTTGATATTTGGAAGAAAAAAAATATATAAAAATGTATATATGATCACTTTCTGACGATAATATCAATGACACTGAACATGCAGCAGGACTCACGAGAGTTTAAGTACTATATAGTTGTCATTAAAATGAACAAACAAAAACCCCGACAACATTCAATAAAAAATCATTTCTTTTTTTTTTAAGTCCGTCGCCATGAAAAAACGCATGAATTGTGAAATGGCCGACAGCAAAATGTGTGATTCTTACAACCTCTGGATCGAAGCATGATATATGGCAAATGTAAACACATAGACATAGAATCTTTGTAAGCACTTCATAAATCCCGATACAATAGTATCGACTCTGTTTTCCTTTTACAAATACAGCAGTTTTGTGTTTAAAAATATATATATAAACATGGCACAATAGTATTTCAAAATTTGACACAATATCAACTAGACATAAAGAATCTAATTCCTACACAAAAAACACTATACAACAGCAAAAAATGCGTTCAATACGTAAAATACAACCCTCGTTTAAGCAAAGGGGATATAATCTTGTTCAGGAATGCCCAAATCTCGGTGGTAGAACATGAAACAATTCTTATTTCTCTTACACAATGGTATCTCGCACTTACGACACTGGTAGGTGGTGTAGCAGTACCAGCCAGATTTGGTTTTGTGTTTTACCTTCTGACAGTAGCTACAGGTTTTGTACTTCCCCTCAGGAATTGGGACCAACGCGTGCATGTGCTCCCCGAACCGATCCAACCCCTTTCCTAAATGCCCCATGGAAGATATGGAGTTTTTGCACTCCGTTTTTACCAGATTTAGGGCCAGTTGATCAGCAGTGGAGACATCGGACTCGTTTGGGGAAGAGTGAGAGAAATCTAATTCAGAAGCGGCAGTACCGGCAGCCATATTAAATAGTGGCCAGTCTGCCGTCTTCATTTGGGAGATAAGAGCCCGTCCGTCGGGGCTACTGACATTTATTGGTAAACTAGCAAGAGACAGCATGGACTGATGCATGGTCTGCATGGAAGACAGGTACTTTTCCATGGCAGCGTAATTCTCCATATTCAGCATCTTCTGTATGGACCTTCGTTTTTCCGCTTTTTCTTTAGAACGCTTAGACAACTTGGGATCAATCTTTGGTACAGCAACACCCTCGTCAGTCGATCCTTTTGTTCCGTCATTACCCTCAGCACTGGTCCCATCTTCTTTATTGGAAGTCTTGTTCGCTGCAATCAAAATGAGGATCTAATTTACAATGGGTACAACAGTGACAAATATTGCTTTATACAATTAATTAGTAAGGTAAGATAAGCTATCACCGTAAAACTACCCCAAAAAGTATGGGGAAAAATGTGCAAAAGAATAATGAAGGAATAGTATATGATGTGATAATACACCTTTATTTCAAAATATACAATAAAAGGTAAAATATCATTTCCGCCACCAAATATGAAAAAAAAAACCGCATGCATTTAAAAGTTAAAACACTAGAATCTCGCAGAATATACCAAATTTACACATTACTGCAAGATAACCACATTTTCAATTTAATACTGTTAACAACTTTCCTATACATGCTGAATGCAATGGAGAAATGCCTATTACATCAAAATATCCGCTCTATTTCATATTCGAAAACAACATTCGCGGATCATACTCCGCAATGATTTCTGTTATTCCACGTTCGCGATGAAAGATTTCGAAGCATCTTCTTGTTCCTCTGCCTCCAGTGCAAAGTGGAATATTGCAGTGTTCACATTTAAAGTGGGTGTACACCCGCCAGCCTTTCTTGGTTTTCGTTTTATCTTTGTGACACTGAAAGCACACTTTGTACTTATAGTCTTCGTTTCTGACCAGTCTATGCTGAGCACTATGTAGTTCTACGGCACTAGCGGCCAGTCGTTGGATGTTAAACAAATCGACACTGTTCGAGTATTCGATTGGAAAGTGTTCATTGCAAGTCCTAGACCCACCCTGTGATGCCTTCTCTCGCACATATCCTGAAAGAAGGAATCAAAGTACTGTAAGCCACTAAGTCCTGTCTTTTGTGCGGAAGAACGAAATGCAGACCACACAATTTATTTTTGCATTTCAGGCTGTTATTTTAGCTAACATAATTATGAACTACTATGAACAACAAAATACTGTTTTTCAACTCAGAACTTGAAATTAAACAAATGTAACTGCCATTCAAAATCTCGTTTAAATCATAGTTAAATAAATACATTAAAATGACACCCTTGTGTGTGATGAATGATTAAAAAATATTTAAGTGTGATATGTGTAAAATCATGGGTTAAATAAAAGAATGGAGAAGTGGATTTCGATGCGGATGTTCCCATACAAGGTTCGGATATTGGGTGGTTCGTAGCATTTCGTGGAATTGCTGAAAGCACATTCTATCACCAATACACAAACTTATATCGCAACATTCACATTTATACGAAGATCGACAAATCCTTTTCACTTTGTTGTCAAAACCAGGACTTGTGCTACTACTCTGAATGCGTCGTCCGAACTGTTTGCATACAAAACACGTTCTTTGCATGTGCGTCGACACAGCGCGATGCGGTAGTCCGACATTTTTAATCACAAACGAGGCTGTTATGTTCCTTAGAATCACTACCAGTGGCAGGTCCTCAGAGTTGGTCATTTGGCCTGTCCACCTATCATCCGTTGTGTTCCCGCCTGCAATACAGTAAAAGTTGCTTATCGCGATGTCGACTCTGTTACAGATATGAATTTGATATAGATGATTCATGACGTTTACAGTCTTATCATATCGCTATAAGCAATCTTACTGCTTGATAATAATAATCCTTCTCAATCAATCGATCGCTCTGATTTGTGATTGTACATAATAAAGTGCAACCATTTGGGTTCAAAATATACAAAAAATGAAAGCAAAAGTGAATAAATATTAAGAATTCTCATTTATTGTCATAAATAAAGTGGTCATGACACAAAAATCGAAACAATATAGTAACAGAAAATTAAGCACATTGGCTATAAATACAAATAATTATGATAATCATGCACCTAGTTTGGGAAGGAAGGTTACATTGCACTTTTAAACATTTATTATCAGGGAATCATATCAGCTATGTCTATATTCATGTGTTTATGATATCGTTCAAAACAGTTTCGGATTTGTGGTCTACACAGACATGCATCACAGGCTTCACATCTGTAGTACGATTTGGTCGGCAAACCAGTCGCCGTTTTTACACCGTCCCATTTACACACTACGCATGCCTTATTAGTTGACCCCAGAACCTGAACCATCATGTGTCGCGGCTCGTAACTTGCAGACAAAATGGACGTATCAGAAGTGGGTCGAACTTGCGCAGCTTCCTGTTTTTTCCAGAAGCGCAATGGCCATGACTTTGCGGATCTCGAGTCCGATCCCGGAACATTAAATGTCTCCTCGTATCTCAATCGCTCTGGAAAAAATACATATGTCCTAGTTTTAGTAACATCCGTACAGGTGGAGGATGACAGTATGCAAGTACTATAGACTGAATTAATGACCACAAAAGAAATGATCTTTGACACATTTACAAAAAACAGTAAAACAAAGGAAAGGGTCGTACGTATTCAAGTTTAATGCCCAGTTAATACAATTTACAAATCACACAAGACACAAAACTTTGGAAAAAAAAGTTGGTACAAATCACCATGAATCCATTTGTTCACTTTTTTTATAACTTGAGACCACGTGACTGTCCACAGCGATGTGTTTTGAGGTCTTTCTTGTGTTTGTATCCTTTCCCACATTGTGAACATTCAAAAGGCCTGAAGTCCGAATGTACACGCTGGTGAATGGTGAGCATATTTGAAGTTGGAAACATCTTCTCACAAACGTTACAAGAAAAGCACTGGTCTCGAGTACCATGGCTTTGTTTCATATGGTTATCATAGCCGAGTTTGGATGAAAACCCTTTGAAGCAGATTTTACACGAGAAGAGAACAGTTCGTTTTGCTTTGAATACGTCAAAGCGTCGTCCAGAGTAAAATCGCTCGTTTCTGGCGATAGGAAAATGAAAAGACGTCTTTTCAACTTTCGAGATTTCAGATGCACCACCATGCAGAGAATCATTTGAAACATTGGTTTTATCGCGTGGAGTTGTCCAGAGTTCCTGGGCATCCCCTACAAGGATAGGAAAACTGTTCAGAAATCTGCCATCAGCAATTACCGGTGTCAACGGACATAAATCACTATCAGGAAGGGTGTGCTGCTTTAATTGGGATGTCATGCGAAAAGAGTTCATTTAGAGTCACATGAAAGACACATCTTGAAGGGTCCTCAACACCTTTGGTGAAAGTTTCTTAAAATAGCACAAACTGATTTAATTTTTGTACATATGTGTATTTACACCCACACAGTAAATTTAAAATCAACAATATTACATTATTTTAAAAAGATGATATTTTGCATTTTGCATATTTGGGATTAAAAAGAAACGTTGGTTTTATTGTAAATGTATTGCAATCATCATGATCATATTACAAATCTCTTTTGTATTGAAACTCAAGATCTACAAACCAGAAATCTGATGCTTTATTGATGTACAAACAAATGCATCCATTTAATAAGATTTCACAATACATTTGATTTTCAAATCGTCAAGAAAAGTAAAAGTCACGGGGTGTAGAGGACCCTATAGGTTTTCTGTTCCAATGAGTAGATTTCTTAGTTCTTAAACATTTTATCTTAAAATTAACTTGAACATATTTTTTAATCTATGTTTTAAGTACTATGTACAATTATACACATCTTAACAGTTAACTAAAGACAGCATTATTGGTCTTTTTACTTCTACCAAAAAACTCTTCTTTTTCAAGAATATGCAAGACAGAACTAGCAATGAGATTGCAAAAAACTTCCTAGTTTTATGTGTAGGGGTTAGAACAATCCCTAACCACCTTTAAAAGGCCCCCAGTCTAATATGATCTATCATTCTTAATGATCAAGCTTTGAAATGTACAAATTTACCATAATTTGAAAACAGAGATGTTTTCCAAAGAACCTAAATGCTCAAAGTACCTACAATGAATAGTATCTTTAGTCTTAATATACCAAGTTGCAACCAATGCATTAAAAAACTCATCAATTTTTTTTTAAACACCTATTATATTACTAACTTTTCATGAAGTATTAAAAACATTAAATTTCTTTACATTGAAGATAAATTTATAAAGTCCATGCCTTGATAAAAACATTGGAATTACATATACACAGTTGCTAATGCTATAAAATGCATGTCAAGCAATGCATATTATAATCTTTATTATTACAAATATAATAAATTACATATGAGGCAACAGATCACATTATTTTCAGCTCAATATTATTTACCCTGACAAAAGTTAAGATATATATATATATATATATATATATATATATATATATATATATATA
>WFKH01011801.1:23577756-23592161 GCA_016163765.1 Magallana hongkongensis
ATATATATATATATATATATATATATATATATATATATATATATATATATATATATATCACCCCTTCAGTTGGTCAGCCATAACCTTTGTTGGTTTAGACATTCAATTTTTTCAAAAGGTTCTGCTTATTACCAGTACATCAAATCCCGACCTTTGATGATCAAAGTTGTTATGTTTACTGATTTATGGAGGTTAAGTTGTCAACAAAGTACCCATCACATCCACCTCATTTTTTAAAACAATTTTTTCAGCCATAAATTGGGTAAAAAACAATGTTTCATTCTTTGAAGTTTCATCCAACTTAAATATGTTCTTAATATTTATACAGAGCTCTTCTTTTTTGGGAGGTTTAAATAGCCTGAAAATTGTCATGATAATCACCCAGCCCCTTTAAAGCCTTGAGAAATATATATATATATATTACTTGCATGTACGTAGAACCTAAATATTCAGTACAACCATCCTTACTAAAACTTGAGAATTTGGTAATTTTTCCGTAAAAAATTTATCAGCAGATGCCAAATTAAATATTGGGTTAATGCATGTGCATCTTATTTAAATAGCCAATATAATATCCTCACTCTGACATAACAATATTGTGTTTGATATGGTAGTTTTCTTCAAATAGAGTCAGCAGATTAAACACTTCTTAGTACAAATTGCTTCAATCAAAACAAAACAATATTTGCCCCAAACAAAAAAAAAAAACTTCTTAAGATTAAGGATTATCAAATGCAGTACCTAAGCAAAGAATTAAAACTTTTGTAAACATTAGTACATGAGCAAGCAAGCTTAAATGAACATGCTTTTCCTTCAAGATCCAGAAATAAGAAAATTTTAAACACGTATTTGGCGTTATTACCTTCTCTCTCTCATCCTGCTCTGGGCTCTTCTACACTCTGAGCAAATATCACGACAACGGGAAAAAAAAGACAATTCTATTTTCGGTTCAGTATATTTTTTCTTCATAATTGACGTGAAAAATACATCAAATTTTCTGTCCATTCTCATCAAATCATATTCAGAAACCCACAACCAGTCTTGCATAACCTTAATGGCCATGGGCCAACTCAAAGATCTTTTCTAGTTTTCATGAATATCTATTTATACATGTATTTTCTGTCCACCAATGAGCAAGCAAAGACTCTTTTTGGGAGGTATAAAAACAAAAGTCATTTTATGTAACCAAGCAGTTGTTTACAGATGCATTCATGAGCATTATCATAATTAGTGAAATTTCCATCATGAAATTGTGAAGAAGCCAATTGGAATAGGGCATTAATGAAATATTCAGTGAGTTGGCTCACAGTCAGTAAGTCTCCGCTAGATATGCTGTTGGTTTTCGATGATGGCACATGAATATCCAAACATGTGCAAATATAATAAATTATAAACATGTTTCCTTAAATTAAGTCAAGTTTTGAAAATTTTCAAAATATAAGTCCTGTATTTCCTGAAATCCACAACATTACAGCCACCCCAATTTAATGCAGACTTGAACACAAATTACATGTACATGTAGTAAATTGCATGTACAAGTAGTAAGGGATCAGAACAAGATTGTACTTTATCATTCAGTTAAATGAGGCCCCAAAATCACTGATACAAAAAAGGGGTGTTAAACATTACCCAAAATATGGATCAGGAACAGTACTTGACCAGTAGTGTCAGTACAAACAAAGGTTCTGGCTTGCTTTCAAATTACATAAATTACAAATACATATACATTGTATATATTCAGTATTGACTGTGGCTGTGTAAAAATCACCTTTTCCTTACCATCTTAATTCTAACTATTTGACGAACTTAATTGATTGTATGATTTTTTCAATTGAATATTCTTTGCTTTTCACTAGGGCATATACTGGCTGTACAAATTTCATCCCTTTATTACCTCTATGTAGATTGCAGACATCTAGGTAAAATAACTCCATTACCAAATCATACATCAATGTACATTCTCTGAACTTAGATTCAGTGAATCACATATTCATTCTTGACCTCTTTTTTTGTACACAATCATTTTGGTCTGAATACCAAGTAAACAGGAGTAGAAATGCAAACCTTTGTATTGTACCGAGCAGTATTTGGTACAAGGTGACTTAATGTAATAAAGTATCATCTAAAGTGTAGCAAACTTAAATACAAAACATATACCAATAAATCAATGCGGACATCAAGGATTCTTTGTCATGCAACTAAAATTAATTCCCCCTCCCACCCCCTTAAAATATACAAATTATTGGTGAGAAAGGTTACAAAAAATTATCTAATGAATTTATTTTTTCTCCAAATTATTATCAAAAGCTATGGTAACTTCCTTTAAATCAATTTTTGAAATGCATGACAAATTAAGACGCAAGTCCTATTTGGAAAGCTATCAGTGAATTGCTATTGACATTTTCTCTCCTTGATACCTGCAGCAGAGGAAATTTGCTGTTCAGAGCTGTATGGATTCTTCACATGAAAAAACTTTCCCTTCTGATTTGATGATGATCAATAAATCATCAATTATGTGATCAAGCACTGGCATAAAATGAGGTCAGGAAATAACTTAAGTAGAAAGTTATGAATGCATATATCTCTCTACCCCACTCTACAGGGTAAAAATACATATATCATTCAAAAATAACTTTCCTAGTAAATCTATAGAATTTAAAAACACTTGATTTATGTTCCTGTTGAATGAACAGTAATACAAAATTTGTCATACTTGACACTTTTGATTGGATAAATTAGTATAGCCCTCACTTTGGAAACTAGATACATTTAAATTTGGCTGAAAAGAAAGTGGGGTAATTTTAGGATATATTAATTTAACAAAAGTTATTTTCCTTTAGCAGCCATGAGAATTTCTGAATCTTCATTGTTCAAATATTTCAAACTATTCACATAATGTTCAAATTTGATTAAAAAAAGAAAAAAATCCAACAATGTAAATGAGATTTGCTCAAAAAAATATGCTACCTACAAAATATACGTATTCATTGTTTCAATGTATATAATATACACTTAAAGATTAATAAATAAACTGATAGAATCAAATCAAAGGAATATGTTCCTGATGTTCAAAATTACAGAAAAAGAAAGGAAAATGGAGGAGGAATGTTGTTGAGCTTTTAGCATACATCTTAAACAGCAAATTTCCTCAAAAGAAGTAGAAAGAACAAGTACCCACCTTTGTACTGGGCCTGGCTGCCCGGGGGGTAGACCCAGGAGTTGGACTGGTCACCACTAACATTGCTGTCCTCGTTCGACATTTCATCCCTCATCCAATCGGCCTGTGGGTCTCCTTCCTCTTGGTCGGCATGGTCTGCTCTCTGGACCCGAATGGATTCCCCTCCACCACCAGACATGTTAATGTACATTTCCATGGCACCTGGATCTTCGTCTTCGTCCGATTCGATTTTCACAATGGACAGATTGGTCGATGGTTTGTCGGGGGTCGGGGGCTTTGTAGGCTTCTGCTGGATCTGCTGGCTCTCTTCAGACATTTCTCTTGCACTAAAATAATGGATTTTGAGTATAAATTTATGAAAAGTTTGCTCAAGTTAACTCGTACAATAACTATGGAAAGAACTATATATGATATGAGTCAAATTTGGCCCCCATAATTCGCAATTTTTAAAAGTGTTTCAGGTACATTAAATTGTTATGTTATTTTTTAAAGTAGTTTCTACAATATATGTTTTCACCTTTTTATTTGATTTATTTGCATTCACTGGCAGTATATGATGTCAGAAGTGACGCTATTTTTGAAATTCAATCAAAATCAGTCAAAAAATCAATATTTTTTTTATCTTTTTTTTAATGGGAAATACACAGCAATGCTTTGAACAAGAACAAACTTTTTGTCACTTATGAGTCTTGGATAGATACATCTTTGATGAAAATATTTTGTTTGTACAAGCAATCGCTCAAAGTTTTCTGAAAGAAAAACTGCTTGAAAACAAGCCGTTTTGAATGCTGGAGAAAACGTACCCAGGAGAAAACGTACCCAATTCCTAGAGTACGTTTTCTCCAAGATAGAACGTACCTGGGTACGTTTTCTCTTGGAGAAAACGTACCCAAGGATTATCATAGTTAATAGTTTTAATAAATATTTTGGGATGCAACAAAATAAATTATACAATAAACATTTGTATCATTTGTTGTTGGGTTTTTTTAAATACATAATGACATACATTAATTAATTATGACAATAATTGTGTTATATACACATCGCCTGAACATCGCCTGAGCAGTTTAATTAGTCAGCAATTAATCCATTATAAATGAAATCATTAAAAAAATAGTTTTGATTGCAATATAATTTAGAGAATTTAATGATGAGTATCTCAAGAAGTCGATAGCTTGGTTTTTTTTGGGGGGGGGGGGGGGGGTTTTTGGTATCAGTATTCAACCGACTCGTAGAAAAAAATTGCTATCATTAAATTCATATATTTATAAAATTCATATATTCCTCTACATTTATGCATTAATATATGCATTAAAGTAGTATTTAAAACTATTTAAAATGTCCAAATCCTTTAAATATTCAACTGACTCATATAAAAAAAATGCTATTATTAAATTTATAAAATTTATTAAAACTATTTAAAACTATTCAACATTATGTAAAAGATTTTTCTTAGGGTACATTTTCTCCAAGAGAAAACGTACCTGGGTACATACTCTCTTGGAGAAAACGTACCTGGGTACGTTCTCTCTTGGAGAAAACATACCCTAGGAATTGGGTACGTTTTCTCCTGGGTACGTTTTTCTCTTGGGTACGTTTTCTCCTGACACCGTTGTTTTTTGGTAAAAAAGCAAAAATAGCCGAAAATTGTTAATTTTTTATGTCATATTTCTGAATTATTCGGCATTTGGATGAAAATGAAAGCTTTATATGTATATCTGTACAAAGAAAACAAAGAATTACAATAAATCGATGATGTTCGTTTTAGGGGGCCATATTAGGCCCATATCATAAATTGTTGTTTTAGAATTATTGTTTTAAAATTTGTAAAGAGGGATTTCCCCAGAAGTTTGTTTATAATTAACTACCTGTCTACCCACATCTAAATTTGGGTAATTTTGGAAAGAATATATATAAAATTAATAGTGGTGTACAACCTATTCACCCCCGACATTGTTACAATACAGCTTCCCATGTGTTTCGTCACTTATCAGCCATTAAAATTCTACTTTCCATCCCAGAACTATCGTTCGGCGTCTTTTGTTTTGGTCGTAGACTTTGGGTTTTTTTTTCCCTTAGCGTCAATCAAGGGACGCTTTTTGGGAGTTGACAACCTCAAAAACTTGCGCATCATCTAGCACGTTGCTTCATTTGTAATATTGCCAAACAAAATTGTATTGCAAACGCTGGTTGGCTATAAAACAATCATTCAGACCAATGAGCGAATAGATTACAATTTCTAGATCTTACCTAATTCTCAACGATACCTAACAACGTGACAGCGTCTGTACTTTTTGTGAATGAGGTAAATAACTTAAAAATAGAATTTGTCGGTTTAAAAATAGGAACTGGCTATTAAAATTAGATCGACCACTGGGCTGTCTTTTGAAGTTTTGCCCCTGCCCGCCTGAGAAACAGGCCGTCTCGGGCAGTCAGGCGGGCTATTATTTCCAACCCTGTTAAGAAATGCCTTCCACTTTGTTAATGATATTGAACATATATGTTATTAAACAATTAGATCTTTCAGAAGAATGTTGCACTAAGCTACTTTACAAGATGGTTACAGCATTATTTAGATCAAAGAATAAATGAAAACACGTCAAATTATGATTGCTAAACATTATGTTCCATTAATTCTGAAAACACAATTTGATCTTTCATCTTATTTTGAGAGACCATTATATGTACTACCAAAGGCTTTGATGTATAAAATGATGTAGCCTTATCTTTTAAAATATGGTTTTTTTTTAAAAAACATGGATGGACCAAAAAATGTGAGATGAACTAAAGTGGGCTAAAAGTACACACCTAGTCTCAGATACTGTGTCTGCAGTGTTTGTATTGCTGGCTATTTCAGAACCTTGTTGTTGTGGTGGCTGGGAACTCTGGCTCTCACTTCCTGCTGCGAATGGTTTCTGTGCTGAAGACTCTGGTCTGACTTGTGGAGAACTACGATTGTTGAATTGTGAGGATGATGGAGACATGACTGGTGGACTGTTTACCTGTAGCTTCTCATTCATGACAGGCGTGGAAGGGTGGGTGGATGGCTTGGCGGCTGGATGAGAATTTGTAGACTTTCCATTTTCAGAGACAGAGTTGGTTTGATTGGCAGGTGTCGTGCGTGTTTGTGAAGGCAGACTGGTACGAGATCTTGCTTCAGACCTGGCCTGTTCTGTGGCCACATCAACCACTTGAAGGTCAGTACTAGAATTGACTTGGCTAGCAACAGCAATGGAGATGCCTTTCTGGGAGGAGCGCTGGTCTTTTCCTGCTCTACCCCCACTGGAGTCAGGTGGATCAGTCTCAATTAACTCTAGACTGTCCTCCAACATGTCAACCACTCCTGCCTGCTGGGAACTCTGCCCTACCCTGGTATGGAAAGGCATTCCAAGCTTTGGGACTCGATCCCATGGATCTGGAGCCATGTGCCCATAACTACTGGCCATTGAGGTTGTATCATCAGCATGCATGTCTTGTGTTCTCTGTCTCTTGCTTCCTGGGCTGGGTGGTCGTGGATAATCGGCAGTTCTCTTCACAGTTCTTTCCTGCACAGTTTTCTGCATCTCTGAAGACCTGACATGCTTAAACTCTATCATGTCATGAAATGTGTACTTATATTGGTCATTTGCAGACATCTGGCCTGTCTTTGTGCCCAGGCATTTGTTAAAGTCTGCACAACACTTGATAACACTATCCACCTGCAACAGGCGAGCTATTTTCTCCACATCACGACAGTTCTGTTCTGTCAGCATCATAAAACCTTCATACAAGTATTGAAGAAATGTCTGAATGGACTCTTGTTTAATATCTGCTGCCAGACGGACTTCCAAATGAGATCCTACAGCTGCATTTTCCATGGACTGTAACATTGGACAGGCTGCTACCAATACCACTCGATGAGCCTGAAACATCAATAGAAGCATTTGATTACTTTCATACACATACTGAAATCTTTTTTAAATAACATTAGGTATTTTTTGGAGGGGAATAGGGAGAGGAAAAGGGGGAAGAAAGATTGTGTCTATCTTTAATTTCACATGAAATTAAATTCACAAGAAAAAGTGCACTCAAAAAAATTTAAATTGAAAAATTTGCATGTAAAATTATGAAGTAAATTTCGTGTTTGACCACCTTTAAAAAACTTAAAAGTCCATGTGCTTTAGCAATCACCATAGTTTTATGTAGCCCTGTGAAAGATCCGAGAATGGCCTTTATCAATTATTTAATAACACTAAATATACAATAAATATAGGAAGGAAAAAAACCAGTATTTAGCTAGAAAATAAAATGGGTGATTAGCACAAAATGAAATAGATAGGAACCAATATCTGAAGGGTTTTCAATACACAAGGACAAACAAAATAAGAACAGCAACAAATAACAGGTTCAGGTAAACTAAAAATATTTGATGCCAAAAGTTAAAGCTGCTTGGTCCGATTTTATATCAAATTTTGTGCCACTTTTAAACGATGGTTATGCTATGTATATGTATAATAGTAGACATTGCAGTAGTTTTCCCAGTCAATTAAGCCAAATTTCAATGAAAAAAATTATGTACAAAATTTGTTAACAAAACAAACGACATAAAAGGGTGTCGCGTTATTCCGCCTCATGTTAAAATTCACCCCTGACGTCAAGACGGGTATGGTTGTATTACGACTTTGACATCGCTATAAATAAAGGTCGTAATGTTTGGCAAATTACAAATAAACCTGTATACGTTTTGTTCGCAAATATTTCTGAAGTTTGCTTTGTTTACAATCGATGCATAGCATGCGGGTTGAATAACTCCAGTCATTTGGGGGACGAAACCAAACAGTTCCCTTTTCTAAACATTCAGGGTTCTCATTAACATTTAGAGTAGGTGGAGGAAAATAAATAGTAGGCGGCACTATTGAGGGCCGAAGGCCCGCACTGAGGGCCAGAGGCCCGATGGGGGTGAGTCCGAGAGGGGGTTTCCCCCCTTTCGGCAATAGGGGGGTACGGGGGTCCTCCCCCGGAAAATTTTTAAAATTTACATTGCAGGAGGTGTCATCTTGGACCTCTCTGGGCATATTTTGACCTGTTTTATTTGTTCCTAATATAGCACTTTTTAGGAGGCCATTTTGCAAAAAAAAAAATCTCATAGGCATAGCACAGAGCCTATCAATCTGACTTCCTTGATTTATATATTTAAATATTTTTTAAACAATTTTTTTGTTGTAGCAGTTGTATATTTTGATCGATTAAATGTATTGATATTTTTGTTTAAGTGTCTGGAAGACTATAGAGTCTGTCTGCAGCTCATTAAATAGACCTCTACAATTGTGTTATCACAATTATAAAAAATGCGCAAGTTTCATTGAAATCCATTTAGAAAGTTATAAGAACCCACTGGTTATTCTTTGTTAGAAAAAAATATGACACAAACTTACAGACTGACTTATCAGTAATGAATCAGACTTTATTTGTTACTTCAGTTCATCATTAACCCTTTACATGTATGTTTGGCATATTACATGTAAGTCTGGAATTGCTGACGTTCCCGTGCGCCATCTCAACATGTTGGGTTTGAGAAAGAAATCAGATCGTCATTTTGATATCAAATTGAATATAAACGATCGAGAGTTTTCATTGTGTGTGACATTATTAATAAATAAAATTAAAGGCAATAAATGGTCTGTGCAGGGACGTTTATACGTTCCTCATTTGTGTTAAAGAATAAAAAAGATCAGCCTTATTTCATAGAAATATAATATAAAAGACAAATTTAAATTCGTCATCCAATTTTGGAAACGGGGAAATTCCGTGCCATTATTAATCTTTAAAACAATCGGTCAATCAATTCGTTTATATCAGGGACGTATATACTATAGTATATACGTCCCTGCAATCGCAACTTCTCGGGCCTTTCCGGCAAGCTCGGAAAAACACCTCGAATGTATTAAAACATCACCGGATGTTAGAATTTTATACAAAATGGAGTCGCTTCCCATTAAAATAAGTATCGGCTAGACAGCTTCGTGTGTTGCTTTTGTGGTATATTTTAGGATATATCATTGACTTTAATGAAGTCTAGCTCACATCTCAACAGATCGTAAAATGCATTGTATTTATATCAAATTTTATAAAAAGGGGGGTTGTCATGGACGCCGAGGTAATACATTCGAGGTGTTTTTCCGAGCTTGCCGGAAAGGTCCGAGAAGTTGCGATTGTACGTCCCTGTTTATATTTTACTTGGCTTCCTATGCCTCATACAAAACCGAAAAAGAAAAACGCTTAATAAAACTTGAACCAGTCCGATTGTGATTCCGGAATCATCATCGCGTTTTAAAGAAGGGATCGTAATCTAATAAGAAAAGCATCAAAAGACAGCGATTTTATTTTATGTTTATGATTTTGCATTCACAACGTTTAATAAAACAAACGAGGTAACCGAAGGCCTCTACTGCATTACTGATTTTTCTTTACATGATCATACTAATTTTTGAAAGTAAAGTAACCGGCGCCATTGTTAAAATAGACGGCGAAATCGCCGGTCGCCGGCACTTATTGAGAACCCTGCCCATGATGCATTTTGGTTTGTTTTTTCGTTTGTTCAAAAATAAATTATTTTTATTTACTTTGAATATTTCTAACTTTGAAAGGAGACCGATTCTGCTGGTGTAAATAGGAGAAAGTCCATAACTTTCTAAGATAAATGGTTTGTATGGAAAATTATTTGATACTGTAAAAACAAAAAAAATCGGACCAAGCAGCTTTAATCAAAACATCTGGATCAGGTATTTTGGTCATTTTGTCAGGAGAGTGCTAACAAAAGAATTGTTTTTAAAAAGAATTAAGAGCAGTAAAATTTACATCAAAAAGGTCCTTTCATCTTAAATTCATGTGAATGCTCATTTCAAATGAATTTCATCCAATGCACAAGTGGCAGTAAGTGTCAAAAAAAAGGAAATAAATTCTGGGTTAAATGACACTTTTTTTTTATTCAAAAAATTATTACCAGAACAAGTATTTTTTTTTCTTTTAAAAATAAATCTACAGCTAAGAAATTTAGATTAAGTTCAAAATATATATTTATATCATGATAATTTTGGGGGGAAAAATTGATTAGATTTATAGGGGAAAAATGTGCAAAAAAATCTTAATATGTGAATAACAATTGTGCCCTGAATAAAATGATTTCCATTTAACATAGACGCCTAAATAAAAAAGTGACAACAACGTCAAAAACAAAATTTTTTTACTACAGTCTATATTCAGTATGGTATATAAATCTGAAATAACACAGTACAGAATACCTATATTAATTAGTAAACATGTTTAAAGAAAAATAAGTAATTTATTCCATGCTATATTTGCACTGACTCCTAATTTCTGTGCCGAACATTACATTCATTGTTCGTGTATGCACTGCTCTGTCTAATTAATCCTAAATTTACATGTCCAGTCATCGTTACGTACATATGTAATGACAATGTAAATGTTGATAACGTGCAGAACTTCAGGAAATTAATTAAACTGCAGAAAGCCCCTGCTTGTCACTGTCTGTTAAAGTTTTCAGGTTTCTGCATGAAATATTGATTTATTCTGGTCCTCATGTACATGTATGCAGTGCATGCTTAATTGCCTTGATTACATTGTCATGTACAGTGGCTCGGAATAACTTGACATTTTGCCTTGGAGGGGAAAAAGCCAATGATTTTGTTAACAACATGTAGACATGTACTTTTAGACAATGACATCAAATAAATCATCAAGTCCAGGTACACTACATGAATCGAAATCTTACAGATGAATAATTAACATGATATGAACTACATGTAAATTCAGTCATTTATGTTCAGACATAAAACTGATTTCTTTACACCGAGTGACACCGACAACTTTTTGAAGGAGTGACGAAACACGCAAGGTATTGGGCAATAATAAGTTAATTCATCTCTAAAATAAATTTACATGTCAAGTTTGAGGTAAATATTACACAACTAGTTTCTGTTTTTCAAAAATTATAATTCAACCGTGAGCAATGTCGCAACGAGTAATTAACCAGTTAGCATTACGTTTAATGTGCAAGCCTCCTCAATTAATCAATAGACACAAAAGATTTAAAGTGCACATAACATGACAACATACTTTAAAACAAACCAATAAAATCATTATCTCTTTCTGACTCTGTGTGACACAGAAGGTTGATAGTAAACATTTTTTTTCTCTTAAAATCACTTTTCTTATTTTAGGAAGATGTTATAGACTATGATTCTTAAATTATCCTACAGTGTTCACAAAATTTTTCAAGGTGCGTTATACTTTTAATTAGATTAGTAAAGAAAAATCGCTTTTATTACTATGGATTGTTTTGACCTTTTTCACACATATAAAAACAATTCCAAACAACACAATCATTTCCCCTACCCCCCACACAACCTTCTAAAAAAAAAATTAAATGACCAAGATCTCTTGTGACTCAAAATAAGCATATAATCAGTATCTTGTTTTGCTGCTCACATGATGGACTGCTACAAAAGGGCTGTTAGACACACATAACTATTATTTTGTAGTGGGAAAGGAGGAATGAGCATATAAATACACTGAAAACATATGGCTGAACCTGGAATTGAATTCGGAACCCAAACCCGGGACCCCTGCAACTCTAATCAGGAGCTCTACCACTGAGCTATCCAGGCAGATATCCACGGCCTAAATAGCCCCAACCACTACATTCCTTCCTCCTTAAATGACCTTCACCCACGAAGATCACCCAAGGTTCTTACCCTGGCAGGAGTTAACCTGTCAGTTCCAGGGGCAGGTCAAGGCACCAAATGTAGTAGGAAAGGAGGAATGAGCATATAAATACATTGAAAACATTTGGCTGGACCAGCAATCGAACCCGGGACCCCAACCGGGGACCCCAGCAACTCTAGTCATAAGCTCTATCACTGAGCTACCCAGGCTGATATCCACAGTCCATATAGCCCCAACCACTACAGTTTTATAGAGAGAAGTTTCAAATCACTTTTATTAGATGCAATAATTTCTTGACCACACACAATTAATTAAACAATTACAGAAATACAAAAAATTCAATTTTGAATCACTCAGAATTTTATTTCAAAGGAGGGAGGAATTGTTTAGTTTATGTTTCAATACTCAGTCTTTGCGAAAGTTTTTTGGACCACACAGGACATTCGGTCCTGTCTAATCAATAAACACACAGGACCGAACCAAATTTTGTCAGACCAAGAAATTTGATTTTGCGACCAGAAATCGAGTATGCCACATTTTCGTGACTGAGTAAATTCTGGCCAGCGATTGTCTATTATCTGATTGGGATGAAAGTTCAAGTTATATTTTACTAAACTCTCGGTCAATGTTATGTTTGATGAAATAAACTTATTAAAGCTGAACACCACTCGTAAATAGGCACCGTCACACAGGTATATAAACCCTTCGATTTTGTTACACCCGATTGCACACCTGAAACTCATGGCCGACGTGTAGTATTCCATTTCCTTTCGTGGTCTTTGGATTTTATGCATTTATTTCATATTTTATGTGCATATTCTGTTTGTAAATAATGCATTGACCTGTTTATTTGATGTTAGTACTCTCCTGACTTGAAAAAAGAGCGTAAAATTTGATAATTTCATTGCGACCGAGTAACAAGGCAAGGCAAGATGTATGTCCACATAGGTGAGACCTCTACAGCTAAATACTTGAAACAGTTAAGGGGTCTGCAGCTTATATAAGGGTGGTAGGGATAGCAGTGATGAAAGAGAAGTATAGCGGACAGTGCCTATTTACAAGCGGTGTTCAACTTTAATAAGTAGTTTAAATAAAGTGTCCCTAGGATTTAGATTTAACAATGACAGAATGGCAGAAAAAAGAAAGCCTGAATTATTGCTGTTTGGATTTACAAAGAAAGGAAAGAAAACTGTCAACAATAAAAAAGACGGAGGATAAAAGTAAAAATAGTAAAGCTAAAAACTGGACACTGAGACATCAGACACTCTGGTCCGGTGTAAAAAATGACGCCCTGGACCAGAGGCACTGCACATCGGTCAGGTCCGACCGTCCGATGTCTTCGCATAGACTGAACAACCCCATCCCCCAAACTTTTTTTTTTTAAATTGAGAGTAAAATATATGGGATCTTGAATGCTAAAAAAAGTTGCTGTATTACCTTTGTGATTACAGATCCAGATCGGATTATGGCATCACATAGCACCTGGCTCTTCCACATCGTAGCCAACTGACATAGCAGTGAACTGGAGTGGATCTGGTTGGTATAGAACTTTTGGTAACAATTCATGGTGACTGCAAATGGAATATTTTTTTTTAACATTTCTAAATTAGTATAAAGTTCACCAAACTGATTAAAGCATTAAAACATAACAAGACCCTTCAGTTGGTACCAGATGTCAATTAAACGTTGACAGAATTAATTCAAAAATAATTTGTATACCCCCCTCCCCACCACCGAGTGATCCGCACCTTAAAATATCATAATGAGCTCTATCAAAAAATATTAATTTAGAATTAACAAAATTTGTGATATATGAATGAAAGATATTAAATGTTTTCTATGGAAATTAAATTGTTATTCTGATTAACATGGCCTCTTCGATCTCCAAAAATAACAATCTGTAAACAAACAATAGATCGTACTACGAACATGCCGACCTTCTCTTTATCAACAAGGAATGGGACACCAAGCGACAGTATCAAAAATTCACACGCCAGGGTTACTTTTTTTACTTGCAATATTAATCACTCACCTAATGGTTAGAGATGAAAATGTCGAGATGCTTATGAAATGAAAATTCTCTAACAAGCAGTGTGACAGGAAGTGCAGATTTCCACCATTGTTCATCAACTTAACCGAATGCGCATCCCAAGTGCGCATGTTCTTTGTCGTTGGTACATGGGGAACCTTGAGGGGTACATGTAACAAGTCACGTACATGTAGCCCATAGATTCTATATGTAAGGTCGCCCAGGGCAAGATAAACAGGTTTTGTTCTACTGATATATTAATCAAATTTACCACTGAAAATATTTCTACAGTTCTTTAAAGATAGAAAATTATAACGTTATAGGCTACTAGATATTTGCAAATCTGAATAAATTAATTCCCAGATAGCATGACTTTGTTGGGCCAACATTGGCTGTGGGTTGTAAGGTTGGCGTTGGCTGAACAACATTGGGCCAACATTGGGCCAATGTACATTTGACACATCTAACTTGAGT
>WFKH01011801.1:23600694-23623738 GCA_016163765.1 Magallana hongkongensis
ATATATATATATATATATATATATATATATATATATATATATAAAAGAATGTAGACGATTCCAACCGCACATATTACGGAATAATATTTGCCAGACATCACTCATAATGAATAGTTTTTGTGAATAAATAAAACGAACATGTATCACTGGAAAGTCCATTAAAGAGACACTTACAAACAATAAAACACACCTGTCTTTTTCAGGCCCCCCCCCCAAAAAAAAATTAAAATATATATGAATTTAATAGATTTTTTTATGTTACAAATATAACACAATATAACACAAAAGTTTACCGGTTAGGGTAATTATGAACACACTATGTGAATAGAAACTTTAAGGTTAAAATTTTGTTGTTGTTTTTTTTTTCTTAGGGAGGAAATATTGCAGCTATCTGGGAAATACGGGGCGTTAAATTTAGCCTTGGTAATATTCAGTGCTCTCCTGTGTTATTTTATTTCTCTCTATAAACGTTTATATATTCTGGTTACTAATTTTTGATCTTGCGATATTGTTGTGCACTACATAAAAAAGTAACTTGATCAACTTCGCTTTCTTCACAGGGGTTTCCGGATTTCGCCCCGCCAAAGCACATTCGGAATGCACTTGAAAACGTATCTAACCAATCCAATCATATGATTCACCACTACACCAGGACACTTGTGAGTATAGAATGACAGTCTGTTGCTGAAATAACCCTTGAAGTTTGATATCCACTTATTAAATCTATATTTCTCACACCCATAATATATTTAGATGTATTTTAATCTAATTATTTTTAAGTAATTTCAAACTTGAAACGAGACACACGGAATGTAAATTCGTTCAGTTTTTGAATTACAGGGCCATCCAAGATTGGTGAAAATTCTGGCAAAAATCTACAGCCGGGAACTTCAGCAGACGCTGGACCCCATGAAGAATGTGGTAACCACCATCGGAGCTTACGAGGCCATGTACGCCGCCTTTCAGGCTCTGGTCAACCCAGGCGATGAGGTTGGTAACGAACGAACAAACAAACAAACAAACAAACAAACAAACAAAACAAAACAAAACAAACACTCGTCAAACAAATGAACAGAAAAAGACAAAACAACGAAAAAGCAAGCAAGCTTAAAAAAAATAAACAAACCAAAAACAAACGAGCAAACAAAGAAACAAAAAGCAAGAAAGCAACCAAACAAACAAAACGTATGCTGTCATAGTCATAATAATTGATCTGTAATTGAAAAATGTGTATTTTTGTTCTTTAGGTAATCCTTCTAGAGCCGTGTTACGAGCCTTACAAGGTTGTGGCGGGATTAGCGGGGGCAACCGTGCGCTATGTTCCCCTAATTCCAGTAAGTAGCAATATCTTTTATTACAGTGTGGTTCAAAATAACTCGCCTATGAAATTTGCTTTGATGAATATTAATTAAATGATTTGACAAGTGAATGCTCTTGAGCCAATAATCGACAGTCTACTGAATAGAATTTAGTTTAAAATTCATACTATAAATTATGAATGTGTCGGTAAAAGAAAGGCATCAAGCTGTAGGATTTTTGAATCATCGGAATTTTAAAAATTGGTAAAAAAAAAAATTATTTTATTCTATTATCAATATTTAACCCACACTGATGGCTTTATATATACATGAATATTTTACACTCTTTACCGTTGAGGAAAATCTGTAAATTGCTTGTTCAGTACTAATTCATTAATTTTTAAAACCATTCAAAAGTGCATGACAGTGTCTGTCGTTAGTTTATGTCAATAAGTATCCTTAAAAACAACAGCGGAGTGGTTGGAAGGCGAAACAGGATGCCAGTTTACATTCTGGGTAATATGTTAACATATTCTAGCAGTAGAAAAGTATATCTTTATTAACTTTGTTTTTCAGAAAGAAGGATCAAACGAAAGTGATGACTGGAAGTTCAACCTTGAAAACCTGAAGGCTGCATTTAATGAGAAAACAAAAGCCATTGTTGTTAATAATCCTATGAACCCACTGGGAAAGGTGTGTACCTTATCCTTTATATGAAAATATGATATTTCTAATACGCAATTAATATTTACAACTTACCAAATGATACGTATAATCAATTTCATAAATATTTTTGAAATACTAGTGTATAAAACGAATAAAACTGTACATGTAATAAATATCACGTATTAATATACCGAATCATTCTTCTTCTTTTTTTAACTTAGAACGCAATTTTTAACACAGTCCTGATGATATTAATCATGTTAATTGTAGGTTTTTACCAGAGAAGAGCTACAGGAGATTGCAGATCTTTGCGTACGATTCGATGTGCTCTGTTTCTCTGACGAAGTTTACGAATGGCTTATCTATGGGGAGAGACAACTTGTTCGAATGGGTGAGCTGCCTTAAAAGGTTAAACTATTAGATTGAATGCAAAAAATACCTGTTAAATCTAGCTGTATTTCGCACAGCCTGTTTAAACCAAGGTAAAAGATACTTGTATTAATTTCAGCCACTCTTAATGGGATGGAAGACCGAACAATTACAATGGGCAGCGCTGGCAAGACCTTCAGCGTCACGGGGTGGAAAATTGGGTGGGCTATCGGCCCCGCCCACTTGATCTCCGCCATGCATTTGTTCCATCATTTAGCTGTCCGTGGAACACCATCTGTGCTACAGGTTAATATGCAACGACAAAAATGTAGGGAATGAATATAATTCCCCGACTAAATTTTAATTTTTGCTGTTTGTTTTAAAGGACTAGTGTACGCAAAATAAGTCAAACTTGTATACATGTGCATGGTCAAAATGTTTTTCATTATCATAGACTATATTCTTTCAAATCCATTTGAATCAATTAGGAAAAAAGTGTTCTTTGCAATTAAAGTGAATCTTCTTACAGGAAGCACTAGCAATAGCTTTCGAAACAGAGGAAAGTCGAATTGGAAATCCCGACTGCTACTTCAGCTTGCTGTCCAAGCAGATGGAACAGAAACGGAACGAACTGTCAACTTACCTGAGTGACGCTGGTCTCCAACCAATCACACCCGGGGGAGGCTACTTCATTGTGGCTGACATTTCATCTATAGGTATAATCATTACAGCAAGTACTGAGTTTACACAGTATTTGTACTGGATAAAAATTTGAGTGTAATTATTCGTAGACTGGGTTTTTTTCTGCGAGTGCAAATTTTTGCGTTTCTGTTCCATTCCATATTCAGTTTATTTATTTTCAAATTCTATTTAATTGCAATTTCTGAATTGATGACTAGAAGATTTGTATACACAAATTTCTGCGAATGTATTTTTTCTGAAATGATACCTCTCCATTTAGCCCATCCCGCAGGGAGAAAAATCAGTTATACGCGGGATGTCATACGTATAATAATAAGACATAAACGAAAATTACGACCCACTGAGCCTATACATTTAGGACAATCCACGAATATTGTCCCTCGCGAAATAAACGATTCTATCGTACTTTATTTTCTCAGATACTGAGGATGGTGTAAATCCGAACAGCCGGGAAGCATACGATTCACAGTTTGTTAAGTGGGCTATAAAGGAGAAGGTATGGACATTTTTGCATCGAAGATAATCATTCAATTGTAACTACTTATATCTACAGAAGTGTATCATTCTGATTTAATTCTTACAATGCATACTACATATATCTGTAGTTGCATGCTTTGAAAGAAAATCTACAGTAACTTTTAAATTTATTGTCTCTACATTGCAACTAAAGCATCATGATGCACGTAATTAACATTAATTTCACAACACATACTTTAGTTGATAAATGTTTTATTTTTTGAAATATATTATATAGAAAACACGTTTTAAATCAATGCAAACCCAATCAAAGTATATAAAACACAGATGAACATTACAGTCGATGTCAAGTTGGTAGTAAGACTAATAACTTGGCATTTTCTTCTTGCAGAAAATTACCCTGATACCCCTGTCTATATTCTACAGCGAAGAGCACAGACATTACGGGGACAAATTTGTTCGAGTTTGTTTTGCAAAGGTATATACTGTAAACCAACTTTTTTTCGCGAGGTTCACGAGAGCTAGCCTCGTCGTCGTCGTACTTGTATACATGTAAATATTTCACTATTTGTGAAATTTCCAACAGACTTTTATTATATTTTTAACCTCATTAAAAATGGAAAACCAACAAAGGTTGATATTAATTAGCTGTAAATGGTATTTTATATATCTGCTAGACTGATAGTCATTACTTTAGGTTACGTGCAGTGCACTCAATTCTTCGTTAATACATAGCAAAGCTGTTTTAAATAATTTCGATTTTTCATTTTTTCTGTTTTCCAGACAGAAGATTCGCTTCAGAAAGCTAGAGGAATATTGAAAAACTGGAACCATACACACGAAAATGGCATAACTAATGGACACAATGGGCACAATGGGGTTCTTAATGGTAACGGAATGAATGGAATAAAGTAAAATTTACATAGTCCAAGAAATGACAGTATCAGTTTAGCCCCTTATAAAAGGATCTCTTAAGGAAAAATAATCTCGTAAGGAAAACAGATCACTTGATGCTACTGCTGGATTTTATGGCTATGGAGAAGAATATATACTGTGTTAAAAATGACTATGTGAATCTTACGAGGAACACCAGTCAAACATTCCAACCAAACAACAAAATTTGTTGTTTTGATGCTTTACATGGCTTTGTATTTGTTACAAATGTAATATAAGATTATACAATCAGAAGATTATCACAAAAATTTACTTTACTTTACATTATGTATATATGCCTTCGTTATTTTTTCAAATAAATTGTTATACAATGATTTTTCATTGCAATCAAACTTGATATCCGTGTTTCAGTTGATTGATTGTTTATGTTTCACGCTTTATGGAGAATATTTCTTGCATATGATGATACAAACTGCCAGTAAAGGACAAAACTTTAAATCTGAACTTTGGACCCAATTTTGTTTTTACTTACAATCGAGATACTTTTACATAAAATCACGTACTTCTGTGGTAATTATAAGACTTGACGACGTGGCTTTGGGAGTTGCCTAAAAGATTTATACATGCATTAATACTGTTGTCTCGAGTACTAAAATTGTTGATAAACATGAATACTTTGGACACCTAAGGAAAACGGCGCAAAAATAGGTCGTTAAAATTCTACAGATAATTGTTATAGAATTTGATATTTTGTGGTCTGTACTCCATTGGGTTGTCACCATTCCGCTTACTAGTCTTTGGATTGATTGCAATAATAGATATCATGTTTTACCTAGTCATGCCTGTTATTTCTTGACAAACATTGGCCAACGTAAAAAAGCCTCCAATGATGCTTAATGCTTAGCATAATTTATGTTTCGACACAAACGTACAATCTTAGTTTGTAATGCATTTGGCACATAAAATGGAATAGAAATGAAGATAAAAATCTGCTGTTGACATACTCCAGCATCGCATGCATATCAATGGAAGTTAACCACTTCATGGTGGTGAACTTCGTATTACTGTTGGTTTGAAGGGTGATTTTTACAACTATAATTTTTTTTTCATGAATCAGCAGAATATTCAATAGATTAACGTTTAATAAACTGTAACTCATTAAAAGGATTTGACGGATTATTGTAATGTCAAAAAATGCTTGCAATTTAGATATATGACAAAAAATATCGCGTGTTTAAAGTTATATTCAAAATATTATTACTTATATCAAAATCAGTCTAAAACTTTATATCAAACTATTCATCTTAATTTTTTTTTTTTGGGGGGGGGGGGGGGGGGGGGGGCATGATTCCTTGAAGTTATGCAGATGAGCAGATGATATAATAATTCATGAAAGATGATTGAAAAACAATGTCAAAGTTCGTCGGTGACGTTGCTCGATCCAGTGAACAGGGCCTTGAAACCCCGTGACTAGCCATACCGTTAGTCATGTGGCCTAGGACACTTCGATGCTATTTTGTCACATCATAAAGATATTGAAGCGCGAAGACTGAGTGGCATCAAGTAATTGGTTCACTAAATTCCCTTGACAGTTGTTTTTATTCTCGTTTATTCAAGAAATAATACCTAGTATATGCACTATATCGTATACGACATGTAGGTTACATGAGCAATATCTCAAAATTTGTTGTTCGGTGGTACTTATAACATCTACTCTATCTCTCTTATAATACTTTTTTTCCCCTTTAAAATAACGATTTCCATAGTAACGATCTGCTGGGCAAGATCGCGGATCAAATAATTCCGATTTTAATCAGAGCGTTCCCTTTGTAAATCTTTACATATCCACTACTTGCATTGCCATATGAAGCACAATTAAGAAAACCTCAATTATTTGTTTAAATTGACATTTCTCTTTCAAGAATCGGTTTGAATATTATTTACGTAAAATAAGTAAACCAATTTATAGAAGTACCGTTTTGAAAATAAGAAAGTGGCATTTTGCAATTTTCAACAAAATTAAAATACTGGCTCTGTAATTTAATAATATGATATTGAAATGCATTAATTAAGCCCTTTTCTCAAATTACATTTTAGGTGCATGCATCATACTACAACCTGTTAAATATAAAAGTTATTTTAGGAATGAATTTGATAGCTTCTAAATTTAAACGAATATTATATTTCCATCAATACTTAGTATTTTATATTTTATCCAACCTTTATCCAGCCGCGTTTATAGCCACTGACAAAGCCGAATTACGAGCTATCCAGTATATCCGAGTATGAATACTGATACGCATTCTTTGAATTTTATATTTTAGTCCGTGCTTTCGTTGCAGCTATTTTATAAAATGTTCAGATTGATCACAATATAATCCAAGAATATAGATAAGTATTCCTAAAAATTATCCCTTCGACACCCCCCGGGGGGGGGGGGGGGAGGGGAGAAACTTTTTGATCCGCGCATGTATAATATATGACACCATTCTACAATTCATACGTTATTCATTATAGGTATTTTAATAATTAAAATGTTGTCACTTAAAAGTTTATGTACTATGTTCTAATTTCCTCAAAAAAATTAAATGCGGATTGGCACCTCAGGTCATCATGAAGTAGGGAAAAAGTATCATGCATAACCTATTTCTCCTAGCCAATCGAACAGACTTTATAGGGTATCGGGAGAAAATGTACCCCCGAATGATGCATGAGTTTTAATTTATACAGATAATGTATTATATACTTATAATACTGAAATACCCCATTGATTCTCCAGTCTATTACTACCATGCTCTGCTTGTAGCTATAGATAAAGAGAACAAACGGTGTTTATTGAGATACACGGTACTTCAATAGTGTAACAATGTATCTCTTGTACTGATCAAATTCAACGTTGCCAGAGTAGACACTGTACTTTATTTCAGTCTTAGTAAATTTTAACTATAACACGACCACCTTATAAAGTACCGTTCTTTTCCAAAGCGCGAAGACAGACAGACACACTTAAGTAAGTAACTTTTCTTATTATATAATAATTCATATTCTGTTAGTATCCTACTTCTGAACGCCATAGATTTGTACATGACTTATTGAGAGACGCACATTAGTAGCTAGTGAATAATTTAATATAAAGTTGATATCATTCATGACCTTATATTCACCGAATGTGTTATTAACATTAGGATTTCCATCTTTTTTTCGAATAATGAACGACTAAGTGGTTTTAATGCATATAACATATTATATGGTCAAAAAAGTGGGGGTTTTTTGGTGAAATTGTTTGTGAGAAGATATTTTTATCATTAATTCTGTGTCATTTGTCGTTCTATGATATGTTATTTTAATTGAAGAATACGTATCTTGATTAATGTTTGTAACTGGTTATACTTACTAATATAAAATAAACAAATAAATATATAAATAAAAACAAAACAAATATCAGTGAAAAATGCTTCATTTACAGAAGAACAGTATATACTTCTTCATAATATTTGTCAGAACTTTTTACGCAAATATAATCACGTATCCTTCCTGCATATTAAAAACGAATAAATTCTCAATGTACATGTTCAATCAAATGAATCTTCACCATTGTTATGATCCCTGAATTCTGAGATTAGAAATAAAATGCATTAGAAAGTAATAGCAATCGCGGTAGTTTACTATAGGATCCCATGAATGTCAGAGTAACATAGTTATGCAAAAATGAAAACTCATTGTAATTGTGTACAAAAAAAAAACCCGGATGTGAACAGTGGCGGGAAATTCTAGAGAGTATAAATATGTGATATGTAGACATACATGTACTGTGCATTCTGTTAAAGGTTTTTCCTTTATTAATTGTTATAAATACGAGTAAGTTTAAACTGCGTTTGAAAATGCACTTCCGTGAAACAAACACGAATATTATTGTTCGTCAGAGTACGTGTATATATATGTTCAAGTGAATGTTCAAGTACTTAAATGTAAATGGGCTAGATATCTGTACATTGTATGAATATAGTATCATGTCCCTTCCCCATTTCCACTTGCACCCAATCCCACCCCAACCCAAATAACCCTCCCTCCCCATTGAAAAAAAACAACAATAAAACACATTGTTATTAAATCATTATATCAAAGAGAGTTTGTTTACAATTGTCGATACAACGCTGTTTGTTCTTGTGTCACTAATAGAGCAGTATCAGTATTTATAGTACTTCCTCAACATCCTTGAAGTTTGTGTAAAAAATGTTCTTTCCAACAGAGAAAATGATGTTGATGAAAAAAAATGGTAACAATATGTAACTTTAGAGAAATATCCGCTGTCAATTTCCCAAATAAACAATGCATAGCTTGTTCATGTATAACTGTTCCGCTGATAGAGTCAAATAAAGCAATATCATAACCTTGCTAAACAGTGGTTTAACACAGTCCCTGAAGTCGGAAGTACATGTATCAATATGACATGTACTATTATTTCGCATGTATTTTAAATAAATACTACAATCTTATTTATAAACAGAACAATATGATGACATTTGTTTTCAGTATGTCAGGATCCACGCATCACATCAACATGGACAGGGTCTATGGTGGAAGAAAAAAGGGTAACATTTGGTATGCAAAACAAACTCTCTTTCATCAACAATCTATATATAGTGCATGGTTTTTAACTATACGTCCTTAATTAGCCCCAACTTGTGGGGATAATACTTGTACATAAAATTTACACTAGATTACATATCTTGAATTTCTTAGAGAATTAAAATTATACTGCTTATTAGAAAATAATAGGTTACCTTTAATTTCTTAAGGGAGGATATCTTGAAACTGTCTGCAGAAAACGGTGCACTAAATTTGGCGTTGGTGAGTTTGAATAAATCAATTCGTTATTAATAGAGAATATAATTATATGTACCTTATTTCATATTAACATTACTGATAATTGCCTAGCAATGAAAATTCTCGTAGTCATGTCACTGAGTGCCAGAATGAGACATTTAGAAGCTATTTTTGATTTATTTCCTTTTCTAGTAACAAGAGTACACTAATCAAAGTTTCAATTTATGCATTGAAAGTGGAAGTTTAAAAATTATACATGTATTTGTACAGCCATATTTTTCTTCCTCAGGGTTTTCCTGACTTTGCACCACCAAGTCACGTGGTGGAGGCCTTGGGACATGTGACATCTTACTCTAATCACATGATTCACCACTACACCAGAGCTGCAGTGTGTATAGGGCGTACATCGAATTGTCTAGAAATGTTAAAGGGACATGGCCACGATCTGAGCTGAACTTCCTATTTTTCACTTAACTGTCTTCAGAAAATATTATATTCATATGCATTACAATTGAGATGTGCCATTCGTGCTAGAAACAAGCTCTTAATTGTTTTCAAAATAAACTTGAAATCTTGCTTGTAACTCAACAACTGAAATTGGATTTTTGGTCGTTTATAAGAAATGCCTTATTAAAGCATAACAAACATAAAAAAAATGAAAACTAGATAATATGGATCTGTATAGTAACTCTGTAGTAGCTCTTAAAGGGAAAATACAATGTATTCAATAAAAACCACCACTTTAATGATGAATGTTTTAATATGTTTAATATAATTAGGGGCACCAACGCTTTTGCAAGATACTCTCAAAGTTATACGGCCGACTGCTGAAGCGGGACATCGACCCAATGACGGAAGTTCTGCCGACAATCGGTGCGTACGACGCCCTGTTTACGACATTCCAATCCTTAATCTGTCCGGGAGATGAGGCAAGTTGTACTTTAAGCTGTTGCTTAGGCTGCTTGGTCTTGGGGAAATGACCATTTGAATTTTTATACTAACTTAATTATTATCCTTGAGATTAGTTAAACTTTTACCAAATTACACCCGAAAAATTGGCATATTTTCAATGACTCTACAGAATAAAACTATTGTTTTCTGCTTCTAAAATTATGCCCTCCAGTTTTGGATCAGTCAGCCTTGAGCTGAGACAAGATTATTTTGAAAACCGAAAGTTAAAATGTAAATTTAGCACGAGAAAAAACTAATATCTTTAATAATAGGCCTATCTTCAATTGATGTCTTCTGAAATAATCAATGTTTGCAAAATTTGTAAAGTGAAGAGTTTTTTGTTGTATAATAACAGTCCATTTTTAGAAGCATTTATCGCTTGGAACATATGTATATATGACAATGAATTTTATCATATTTCAGGTTGTGTTAATAGAACCCTGCTATGAGCCATACATTGAACTCGCCCGACTTGCAGGAGCTTCGATCAAATATGTTCCTCTTATTCCTGTAGGTGACCCTTGAGGCATGCAAAACAGCAAAGATCTAAATACCGTATATGTTTTCATTTGTAATTATGTAATGTGTACGTGCAAATGTTACAGATAGCAGATTCAGAATATCTTATTTAAATTAGATTGGTACATGCACTGTTCTTTTGTGTATGAAGTTGAGGTAGATATCAATGGACAAAATTAATTTGTATGGAGCAAGTGTGTTCAAAACTCGACCTAGAAAAAAACTCTTGCATGCATTATTTTTCTCTGATTCAGAAAGAGAACTCAACAAGCAGTGATGATTGGGTATTTGAGCTTCAAACCTTGCAGGCAGCATTCAGCTCAAAAACGAAGGCCATTGTTGTGAATACACCAATGAATCCATTGGGCAAAGTATTATTGAATTTCATTCTTCTTTACCTTGAATTTGAACAGTATAATTATCAGGTTACTTTCATCTTCTCGAATATTATCAAACTTGAAAATTTATTCGAGCAACGTGTTGGTCCAACGTTGTTAAATGATCACGTACTGAACGTTTTATCATCATTTAGCAACGTGTCTGTCCAACTTTGTTCAATGATCACGTACTGAACGTTTTATCATCATTTTAGCTCACCTGGTCTTTCAGTTCTAGGATTTCTTGCATTGCGTTTTGTATTTTTACACGAACATGGATTCTTATAGGTATTTAACAGAGACGAGCTGCAAGCCATTGCCGATCTGTGTGTCAAATACGACACACTCTGTTTTGCAGATGAAGTGTACCAATGGCTAGTGTATGGAAACAGGAAACACCTTTACATTGGTAAACTTAACTGTACCCAATATTTATACCCAGCTTCATAATTCCTGGCTGTGATTCAAAGCAAGACAACTTCTTTACTTGCTGGTGAATTTTCACTTACTCAATAATGTATTTAAACAATTTAGAAAGTAACTTATACTGTTTAAATTGACATCTCTCTCAAGTTATTCATTTATTTACACAACTTTTAAAGTTAACATCGAATTAGTCGTTTTGTTTTCTTTTAAGTAGAACTACTCAATTTGATGTAAATGTTTGTATTATATCATCTTTAGTAAATGGGGACATGATTATGCATTATTTTTATCAAACTCCAAGTCTGCATCGATACACAGTTTTTAAAATTAACATTAAATTAGGTTAAAGTTTAAGAATATTTTGTAGGCATAATTCGTTAAAACAAGAAAAGGGGGAAGAAGATAATGTATTAAAAAATAATGACAATAAAAAATACCCCAACGATTGGAATTTTCACCAATCTGTAAAATTGATAGACAAAAAAATTCTGTCGTTTAGCTACCTTGGATGGAATGGCCGAGAGAACCATAAACATAGGGAGTGCAGGGAAAACATTTAGCGTAACGGGCTGGAAAACGGGCTGGGCAGTTGGTCCCGCCAATTTAATGGACGCCCTGCAGAGCTTCCATCATTTGACAATACGGGGAGGGGTGTCAGTTTTACAGGTACAGTTTGCGGAAAACAACTGGCCTTCCATTGATTTCAGTCGAGTTACCACGTAAATGATCAATGAATATATTCAAACTCGCACAGGATTATAACTACAGATTGTTTAATTGCAGTAATGATTACATTATACAACATTGTTACTGCAAAATTGTCATTGAGTTGTGGAATTGGTCCTTTACTATACATGTATGGTTAATGACTCTAATAAGACATGCACTGTCTCTGATGACACGAGGAAATTAAGTCATTGTTCCCTTTTAAAGAGATATGGGAAACCTTCATTTTGTAACATGTCCTTTTTCGAAATAAACAATAAAATACAGTGTGAAAGATATTCAACAGGTTTGTTTAAGCATTATAGAGCAAGACGTAAAATTAAACATTATTCATAAAATCCCAGATCTGCCATGTGAGATTTAAAGTTTTAATTTTATCTCATAAATCACTTGTTTTTGCTTTGATAGGAAGCACTTGCAATTGCATTAGAGAAAGAGGAGGAGCTCCTAGGGAGTGAAGAAAGTTATTTCAGGCAGCTACCAAATGAAATGCAAAATAAAAGGGACCAACTGGTGGAGTATCTCCAAGAGGCCAAACTGGACCCAGTCATGCCAGGGGGTGGCTACTTTATCGTGGCGGACATCTCCAAGCTAGGCAAGATACGGGGTGTTTATATTTGAACTGGAGGGTTGTTATTTGGTTATAGATCATATGTTCTGGCTTAAAGTAAGGGCGAATTAATCAAACATTGAAAGGAGCTTGCGTTGTTTATTCATAAGTTTTTTTTTATTTTTGCTAAAATAAATTTGGAATGATTATTCTCCTAAATATTTCATTTACTTAAATAGTGATAAATAAAAAAAAAAGTTATGGGGTTTTTTTTCTCGACAGAATCTGGTATTAAGATGGACGAAACGGCCCAGGAGGCGTTCGATGTAAAATTCGTTAAATGGGCAATTGTAAAGAAAGTATGTAGCCGTCACAGGAGTGCATGAGTAATTAACACCACTAGTACATTGTTTCATTCTTCTGGATTTTGTTTTATGCTACTTCCGGACTTTATTTTATGTTTCCGGACTTTATTTTTCAGAAGTTCACAGTCATCCCGCTCTCCATATTCTATTCTCAAGAACACCGACAACTTGGAGAGAAGTACGTCCGTATCTGTTTTGCAAAGGTATGTACTGGGTCGATTGGATGTAAAGTAAATAAAGTCCATATGTCAAGTCGATTTTAGAATCCTAAGGTTTCAAATACTATACTAATTCTGCAATACGTCCACATTTTACAATAACCTTTTTACAGTTCAATGACCATTATTTCGCGAAGATAAAAGATTCACAATGTACATCTCGTGCACACCGTTGAAGAAATTATTTGAATATCATTTTTTCCTAATATTTCAGA
Organism: Magallana hongkongensis; assembly: GCA_016163765.1. Lineage (NCBI taxonomy): Eukaryota > Metazoa > Mollusca > Bivalvia > Ostreida > Ostreidae > Magallana > Magallana hongkongensis. The sequence continues at coordinate 23,614,275 of WFKH01011801.1, forward strand.
CTGATGAAACTCTCAAAAAAGCAAAAGAAGTATTGACAAAATGGAAAAAAAGCAAATAAAAAGAATCTTCTAATACTCAGTAGTGTCATTTAAATTGGATTCTGACTATCATGCATTTACACATTTAATCTTGAACTGGAATATTAATTGCTGTTTCATTTCTCTTGAACACCAGAAAGTAAACAAAACATTAATATTGTGATCTTGTCTTACTTTAATGAATCCATGTCCCTGGCATTTCAAAACCGTTTTTATCTCAAGTGGATTAGATATATATCCCCCATCTTGGAGCAATAAAAAAGAACTTGATCAAATGTTGCAGAGATATTAATTTTTTGCTTGTATACATTTTTTATATCATAAATTTAACGATGCATATCCATAACGTGCTCTCATTCTGTAAACACAAGAGATATAGGTTTCCAAATTAGACTACACGACGTTTTATGCATAAATCTTGACCATTTACTGTGCTATGTTGTACATTTTTGGTATGAATGGGTCTAGACTCCATCCTAAAAATACTTTTAAAAAAGGAAAAGTTTTCACTCTTTTTATTATTGATTCATTAAAGTGGAGTCTAGACCCATTATGGGTAAAATCTCGTGGTTTTTACAAAAACCTAAAACTTTATTTATAATTGTCAAACTATTAAAGTTTTTCACGGAAAATAATATGTCAATGTAGCTCAGTGTGATAGGCGGAGGATTGTAGACAGTGCCTCTCGGCTGAGAGGGTGTTCGAATCATAATGGTCATATTCTTTTCTTTTTTTAATTTCTGCGCTTTGGTTTCCTTTTAGGTAAACCTTTTCAAATTTTTTTTATACAATAGATTTATTTGGGAAAATATTTTAAAACTGTCAGATAACGAAAAAAAACAAAAAAAAAAAAAACAAAACACAATCTTCTTGTCCACTCCAAATAATGTCAAATAAACAAAAGCGCTAGCACAGTCGGAAATTGAGATCACGTTGTAATGTAGAGAAAAGAAACATAGAAAAGTATAAAGTATAAATGTATGTTTGTTGATAATCAGGTAATGATGTTCTATATTATAGTAATTACAAGTACTGATGCACACATTCAAATGTACGATTTTTTTTATATAAGAGATGTACATAAGTCGTTTAAATACCCGGTATCCTAGGTGCGGGGGATTTGACAGGCATTGTACACTCTTCTCCTTAACAGTACTCCGCGACTTGAACTAAAAAACAGTTCAGGCTTTAACCAAATGTTACATAATTGTGGTTGAATAAATGTAGTTACAGTTCGTCTTGAGTTGTAGTTTATGTGCATGTATATGTAATGCATTTATTAGTAAATGTAGGTGATTGATCTTTAATTGTAACAAAGTTATGTTTAAAATGTGAACGCAACACATTTACCGGTAAATGTAGGCTTTCTGTTACTAGGAACATTGTTTGATAGTTGAATTAAAACAGGTAAAAGTTAAAAGCGTACACGTACAGTATGAAATAAGGGTAAAGAAAGGCCCGGAGGTACCTACTGACAGTCTTATTAATGAAAAATGGGACACCATCATTCAACATATACAAGTACATTAAAGCAATACATTGTTACAATCTTTTAAAGATCAATAAAAAACCAGATCCACTTTGCCACCCAACATATCTTTAATCTGGTCAACACTGTTAGGTAACTTTCAGTAGAAAAGTAGAAAAGAAACAAGTTTCCCATCAGAATCAGTCACAGTACAAAGCAAAAACAATCAAATAACACACAATAGTTTCAAGTTTTATTATTCAACAACATCTGTAGGTATGTAAAAACAGTTATATTATATATATATATACATATTTCATTATCTTACATCATAAAATGCACATGACAAGAGGCCATAATGTTGATGTTTCCAAGTGTTTGTGGAACATGTTGTTGACAGATACAGCAGTATGTGTATCCAATTAAAATCATGATGAATGATATGGATTAAAAAAAAAATAAAACAGCCAGTGCTAAGATAAAATTGTCCACTCTATGGTCACATGAACTTCACAGCGAACGTTGCAAGTACACTTGGGCCATTGAATCTGTAAATGAAGTACTTTCAAGTTACTATACTACTTATACTAATTTTCATGTGACATCCTATTTAGTACATGTTTATCAAAATTAAACAGTATTTAATCAGAGTGCATAGGTACCTCACCTAGAACAGGTCCTTATTTGAAACTCTCTCTCCTTTCCCCCCTCTCTCTCTCCTTTCCTTCCTCTCTCTCTCTCCTCTCTCTCTCTGTTATTTACCCTTTTCTAGCATTATTTTATCAGTAATATCTGTTTATTTTGTTCTAATATCCTTTGAATATCCTTGAAATATGTTTCAAACTTATCTTAACCTACCTGTAAACTTCTTGTTGGTGGTCTTTTCTGTTTATCTTCTATCGTATGGAGATCGGGATCTTCTGTAGGAGGGGGATCTTAAAACATAACAAATCAAATATAGATCAATCATCAATGTGAAAATATTGCTAATATTATATACACTTTGAATAGTTTTATAAACAATATTATAAGCAATATTGTTTCTAAAATTACCTTATTCTATGTCAGGATGTTTCCGTTTTTTAATCAGTTAACATGATTATTTGCAATGGAAGAAACATCTACTTTGTTTGAAATGTTTACACACCTATGAAAACTTATAGAGCTTTTTTTGTTTGAACCGTTCACATACCTAGGGCACTTTTTGTTTAAACTGCTCATATACATAGAGCTATTTCTTGTTTGAACTGTTCACATACATAGTTATTTCTTTATCAGAACTGTTATACGTACCTTGAGCGACTTCGGCTTCTGCTCCTTCTTCTTGGAGAGGGGCTTCTTCTTCTTGGGGAAAATGGACTCCTTCTTCTAGGTGATGGGGATCTGAAGAATAATATCAAGGAATACATTTTGGAATCTTTACAGCTTTACAGTCTCTTGCTCTTGTCTTAATATATGTATTACACCTACATGTATTATAATATGCCATAAATTTCAAATCTTTTTTTTTATTTTTTTCCCCTCAAAACTATGGCACTACACAAAAGCAATATAAGGAAGGTCCAAGAGGTCACATTTACAAAAAGAATAAGAAAGAGCAATCTCCCAAATAAAAGCTTTCTAAAGGTGTTTTCCTGTATGATTATGCAAATGTGTAAAATAATTAACTACAAACTATACATAAAACAACAATTAAAAACAGAAAATGGGTTAAACTTCTAAAGAAATTTTTTTCCCTGGTAAATGTTGAAAACTTGAAACAATATGATGTCATGCAATTAATACATCATCCTGCGCTACATTGACTTTGGCGTGTCTCAAGTAAATCTGCAGTATGACCCACCATTTTACAAAATAAAAATTTGAATATGATGAAGTGCTCTCCCCCCCTTCCCCCAACAAACAAATTTGATGAAACTCATGGTTAGTAGAAAGCATATAAGCAAACAGACTTTAAACCAGAACAAACTGGTTTTAACTGACAACCCTGTACCCTTGTCAAGCTGCTGTCCTGACGATAAGAGGAGGTGCTAAAGTTGAGATGCTGACGCTGACCCATGGAGAAAGGGAAACTAACATGATGTGTGTGTGTCGAAGAGAGGCGTTGTAAAAAAGTAGGTATCAAACATAAGGGCTGTTCAGACAATTCAACATAGTCCTTTTTAATTTCTCTCTAGCATTGAGGTCTTTTAAAGAATCATTTTTCACTTAACCTTCATCTTGGAAACAAGTGAAAACTTTCATTTTATTCTACATTCTTAATAAAAATGGATTATTTAATAATTGATAAAACTTGAAAGATTACTTAGAAAAAATAAAAAGAATGAACCCTTATTTAAAATGTTTGAAGTCTTCAGATTCCACCCCCCCCCCCCCCCCACCCAACAATCAAAATAGTTTTCACAAATTGACTATGATTGAATATGACTGAACATGAGCTGCTCTGGGTGAATTTTGATCCCTAAGGCCATAGTACTCTTGTTGACGCTGACGGCTGTCGTTGCAGCGCTGATTAAAGACAGCTGCAGGTTGATATCAGTTGATAGAACAGTGGGATGTTGATCAAGTTGATCAGCAATGTTGATTAGGGCAGACGTTGACCAGGGGAGAGATACGATGACGCCGACTGGCTGGGGGCATAAAGGGAAAGCCTGTAATGGGTTCACATCAGTCAAGGTTAAAATGACAAGACAGACAGAAATCACAGTTATGGTAATATATCATTTTCTTTAAACAAATGTCAAAAAAATCTTTTTCTGCATTTTTTAATCTAGATGTAACTGGCTTTCTTAAGTCTAAACATTTTAAACAGTTTTCAAATCAGTTGATTTGGATTTTTTTGAAAATATTTTTAACTTTTTTTGTCTCCTTTAATAGTTGTATGCTTGAATGCATTACACTAAAGCAAATTTAATAGGACCTATCCAGTTAGAGATATAGATTTAAAAGTGTTGTGAACTACCATAACAAAATGAAGGGACAACATACATAAAAAAATGATTTTGTTCAGTCACCTTTTGCTGAAACTTAAATCATTATTAGCATCAACATGATCAAATACAATCATATATAACAATGGTCAAAATAAATGCATTGTTTGCATAAAACATTCAAAAATAAAAGCAAACATATATAATGAAATTGTGAAAATTAATTTTTTTCTTCATAAAAACAAATTCCCTACAAAAGTACAAATGCAACATTTTAGATTGCATAAGTATTGTGTTTTTAATTTTTAAATTAATAGTTTGAAGTGAGTTTTAAAGAAAAAGCCAAAAATGTGCATTTCAGATGCCATAAGGCCATATAAAATTAATGTTTAGATTCTCATCCTGATTTGCAAAAAATATGGGGCGGGTGGGCGGATTTTATTTATTATTTTTTGTTTTTATAAAAACACCTTTTTCACTGTTCATGTTCTATAAATAACTGCTCTATTCTTTTAAGTTATTCATGTTAATATGAGTACACAACCCCAGTTATAATCTTTAATTCCATTTTATTTCTACTTAACTGTTAATGCATAAAGACATTTGTATCCTTATGATAACAAACATGACTGGAATCCAAACGATAATCCACATGTTTAGGCAGCCATTAAAATGTTTTGAATTTTTTGTAAACCGAGCCCGACTTTTTTTCCGAATTTTTTTTTCCACACAATTTTTTGTTTAAAACAAAATAAAATGCATCAGGGCGGGCCATTTTCAGAGGGGCGGGCGGGGATGAGAATCTAAAATTTAATTTAATGTGGCCTAACCATAATTATAATTTCTCTTGATATACGTAGTTGCATAATATTTTGTATTCGATCATGAAATTCACATGGTAGAAAAAAAAGATTTACCGTAAAGTCGCGTGTATAACACGCACTTTTTTCAGCCAAAATTTGATCAAAAGTGGGGGGTGCGTATTGTACATAGGACCAAAATTTTACCCCATTTTTTCAAGCCGTGATTCTTGATACCACGAGAGTAGTGACTGCCGATATAGTGTGTTATGCAAGTTGTATGAGTGTTTACTGAATTTACTGCGTCAGAAATACCTTATTCTTAGTTTTATTTCCATATATTGAAATATTTATCCTCTCTCAACACTATTCCTTGCATCAAACAAGTTTAAAAATCGCCAATGTATTCGCCATTACGTAAGCAGCCACCTGTTGACTCGGCGTGTAGTCAATGTTTGTTTAATAATTTCCGGTGTCAGAAGCATGCACCTGTCTTGTGTCGGACTTCACAGGGTGTTTTCAAGTGCATAAAGTTTAGCAATTATTATAATTTTATTTAACTTGATTACTTTGTGTCCAGTTATGCAGTTAAACGTTATTGCTTTACATGGACACTGCTAAAAATACATCGATCATTTGTACGACTTGATAATGACGATATACGACATACATACGTTTCTTCACAATGTTTATTTAACAACAATCAAAGAGTTTGACTATAATTAATCAACTAAATCATTTCCCTTGATGTTGTTTTGGTTTATACATGTATCTGCAAACATTATTACTTTTAAGCACTAAGCTCAGTTGCCATTCTTCTCTACCAGTCTACATATGATGATCTTCAACTTCTCCGCTGTTGTATAAGAAACTCTTTCTTTACGAAGTGTCAAATGATATTTGATACCGCCCATGAAAATCATACCGTCCATTTTAAGTAAACTTGTAAGAACTTTGACTCTAATATCGTTTGGGCCATGTTCCAATCACGAAATTACAGTAATTGCGCTTGGGTTATAGAATTATTATTAAACATTGATAGTTATTTGGGTAAATGGCGGCCGTCAATTTTCATCGTCTGAGCTATGTTCCGATCACAAAATTACAGAAATTGTGCATGGATTATAAAATTATCATGAAACATCGAGGGTTTTGGGAGAAATGGCGGCCGTTGATTACGCCATTTTTAGAGTGCGTATTATACATAGGACCTGCTGTTTTTTCGCCATTTTTTGGTCAACTTTGGGGGATGCGTATTATACACGAGTGCGTATTATACACAATACTTTACGGTATTTCTTTGTGGAGGAAAGGGTCTATTGATTAAATGTCTGATATTAAAGGCCGAACATTTTACAAACGCCCCCTTTTTTACCTATACAAAGTTCAAAATGATGCCGCTTGTCAATCAAGTTTGAAACAATAGCACCCAGTTTGATTGACGTGATCGTCCGAGCGTGATCTGGCCAGGTCCGCGGATTTTTGTTTACTGGCAATTTACAACGTTGTCTTTGATGTCTTCCGTCACGTATTAAAAGGGGAGATTAAAAATTGAATTTTTAACATTACTGGTATTAAAATTGTGTATGAAAAATAATGATTCAGTAATTGAATGAAAATACGAGATTTATATTTGAATCATGTTGAATGTATATGACCGAATAAATTCCACGAAGATGAATGAGCAGCCCAAAACATATGAAATTTTCTTTTTTAAAACAAACTTATGAGCTATTAAAGCTGTATTTACTGGTAATACACTCAATATGAACTTGTTGCACGAAAACGTCACTTCATGGAAAACGAACTCCATTAATTGTCATCGTATAATGGCTGCCTTTACATTCCACATTCCTTCTGATCGTTTGGTTTTCTTATACAATTATATTTGTTAAAATTAACTTCTTAAACAAGTGCTAAATACAATTAAATGAGTTATATTTTAAAGCAGAATTAGTTTACTGAATTTTTTTCAATTGTGCTTTACACATGCACGTGCTCTTAGAGAAAATTCGGACGACACGTAACATTTCCGTATGTATAAAATCGCTTCGGAGCCTTCCTATGGTCATAAGAACAATAATTCTGACTAATTATTTATATCTTGTGTATCAATTTGCTTCCTGTGTATAGTGATTAGCAGCGTTCACGACCGCAGGTAGACTTCAAGCCCCGGAGGCTTTCATGCCTCTAGAAGTTAAGCCCCGCCCTCACCTGAGATTTACCACCCGGTAAAAATGTTCGGCCTTTAAGGAGAAGAACTTGAAAGTTTACAGAACTTGTTTCTAATCCTTTAGAATTCTCAGATACGGTTAAAAAAACCATGTTCAAATCAAATTTAGATTTGAATTCCCTGCCTTTGTAACTGACGAGCATGTTTGAATTAAGAAAGATAAAACATATAATTACCTAGATCTTCGACGATCGTCTCTGCTGCCTCTTCCCCCTCCCCCACGGCGTGTGGGAGGACCTCTAGATCCCCAGCGAGATTTCCCTGAAGACATCTCAACCCTCACTCTCCGGCCATTTATTCTCCTATTGATATTCAACAAGTTTTTTAAAACAATAATTTTAAGTCATTATGTATTAATGAAACTTATCATTATTTGCTGTTTCACTTTCATTAATAAATTATAATTTGGTTGAATTAGAATATATGTAACTGCTAACAAAATCAGAAATACATGTATAGTCTATGACAGAGAGCAGTTAACATTTAATAAGTTGTTAATTTTTTTATTCTTTATATAGAAGAAAAAAAAAACAAATGTAGATAACATACGTTCCATCAAGTGCCTTTGTTGCATCTTCTGCATCTCTGGGATCTTGGAATTCTACAAAGGCAAAGCCTGGTGGGTTTCTAGCTACCCAAACATTTCTGATTGGCCCATATCTCGAAAACACGTCTTCTAGTTCTTGTTTGGCTGCGCCATAGCCCAGATCACCTATATAAACTTTACAGTCTAGTTTCCATTCTTTCAGTCGATTGGCCATGTTGATTAATCTGAAAATACATGTCTATGAATATTATCTCCGCCATTTTGAATGTAGTAAGATTTTCATTGATCGCTTGCCAGTTACAAATTGTAGGCTTTGATCAAAACTTTTTACGGAATATGACACTGAAATAATAAATACAACAGTTAATCTTTACAATGATATTAAAAACTAACCTTAAAATCTAATGAACAATATTATTCTGACCTGCTATATTTTTGGCTTCCTTATGCCAAAGCGGTTACTGCTTTATTCGACTACTCTGAATGGGTGCCAGTCAAATCGTCACCTTTAAAAACAGTCCCGGTCAATTCATCACCTCGATTTTTATAAATCCGTCAATTAAAAAAAAATACCATTAATTCGTCGATTTTTTTTTTGTACCAGGTATAAAAAGGTAAAGTTGGATCCTGCTGAAAACCAGTTTGATGATATTTGCCTTTTTTGAAACAGTATTATCTAAGTCGCCAAAAAATCGAAATCAACACATCTTATTCCGGAAACATGGGGGTTTAGCATTTAGTCACTTTTCGCATATTTTAGTGACGTAAAAAGAAGGGGTGATGAGATTTTTGTGGTTCAACTTGGACTGCCGAGACTCTGCGCCTGGTGTTGCAATCGCACTTGCAACTTTAGGCATATTTTGGGCCTGTTTAATCAGCATATATGATTTAGCAACAGTTCACGACACATATACGATAGCCAGGTAAAGATTTTGTAATAAAAACATTGGCGTATTTGGTTCATCAATAATTTACGAAGAGAAAACTGTGTGGCAAGTCGTACAGCAACCTGCTTTGAGTTTGCTTTAAAGTTTTCTAAAGTATTCTTGTTTTCTTAAATATTCACAATAACATTTCATTCTCTTACATTTTTAGAAAGAACTGTTCTTCTTTGTAATTTCATTCAAGAAGTTGTTGTCTGGTAAAAAATATACTGCTGTATTGCACCAAAAGTTTCAAAACTTTGATTGCCAGCAATTGCATTGAAGAAGGCATATCTTCTAGAGTGATTTTTTTTATGAATTGTTTTCAGATCAGTTCAACCGTTGAAAATTATTACTGCGCCATAGTACAGTTTTTTGTATATTCTGAAAAAAAGGCCATATAAAAAATAAGTACGACAACACTGGACAAAGTACATGTAGCTAAATAAAGCTACCTCTGGTATGCTAAAGTGCATTTATATATATATATATATATATATATATATATATATATATATATATAT
>WFKH01011801.1:23623748-23647365 GCA_016163765.1 Magallana hongkongensis
TATATATATATATATATATATATATATATATATATATATATATATATTTTTTTTTTAAAAAGCCCATTTAAAAAATAAGTATGACAACACTGGACAAAGTAAATGTAGCTAAATAAAGCTACTTCTGGTATGCCAATAAAGCTATATGTCAGTACTTCAAGCTATATAAGTATGCTAAATGTAGTCAGCACTGGACCTGAATATCAAGCTGAGCTGAATATCTGCCAAGATTAACTCTCAGGTAGATCATGTAGATGAATTAAAGTTAATATTGACTGCTCAAGGGTATTTAGGAACGTTAGTATCATACAAAACAAATCGAAAAGAAATTTGATTTGGTTGAAACCAATTTTAACAGATTACAACATTTCTTACGTATTGAAACTATTTCTGTTGACAGCATGGCAGCAGAAAGAGAGCAAAATTTGGAAAAATTTAAAAAAGAAGACCATTCTGCTTTTGTTATTGGCTATACGGGTGAAACTGGTAAAGCACTGGTGAAGGAATTGGACCAGCTGAAAGCTTTCAAGAGAGTTGTACTGGTTGGAAGAAGACAGACCAATATAACAGAGAAACTTGGAGCAGGATTTGTAAGACATTTTGATAAAATCCTTCATTCCACATTTTAAGAATACTTTGCATTAAACATGTTAAATTATAGTAATATGAAACACTAGCTTAATTTGTCTACTTGTACTTCTGATTTATAAAATGCGAAAACATGTATATTTAATTTGATTGATTTATTTTTTGAAGAAATGCAAAACTTATTTTTCAAATTTATAAACTAATAATGGTCATTTACTTCAAATTACTTGAGGTTTAATCATAATATTTCACACTTATTTACTTTGAGAGAAAGGAAACTCTTGTGACCTAATTAGGCTGTCACTTTAAGTATTAAGTTGTACATGTATTTGTTATTTAACAGGAAGAAAGAGTTGTTGATTTTGATAACCTTGATGACTATAAGGAAGCATTTACTGGATGTGATGTTGGCTTCAATACGCTAGGAACAACCAGGGCAAAAAGTGGTGCAGTAAGTTTTTCTTCAAATGATGGAATTTATCATTATGAAGGTTGTTTAGTTATTTTATGTTTATCTATCTTCTGTATGAAAAAAAATTCATTACACAAAAATAATAAACTTTGCTTAAAACATGTAATTTCCAAACCTATATTGTTTTTTTAACAGTCTGGATTCATTTAAACCTTTGAAACATTTTATAAGTGTACAATGTACATTGCAGAGTGCATAATATTTATGTACATAATAATAATAATAACCTTTATTTATCCAGGATTACACAATTAGCATATAGCTAGTTTTCATCATGGTCCTGCATTAAAACATTTACAATCATACATATTATAACCAGTATTACACACAAGTTTAATTATAATTACTGGTTGTTGCAACCCCTCAAATACATGTACCTCTAAACATTTCTTCTTCTTTGCATTCAGAATGCACTTTTCATATTTTTTCTATCAGCAAGGTTTTGTAAAAGTGGACCATGACTATGTATTAAAGACAGCAGAGATAGCAAAAGCTAGTGGTTGCAAGCACTTTCTTCATATGTCTTCCCAAGGGAGTGACAAGAACAGTTCCTTACTATACACACGGACAAAGGTCAGTTCAGCTTCTTAGCATGTCAACAGTGAAATCTTAGTCATCAATGCATAGCAGATAATGCTTTTAGTTTATTAAATACTTAGATTTGGTCCTGTTATTACTCAAATATGAATTCTTCATTTTCATCCCTTGATAATTTTATATTTTAGGCTGCTAGCCATGTTAAATAATTCCAAAATTATTCCATTAATATATAAGAGGAATTTTACTTTTTAAAAATTAACTGATTGTTACAAGTATTAAAAAGTGTTAATTGTTTATTAATGTTATTTTATAAAATTGTAATGTATTGAAAAGTCCTTAGGTATAATATTAGAGGAGTGTATTTTGAAAAATTTTCCTTGTTTAATATCAAGACTCGGTGTAACTTTTTGTATAATTTCAGGGTCAAGCTGAAGAAAGCTTAAAAGTGATTCATTTTGACAGACTTTCAATATTTAGACCAGGGTAAATTCTCTTTTTATTTTCTAACCTTAGTTATTAATTCTTTTTACAAATAGTGGTTTAGAATAAAAGTCTATCTCACAATTTGTTTTTTAATTAGTGTCGTACATATATGCGTTCAATTTATTATGATAAAATATGAATAATAGTTGTCTGACCAAAATTACCTATTATTAAAGCTGCTTGGTCCGATATTTTTGGTTTTTACAGTATCAAATAATTTTTCATACAAACCAATTATTTTAGAAAGTTATGAACTTTCTCCTATTCACCAACAGAATCGGTCAACTTTCAAAGTTAGAAATATTTAAAGTAAATAAAATAATTTCTTTTTGGGCAAACGAAAAAACAAACCAAAATGCATTACGGGAATGTTTAGAAAAGGGAACCGTTTGGTTTCGTCCCCCGGATGATTGGGTTTATTCACCCCGCATGTTATCCATCGATTGTAAACAAAGCAAACTTAAGAGATGTTAGCGAACAAAATGTACACGTTTCTTTTTAAATTACTTGAACATTATGACCTTTATTTATAGCGATGTCGAAGTCGTAATACAACCATACCGGTCTATATGTGAGGGGCGAATTTTAACATGAGGCGAAATAACGCGACTCCCTTTTTTGTCGCTTGTTTTGTTAACAAATTTTGTACATAATTTTTTTCATTGAAATTTGGCTTTATTGACCGGGAAAATCACTGCAATGTCTATTACTATACACATACTTAGCATAACCATCGTTTAAAAGCGTACCCAAAATTTGATATAAAATCGGACCAAGCAGCTTTAAAAGAGAAATCTATATTGATCTTCTTGCTCATCTACAATATATTTTTTTATTATCATATTGACGTTTTTATTAATTTTTTTTTTTGGCAATTTGAATATTACAGAATCTTGTTGTGTGACAGAGAAGAGAGCAGACCAAGTGAGTCATTCTTCCGAACTGTTCTGAAGCCTGTGTTTTACTTTTTTCCCACTGCTATTTCCACACCCACCGAGGTGGTAGCCAGAGCTATGGTCAACAATGCCATAAGTCCTCCTTCTGAAAACAAAACAGAGCTATTTGAGAACAAAGCCATTCATATGTTGGCTGGCAATCTGAAACCCAAACCAGAAGAAATGGTGAAGCCAGTCAAAAAGTCAGAAAAAGAAACTGACGATAATCAGGAATTATAACTTGTGATTTTTAACTGCTGCAATTGCTGTGATGATATAAGAATGCAAATTTCATCGTATGTTTTTTCAAATTATTTGTTGGTTGCATTATGTAGGCTTTATGTTCAGTCAAAATTCATAAATTTTTATGATTCATATATTCTTATTATGATAATTCTCAAATTATTTCAGAATTTCATGAAACAATTTCAAAACACTGTTTACATATTCTGCAATGTCCAATGTCTTGCCCTTAATTCTTCAGCGCATACAAAAAACTGTAATGGTTAAAAATTTTCACAGAATTCTTTATAGAAATAAGAGACTTCTGTCATGCAAGACATTTCTCAAGCAGCAGTGAAGCTCATAAAACTGAATTATCCTTCCTTATGAATAAGATGCAATAAATATAATTAAATTATTAGGAAAGATTTTACCTAAATTATGGTATCTTATTTACAAGTTTATATTTAACATGATAATCATATTCATCCTATAGTATGCCATTATTTTGTGCAATCACTTTTTATGTACATACAAATTTATTTTGTTGGAAAGCATCGAAATAAACGTACAAAACCTTCAGCACAAGTACTGTAACTGTGTGTATATATGTCCCATTTCTATAATTTATGTCATATGCACAAGATTTGTCTATCACATTCCACTTTGTGTATGTATATTGTACCACTTTTAATTGTACCTTTGTATTTTGTAAAATACAAAATGAAAAAATGAGCAAAAACTTTGAAAAATTATGGATAATTTATTGGTATAAAAATGATATTTTCAAGTACAGAGTATTATGCTTAAAAACAAAAAACTATGTGTATCATATTACATATAATGACATATGATTCCAATTGAGCTATTGTTCAAATCATGAAATTGATTGATTGTACTTACAGCAAATGTATGCCAATTTTGTATTGCACAACCATGACTATTATACATATATATTGTGAGAATTTTAACCTTGTCTTGTGATTAACAATTGTAACACATATTACCCTTGTGTGCCTCGTTTTATCTTTTACATTTTAATACAATTGTACATTTTCAGGATGATAATAAATACCATAGTACTTTCAAAGATTTTCATATTATTCTTTACTCTGAAATATTTATATATTATGTCAAAGATGTACAGGAGGACATGATTTATTTTCTAGTTGGATAGTTGTCCTTAATATGTGTGATTAAAAAATTAAAAGTAGTGATTAAAAGAACTCTGGTAGCTATGTATCTTTACCAACCAATGCTCAAATTTATTTTGTACTAGCATTTAAGAGGGCTGGATGGTCGTGGCCATTTTTAGACTGTATTGATCTCCCTTAGAAGAAGAGCTTTGTATAAAGATATAGGAAAATACTCAAAATTAAAAGCTAAAATTTATGGAATTTTTCTTTACTAAATAATATTTTAAAGCTTAACAAATCATCTCTAAAAATTTAAGATAGATCTGATGGTTAATTTGGTGATCACCCAGCCTCCTTAACTATCTTAATACCTGTGGTTTCTAACAAAGAGTTTGCTTAGGAGTTATTTTTGCAGAATGGGAGAATATACTAAACATATTTTTTATGCCCTATGTACAGTATCTCTTTTATATAGAATGGGCTTAAGGTGGCATGGGACACTTCAATGTTGTGACGTATTGTTTATCGAAATAAACAATAAAATAAAGTGTAATTATATAAGTAGTTTCTTTCCCAATATTGTCACCTAACAGCATAGCGCAGTGGGTTAGAGGGTTTACTACGAATCTGTAAGTCCTGAGTTCGATTCCCGCTGGGGTTTTTACAATTTTTACTTTTCCAAATATTTTTAAAAGCTATTTTTTGGTTAAATATAGTAAAATTTGAAAATTCTAAAGCGGTGAAAGTATTTCACTTATAATGTACTTTAATCCACATTAATATCGACAGATGTCCCATACCACCTTAATCAGTGATACATTTTCTCAGACTTTATTTGTCCCAAAATCTGCAGACAATTTCATGCAAACAGTCCCAGTATTTGAGACAGAATTTATATTTATGTGTTGATTCATCATGGTGATCCATCATTTACTGAAGATATGCTTTGAGTGACTTGGGTAATGGCAAATACTGAATATTTTCTGGTAAGACAAAATCTACAATGACATTGTAGCACAGCCTCTTAAGACTTTTAACAGATTTTTGTTGTGAACTGACATGTTCAATATTGTACATTTTGCCTGCACAGCAGGCTAATGATCCACTGGGTGAAATCACTGGTGCAAAATGTTGGAAAAGGGATTGAGAAATGTAAGAGAATGAACCAGTCTTTCGGAAACAATCTGGATCTAAAACGTAAACAGTTACAAACTGGTTTCTACATAAAATTGAAATCGTTCTTGTGGGATGTGCAGAACCAAGAACTGCCATGACCAAGGCAGAACCGTCTCGTAGGAACTGAAGATTAAGGAACTTTCCAGGCAATGCAGGGAAATCTTGGCTCAGCAGTCCAGTGATGCAAAGAAATGAGTCTCGACTTGGTTTGTAAAGTCCCATATGTCCCCTATAAATATCTCTGTTCAGTTTGTCAGGCATTTCACTTGTGTAAACAATCAAGTCATTTTCTTGGCGAGGATCAAATGTTATTGCAACCTTTCCACGGGCAAGGGACACAAAACTCTTTAAAAGTTCACAGGGTTCTTCTGTGCAGGTCCCAATGGATAAATGAATGTTCAAAAGAATGAAATCCTCCCCATCTTCTATATTGCTGTTATATAAAGTTTGATAAAGCTGATTTTGTTTCAGCACCATGAACGTCCTATCAGGACTTATATGACACTCATACAATTTCAATTTTGACTGAGGCGCATATCTGTGTGTATATTGCACTACACAAAAATTTGCCGAAATATCACAGATGAAAAACTTCATTCCATCTTGACAAAAAACTTGAATCACCAGCCACTCATAATGCAGGCCTATCACATTACAAATCTGCAAATCTGTGTACTGGAGTGATTTTCTAGGGAGGAGAATTACCTCCCCTTGAGCCTGTATATCACATATCGTGATTGTTTTCTTATGAGTAATATCAGTCAAAGTCAAGTAAGCAGCCAAACCCCTCTTTTGAATACTAGCATGAAAATGCCTATCGCCAATACAAGTCGACTGCAGCTTGTACGAAATGCAACAGCTTTCATTAGAAAGATAGCTGACAGTCTCCAAAAATGGAACACAAGCCCCGAAACTAGGCACAATTACATCGCGACTGTATGATGAACGCTGTGAAATTTGTTTGTATTCATTATATTCTTTCGATAATGGAACTCCCATGTCAGTATTATTCACAAAAACGTGGTTGGATCATAATATGCATTTGCTTGCATGGTTTCGACAATAATCATGGTGCGAGTTGTTTACATTCGTTACATTCACAAACTTATTTACAAATAGCACACGGAGGGAATTGAAATTTCCGTAAAATACAAACGATACTATGGCACGCCAAATTCACACAAAATGAGCTAAACTTATACAGTTTCACAGTTGTTAATCTAGGTTAATCGACTTTTAACTATAGTCTATACTTAACAATTCGTTAACTATTAGTTTTCATCTGTAAAACCATATTTAACGATTGTAAACTGTATTTTACGAATTTAAGTTTTTCTGTCTGTAAATAAAAATTAACGATAGATTTTGCATATAAATATAGATTCACATCTGTAAAATATAATTTACATTTGTTAACTATAATCAATGTAACAGTCCTTGCATGGGATAAATAACACAAGTCTGTTGTGGGTTCTGACTTAGCTTTATATGTCAAATAATCAATGAATTTGATTATGAATTTTGACCCTGTAACAATTGTATAACATATATCAATATAATTGTATAAAATAGACATATTACTATCATAGAATTTCTGATATACAATCAGTATTATCAATAGTAATTAAATCAATTGCAAGGGAGATAACTTCAATTTACATGCATATATTATATACAAATATAAATCTCCCAATAGTAGACAATTGCATAAAATATATTCACTTTTGCTTATTCAAATGACATTCATTGAATCATAATTAAATGTAGGTAAAATATATCAATCATAACATTCTATGGGAATAGGCCATTATCAATTATCTGACATGATATCTCTCTTATATGTAAATTGTACAGTCATGTAGATCATTCTGTAAATTATTTAAATAACTTAAATACCTTCTGTTTTGTCATAAAACAATATTTACAGATAAAATACCACAGTGAGAAAAAGGTATTCTTTACTATTTACATGTAACTTGTATATTTGATGTCTCCCTCTCACTTTACATTTATTCCAAGAGAAGTATGTGCCAAGGAAATTATCTAATGCAAAATTACTGGATAAACATTTTAATAGATATATTAGAAATATTGTTAATATTAATAGTAAACATAATAACTTACCAATTCAGAGGAAATGTCAGTCTTAGATCAGTATAAGGTATTTGTCAGGTCTGTCATATATACTGTGACTGCAAAAATCAAGATCATGACAAAGAGTGAACAAAATCTAAGAACTTTTGGAGGGAAAACCTTACTAACCAATCCAAACACAGAATAGAAAACTAAAACACCAATAGGATTAAAAGATGTATTTAATATTTGGCCAATACTTAATTATATACCCCAGGCAGTTTGTAAGCCTTCCACCTTTGTTATCTCCTGGAGATGCGCCTTAAACTCAGTAATTACGAAGTCCAATTGTTAATTAATAAACGTTTATTAATGAGTGTGATCGTAAAGTAGATTTTACAACCATTAAGAGCAGCTCAAATCAAAGAAAAAAAAATATTAACATCATTTTACGTGAGTATATATAACATTTTACTCATGATTGACAGTTCTGACCAGTCCGGCCCATCTACAATGATCATGAGTGAACAATTAGTGTAAAAATTCCAGAGTTAAATTTTATTTCTAAATAAAGTAACAAAACTGTCAAAACCGTCAGAAAGAATATTGTGATGCGGGTTTTGAGTCTCAGAATCCGAGTCTCTGAGTCCCCCACCTGGGTATGATGCATCGCTTACTCATAATACATTCATTAATACATGGCTTTAAGGTTACAAAGGTTAAATAGAATAAGCAATACATGACTCAATATAGAGTACCAGAATCGCCAAATATGACAACTTATTTATAAACTCCCAATTTGGATATTTGTTCCCGCATTCTACACCTGGTTTCATAACATCATTTAGGAATACTGCGCAGTGCTACAAGAGTCACAGGGTTCATTCTGTTAATTATCATTACTACAATTCATTGCGCAGTATCTAGGTATACATATGTATCATAGTGAACAATTTGTAATACTAGCAATTCAAGGTCATAGCATGGCTATCTGTTTACATACGTCCCCCAAACAAAAGAAATATCCCGAAGGGAGATTTCTCATGTCTGGCGCCCGGAATAGGAAAGCGTCCTTGATCTCCCCTTAATCAGACGAACTTCCTAGTGACATACCAGTCAGCACATCTATGTTAAGAGATAGCATCAAGTGACATGTTTCCACATCCAGCTTGGAACATCAATTCATATACAAAAACAAATCTATAATCAGAATGTATACATAAAATCATATAGTTTGATTATATCGCATTACAATCATGAAAACAATAATGAATAAACTATGACAATAATGATCAGGATGAAATAATCAAAATTGAAGATAATCGTAATTCATTATCAAAGTACTCATAAGTATGGTTAAGTTTAATGTCACATATATATATATATATATATATATATATATATATATATATATATATATATATATATATATACAAAGTCAAGGCATACTTGTAAGTTCACAAAATATCTCTTTCTTCTAAGGCCCGGTGGAGTTAACGTACTAGCTTCATATGTTCGGAGACCATTGGTTTCTTCCTGTAGTTCTCCAGAGCGAATACGAAAATTTAGCACTTTTTACACATTTTGCATTAATAATTTTCACAAAATTTCACAATTCCTTTATAAGGAATACACAACTTCTTCACGGCTGCAGCTTAATTATTCATACATCATCGGCACCCGTGGATAGAGGGTTGGCGCGGATGGCGAGGCGGCTTCTCGCGGAACATCTCCTGCGTTCCTCTGTGGCGTAGACATCGCGGTCTTCTCTTCCAGGTATTTACGTGCCAGCTCTGGGTCCGGTCTATAGTATTTGGACCATGGATATTCGTCAATTTTCTTCTCTCCAAGAAACTGTTGTGCTAGTTTGGTCGAAATTGTCCCCGTACTATTGGTCATTTTGCGAGTTTCGAGTCTTTCGCTCCGTCGGGGTTTCTCTTGGATTCTAATGTTTTTCGGGATTGTTTTAAGTTCAATAGTGTCACTAGAGGTCCGTGTCTCTGGATTCACGCAACAAAATGCAGTGTCTCTGGAAGAACCTTTCTTATCTCCGTCACTACCCCTTTTTTCGACAACCTGACCAGCAACCACCACAGCATATACCTCCCCACTTTTTAATAGTTTTGCGTTTCTTAATACAAAGTCCTATCGTTATTGTTACTGCCAAAGTCAAAACCACACAAAACGAAGGACTTCCCACCCAAGATGATAATTCCATGGGTTGCAGATTAGTTACTGGCAATTCCGCAATAAGTAAATTCATAGGGAAAACTTTAATACCTTTTAGTTTGTCAGGGATCTTTATTTGTCTAATATCTGGTTATATTGTGTTTAGAGGATCTAAAATAGTGCATGTGTCTATGTTGTAGACGAAATACTTAAAAAAATCAGTGATTTTGAAATTACTTTCATGATTATAACATGGGTTAATGAAAATGAAACATGAAAACCCGAGCAACCTTGTCCCATACTCAAGATGTCGATCGTAATATTAGATTGTTTTAACCAATAATCTTAAATCACTAACAAAAATCAGTCTCATATTTCTTTACTTAGTCACTGTTTCATGTATTTCGAGTATATGTTAAATCTCTTCAACTCAGCATATATATACAAATAAACGAGGTGCTACGTCCGCGTTTGCTAGTCGGCGTACATGTATCTCATTATCTGTTTTAATGTCACAGGGGGCCATCCTGTTACACCTTTTTAAAAGCGTGCAATATATACAAAGCTAAGCTTATTCAAGATTATGTACATCTACAAATACGATAATATAAATCAGATTCTGTCATCTGAAAATAAAGGGTACTTTATCTATCCTATTACTAACTGTTTTACGACAGCTAAACAATCCTCTTTAAATTTATTGTTATTAGGTTTACGGGGTTTAGGGATTGGTTTTCGTTGCTTAGGGGTTGGTTTGAAGCCTAGACCTACTTTAGGGACTATTTCATCTATTTCCATATCTTCATTTAAGTATACATTTTGGTTATCTAAGGGTATTTCATAGTCTTGATCACAATTTTCATCACATTGTTTTGACTCAGGTGTCTCATCCAATTCTGACTCAACGGTCTGATCACTCTCGGTTTTGTACTGTTGATCATCCATGACTTTCTTAGCTCTTATACGTCTTTGAAGTTCAGCTAGGGGTATATCCTCTTCGTCTGAAGATCCTTCTCGTTCCATTGTTTGGATCTTTCTAGTGGTTCTGGTTGCATGTCTTCATTTTCCGTCAACGATTCATCTTCTGGTCGCACCACATAGTTAGTTTTTCTTATTGTTCTTCCACCGTATTCAGTATCTTGTGAAATGGGCCAGTGCGAAATATCTGCCAGTCTTAATTGTCGTGCATGGCATTTGGTGGTTAATCCAGTCAATTGATCTCTCACCACGAAACTAACTGGTCCTTTCTGCTCTATGATTCGATAATATGGTAGCCACTTTTTATCTAACTTATTTTGTCTCCTGTTGTTCTTTAGGTAAACCGGGTTACCTAACTGAAAATCTTCGTCTTTGCTTTTCTTATCGGCCTGAGCTTTCTGTTTCTTTTTGGCTTCCTTCATATTGCGATGTACTAGCATGAAAGCTTTG
This sequence comes from Magallana hongkongensis, assembly GCA_016163765.1. Lineage (NCBI taxonomy): Eukaryota > Metazoa > Mollusca > Bivalvia > Ostreida > Ostreidae > Magallana > Magallana hongkongensis. The sequence continues at coordinate 23,634,971 of WFKH01011801.1, forward strand.
TGTTGTTCTCGAAGGGCAATCTTGTGTTGGTCTTCTCCTGCATATCTCCTTCGAGGTTTCATTAACGTATCAAGAGGTAATACAACATCTCTGTTGTACATAAGGTAATATGGGGAAAACTTTGACGAATCGTTAGGATGGAAACGAATGGCTGCCAACGTCTGATTAAGATGAATATCCCATGTTTGAGCGTTGTCTGTTATTTTCTTAGCCATCACGTCATGAAGAGTTGTATGAAATCTTTCTACTTTACCATTACCTTGAGGGCTGTAATAAGATGTTTTGATGTGGTTGATGTTCAATTCTTTTAAGGTTTCTTCCACTTTCTTATTCACATTTTCTGTTCCGTTGTCTGTGAGAATTTGAAGAGGACAGCCATACCTTGGATATATTTCTTCTAAGATAAGATGTACTATGTTGTCAGCTGACTTATCAGGAACGGGAAAAGCTTCTGGCCAACCAGAGTAAATGTCAATAAAAGGAGTATGTACTTGTTTCCCGACAAGGATGTTGGATATGGTCCTGATAGATCCAGTCCTACCTTAACCATTGGAAAAGGTGGTATGTCTGTCTCTTGGAGTGGAGGTTGATTTTTCTTATTACTTCTCCTTTGGCATACTACACATCCTTCTACATAGGAATATAACCTTTTGTATAAATTTGGTATGTAGTACTTTTGTCTGATTACGTCATATGTTTTATCTACTCCCATATGTCCAAGTCCGTCATGATACTGCTGCACTACTAAAAGTTCTAACTCACGTGGTACATACAGGCGAATTCTTGGGCCTTCGGAGTCTCCATCTGAAAGATAGTACATTTAACCATCAATTTCAAGAAACTTCTTTTATTCGGTTGCCGTTGCGGTTCCTTTATTTAGCCGATTTTTCAGTTTCTTGATCTGCTCATCGTTTTGTTGACTCTCTTTAATGTTGATTTCTTCTGGTAGATCGATAAAGGGTTTGATCAATTCGTCGTGTTGCTTAACTTCACATCTGGCCAATCTCTTTGGGTCAAAGGCATTTGAGTTAAGTACGTTCACTTCAAAGAAATTGTCCTTAACATCTGGTTCATCATGCTCTGACTGATCTTCCTCTTCACAATCCAGGTCGACTGTTGGTAATCTGGATAAAAGATCTGCACAGCAGTTGAATCGTCCTTCTATGTACTCTACCTTACAACTATATCCTGCAATACTTAACGCCCATAGTTTGAATTTTCTTATGTTGCATTGGAGATTCTAAGATATACTTGACCGGCTTATGGTCTGTTCTTATAGTAAACTGAGCACCGTGTAAATAATGGTCCAACTTCTGAAGGGCGTAGTGGATTGCAAATGCCTCATTTTCTATGGTTGACTATTTTTCTTGAGTTTTACTCAGCTTGTGGGATAAGTAATATATCGGCTTATCTTCTCCTTCATCTGTTCTCTGGGTGAGGCAAGCTCCAATACAATTGTCGCTGGCATCGGTGTACAAGATGTATGGCTTACTAGTATCTGGATATGCTAGCAAAGGCACTACTGTTAAACTTTCTTTAATAAAGTCAAACGATATTTGGCAACATGGTGTCCATTTAAACCTTGAATACTTTCTGGTTAAGTCAATCAATGGTTCTCCAATCTTAGAGAAGTTTGGTATGAATCTCCTATTATAACTACACATACCTATAAAGCCACGAACTTCTCGGACTGTAGTGGGCGCAGGTAACTTTCTTATAGCTTCGACTTTCTTTGGATCAGGTGTAACGCCATGTTCATTAATGATGAAACCAAGATATTCAGTCTGTTCCTTGAAGAAACTACATTTCTTTAGTTTCATTTTTAGTCCATGCTTTCTTAGGCGATTAAAAACTTCTTGAATATGACGAAGATGATCTTCTGGTGTCTTTGAGAATATAAGAATGTCATCCAGGTATGCTATGGCAAACTCCTCCTGTCCTTGAAGAACTATGTTCATCAGCTCTTGAAAGACTGCCGGTGCATTACTCAATCCAATGGCATCCGGTTGAACTGGAATAGTCCTTTGTGACATGCAAAGGCCGTTTATTCTTTACTTGAATCTTCTAATTTCACTTGCCAATATCCACTCTTTAAGTCTAGTGCAGTGAACTATTTTGCCTTACCTAGTAAACATAGGATGTCATCAATCAACGGTAGCGGGAATGATACTGGTTTCACTATCTTATTTAAACTTCTAAAGTCGACGCACATCCGGTCTGATCCGTCTTTTTTCTTCACCACTACCAAGGGAAATGACCAAGGTGACTGTGATCTTTCAATAATCTTTGCGTCCATCATTTCCAATACTCACCACTACCAAGGGAAATGACCAAGGTGACTGTGATCTTTCAATAATCTTTGCGTCCATCATTTCCAATATGGCCTTGTCAATTATCTGTCTTTTATTTAGGGGTACACGGTAGGGTAGGGTAGGGTAGGGTCTGTTCTTTATTGGGCGGTGGTCTCCAGTTTCTATCTTCATTTTAACAGTATTAGTCACTTCAAGATCACTGTCTTTCTTTGCAAATAAATCATTGTTTTTGCTCACAAGTCTTTTGATTGAGTGTTCGAATCTTTTAGGTACATCAATCTCTTCTTTTGTGTCTTGAGTAGTTTGTATTTCTGAGATTTCCTTCTGTTTTAATGCGGTAATAAGTCTTACTATGTAGCCTCTTGGAATTTTATAATTTTTGTTAGTTTGGTTAACGAAGATCATTGGAACTTTCTTATCTTTTCGAACTATACAAACGGCTTCTTTTAAATATAGTCCTGGATCTTCCATAATGCAGTTATTGTCTATGCTGTTCACTTCAACTAAGTCTTTTTCTTCCAGTGGAAAATTGTTGTTTATTTTTCCATAGAATACGGTAACCGTGTTTGGCTTCATAATAAGTTTCTTAGGTGTTCTTACAATAGCTGAGATGTGTAAATCTTCTTTCAGTTCCGCGTATACTTTTCCATCAATACGCATGAGTCCAAGATCAAAGTATAAACGAACATTGTTTTTCTTGAGCCAATCACGACCGAGAATCATGTTTCGGTTGAGTCCCTTTGTCACATAAAGTTTGTGGTCTAAAGTTATTCCTGAAATCTTAAAGGAAATATTTACATACCCTATCGCAATTAAAGAATTACCATTTGCTGCTTGTAAAGAGGGGATGTCATTATTAAACAACTTGGGGCGGGGAAATAGAGTATCATACATTTTCTTACTAATTAGAGATACGGCTGCACCTGTATCTACCAAAGCCCTAAATTTATTTTTAGCTATTTTTAATAAACAGCTACTGGGGTTGTTAGTAAAATTAATTTCATATGTAGGTCTTTGTTTAAAGTTCTTTCTTTGGGCTTCAACGAAGGAAGAACGTCTTAGTTTTCCTGTTTTTGTTTGTCAAAAGAAGAGCGAGGTTTGGAATTTTGAGATGGTCTGCCCGATTCTGCTGCGTTCTCTGGTACATACCCGAGCTCCAACAATCTGCACCCACATGACCTACTTTATCACAATTCCAACATTCCACAGGTGAACGGGGATTCTGCTCTATATTATGTACGGGTTTGTTTTGACTGAGTCGTTTATTCATTTGAGGACGGGTTCTATATGCCTTGTTTCTACTGAGGTAAGATTATCTGCTCTATCCTTTAATAAGGGAAGAGTAGTATCAAAATTTGAAAGAGTTCGTCCAATGTCATATTTGACCCTCTTATCGCTAGCCTCTGTCTCAGGTTTTGTTCTCGCATTGCTATTTGAATTGCGGATTCTAAATCTTTAGGATTTTCTCGCAAAATTTTCATTCTGAGGTAGTCGAATGTCAACCCGTCACAAAAGATATCTACTAACTGTTGTTGTACCAAAGGGTCTTTTAGTCTGTCTTTATTGAAGGCGTCTTCCGCGATTTGTAATAGTCTCTCGGCGAACAACTGAACACTTTCATTTGAATTTTGTCGAGTCCTACGCATTACTGCTAACGCGTGTTGGGGATCTGTTATTTCTGCAAATCTATTTTTAAGGGATTCCTTAAGATCGTTCCAAGATGGGATTTCTTCAGACGCATCTGTTTCATCTAAATACCTTTTAATATAATCCCCCACTGAACCCTTACTCGTTATGTATGCAAGCATGGGGATCTCATGACCTTGTTTCCCAGACATAACACTGTACTTTTCAACTTCTTTTATCCATTGTTTAGATTTTTTAGCATCTCCTTCAAAAGGGGTTATCACAGAAGATAGGGGCACTGAGAGTGCGGCTGTCATAGCTTTAACTTGACTAATGAAAAAAATCTTTATCATCATCCTGATTTGGGATTCGGTGTCGAGGTTCACGAGTTTCATACAACCTATCGTCATGATACGTTTCAAAGGTGTTTTGTTTAACCTGTTCATTTTATAAGAATTTTTGACCTGATTCTTGCCCCTTATTTTCTTTACTCTGACCCAACCTAGTCTATGACCCAACCCCGCGAATCGTTGTTCTAATTGCTCCATTTGATTTTTAAATTCTTTTTTATCAAACCCATCACCTGTCGCCATATTGGATGCTTAGACAAAGTTGCTTACTTTAAGATAGTTGCAAGAGACATATAGAAATGGTTCTTACCTTATTTTTTTTTCAACTTCGCTTTGTCCTGGTCACGGGCACCAAGAAAGTTCGTGTAAGCCTTCCACCTTTGTTATCTCCTGGAGATGCGCCTTAAACTCAGTAATTACGAAGTCCAATTGTTAATTAATAAACGTTTATTAATGAGCGTGATCGTATAGTAGATTTTACAACCATTAAGAGAAGCTCAAATCAAAGAAAAAAAATATTAACATCATTTTACATGAGTATATATAACATTTTACTCATGATTGACAGTTCTGACCAGTCCGGCCCATCTACAATGATCATGAGTGAACAATTAGTGTAAAAAATTAAATTTTATTTCTAAATAAAGTAACAAAACTGTCAAAACAGTCAGAAAGAATATTGTGATGCGGGTTTTGAGTCTCAAAATCCGAGTCTCTGAGTCCCCCACCTGGGTATGATGCATCGCTTACTCATAATACATTCATTAATACATGGCTTTAAGGTTACAAAGGTTAAATAGAATAAGGAATACATGACTCAAAATAGAGTACCAGAGCTATCGATGCAGACACAGAATCGCCAAATATGACAACTTATTTATAAACTCCCAATTTGGATATTTGTTCCCGCATTCTACACCTGGTTTCATAACATCATTTAGGAATACTGCGCAGTGCTACAAGAGTCACAGGGTTCATTCTGTTAATTATCATTACTACAATTCATTGCGCAGTATCTAGGTATACATATGTATCATAGTGAACAATTTGTAATACAAGCAATTCAAGGTCATAGCATGGCTATCTGTTTACAAGTTTCACTCGTCAAGCACTATGCTTGGCTGCATACTAATTGCTTAAATAATATCAAAGACTACCTGATGTAAGTAAAATCTATATATATATATATAATAACCTTGACTATGCAATATATAATACATAGCATAATTATATTACTAGAATGCATTATAACAACAATATACTTATTATATATATATATCATATATAATGATTCTGCGACATTAAGAGTTTAAATCATAATTCACCATCGTGAAACAATATTTATCAGGTAGACTATGTTTTGCAATCGCAAATGGTTGTTTTCAGTGTTAGTTATAGTTAACACTTCTGAAACATAGATGATCGCGTTAACTATGGTTTACAGGTGTGATATATAATTTAACGGCGTTATCTATAGTTTCACAGTTGATAAACTAGGTTTATCGTTTATCGTTTACGTACCAAAAACTATAGTTAACTGTTAACTATTGTTTACGTACCAAAAACTATAGTTAACGATTCGTTAAATATAGTTTTCATCTGTAAAACCATATTTACGACTATAGTTCACGAATGCTAATCTATGTTTTCTGTCTGTAAATAAACGTTAACCATAGATTTTGCTGATAAATATAGATTCACATCTGTAAACTATAATTTGCATTCGATAGCAATAATTAAGAGTTGTTAATCATATTTTCGCAATCGTGAAACTATATTTATCAGATAAACTATGCAATCGCAAATGGTTGTTTTAACTATGCTTTACAGATGTGAAATACAAATTAACGTCGTTAACTTTAGTTTCATGTCCATAAACTATAGTTTACAGCCGTTAAACTAGTTTATTGACTGTGAAACTCTGTTTAGCTCATTTTTGTGAATTTGACGTGTCATAGATACTGGCATGCGACCAATCATTTCTCGCCAGTGCAATGTTACGTTATATTTTATATATGATTTTATGTGTTGATAAAATGACGTAACATTGCACTGTATTTTTAGGTGGGAAGTTACATGCCCCCTAAAATTTCAAGTGTGCATAAATATAATGGAAAATGCTGTAGTTTAGGCAAGTAAACAGGTATGTGGGCCATACCACTCACCTGAGTGTTGTTTTATTTAAATTCCAAAACTTTCACGGTTTGGTAAAATAAGAATCGCCCATTTGAAATGTTAATCAAATATACAATTTAGCAATTTTGTTTACTGCTAGATATTGATACTTCGTAGGTATGAATTTGATCTTACACCTAATATCATAGTTGCATAAATTACTGATCGTACGTGGGCCAACTTGCTGAACTTTTCTTGATTTATTTCACGAATATTAATATTTATTCATGCGCGGATCTAGAGGGAGCCCCCCCCCCCTCCTCGTAAATTCAAATATCTTTAATACACATACTAAAAGTTACCGAAGTATCTTTGTTCACGTGAGTGAGTTTTAGCTCACCTGAACCGAATGGTCAAGTATGCTTTTCTGATCACCTGTTGTCCGTCGTCCGTCCGTTTTTACTTCCTCTTTAGAACCACAGGGCCAAATTTAACTAAACTTGGTACATAGCATTTTTACGGGAAGAGGATTCTAAATTTTTAAAATAAAGGACAAAACACTCTTTTTAAGAACCACTGCACCAGAACTGCCAATATTTATACCAAAGCTTGTATATATAGTAAATATTCCAAATTGTACAAATCGTAACCCCTGGACAAATACTAGCCTAAGGGTTCCAAGAGAGGTTCAAAGTTTAACATATAAATATACTAGCATAGAAAAGATGTTTAAAAATATTCTCAAGAATTACAATGCTACAATTTGTGATATTACTATGCAAGCATCCTCTGATAATGTAGATTCTAAATTATTAAAACCATGACTTAAAGACCAATACTGGGGCTCTAAGAGGGGTTCAAAGTTCAGCATAGAAATATATAGGTAACATAATTTAAAAACTTTTTCTCAAGAACTACAATACTACAATTTGTATTATTACTATGCAAGCATCCTCAGATAGTGTAGATTCTAAATTATAAAAACCATGACCTCGAACCAATACTGGAGTCCCAAAAGGGGTTCAAAGTTTAACGTAGAAATATATAGAGAATATGCTTAAAAATCTTCTTCTCAAGAACTACAATGCTACTATTTGTGATATTACTAAGCAAGCATCCCCAGATAGTGAAGATTCAAAATTGTTAAAACTATGACTTCAAGGCCAATACATGAACTAAGGTCCCAAGAGGGGTTCAAAGTTCAACAGAAATTTTAGGGAAAATTATTAAAAATCTTTGTTCTCAAGAACTACAATGCTACATATACAATTTGTGATATTACTATGCTAGCATCCTCATATAGTGTAGATTCCAAGATATGAAAACTGTGACCCCAGGCCAATACTCGCTCCCCATGAGGTGTTTAAAGAACAACATTCAAATATTTTGGGAAAATATTTAAAAAGTCTTCTTCTCAAGAACTACAATGCTACAATTTGTGAGATAACTATGCCAGCATTGTACAACAGTATAGATTGTACATTGTACAACCTGTAACCCCCGGACTAATACTGAGGCCCCAGGAGGGTTTCAAAGTTCAATATAGAAATATGTAATGAAAATAAAATTTTTAATAGTCTTTTCCTGAAGAATTACAATGCTATGTTTAGTGATATCACTTTGTAACATCATCATATCTTCATATCAATGTCACAGTGACTTTCACTTTTTATGATTATTAAGGTCTTCCGTTTCCAACGGAAGACCTTATTGTTTTTGCTTTGTTTCTTTTCCTCTATTATTAAGGTCTTCCGTTGGAAACGGAAGACCTTATTGTTATTGCTTTGTTTCTTTTCCTCTATTATTATTTTTTTTTTCTCTCACGTTTTCTCAAAAACGCTTCAGCCGATTTTGTTGAAACTTTCAGGTCTTATTTATGACAAAATTTGTAAGAAAATTACACGAGGTTTTTTTGATCGTCACTTCCGGTCCCGCGATATTAAAAATTTTATGTTTTTGCTTGTTCACGATTTTTCTTTAAAAGTATTCAAAGTAGAACTTTCAAATTTTCAGGGATGATAGAGAGTCGTCTTCCGCAGTGCCCTTTGCATATCTGAACGTCCGCCGTCACTTCCGGTCGTCACCGGAAGGAATCAAAAATAAGTCATTTCTTAACTTTTTTGTTCTGAAATATTTTAATGTTTGAATTCGAGAGAGACGCGTTCAAAACTTCAGAATATGAAATCCGTTTTAAAATCGATCCACGCATTCTCGAGATTTTAGGCTCCAAAGTCTTGAAGCGAGAGTCCGCGTAGCTCAGTCGTTAGAGTGGTGGACTTGTGCCCAGGCGACCCGGGTTCAGTCCCCGAGTGTCGAACGTTTCTTTCCTAATTGTGGTTTGTTTTACGATTTTATCTTGAAAATGATGGTTTAAAATGTTTTCCGTTTAAATTTTATCATAAATCAAAATAATATCGGGGTTTTTTTTCTGTACAAATATAGAGGCTGGTTAGAAATACCGTTAATTTCCTGCTATGTGACCGTTTTTTTTTTTATCAGCAACCTTCTAAATTCAGACGCTCGTAGTATCGCCGGCGTTAAAGTCATGCCGCTGAAGCACCCCTGTAATACGACCGCATTAGGGCTCGCCGGGTCGCTTTGCCGGCATCAAAGAAATGCTGCCATCTCAATGACTGTGTGCACACAATTAACGACTGCGGGTAGGAAATAACCGTTCTCCTAACAATATGCTTATGTTTCAATTATTATACATGACTTTAAACTGAGGGTTGTTTAATGTTTCTCCACATACGTGGATACAGGCATGCATTTATACATGCTTTTATTGACAATTTTTTTTTTACAGATTATATACATGTTTGAATTGTACATTTCATTCTCTCTCTCTCTCTCTCTCTCTCTCTCTCTCTCTCTCTCTCTCTCTCTCTCTCTATTTATTTATTTGAAGTTTATTTACTCTCTCTCCCTCTCTCTCTCTCTCTCTCTCTCTCTCTCTCTCTCTCTCTCGACATACTATTGAAAAAAGTCATTCTAAACATAATAATTTTAAATGTTAGTACATGTATGAATATGAAAATATTTGTTTTTCGACCCGCAGTTAGCTGTTTTATCTATTTGTAATGCAGTTGCATCGTTGGAACCTGATTTACTGTTGTTGCGGCGGAATGTCTTTGATGCTGGCGAAGTGACCGAGGATCGAAATACTTCACAATACGGATTTTACAATATTGGTTTGACTTTTACATAGCGTTTTAGATATCCGGTATTGGGTTTGCTCTATGTTTAAGAGTGTTAAGAAATGGTAGAAAAGAACAACTATCTCTATAGTCTTTTTAAGGTGTATTCAAACGGAAGACCTCTTGTTGCTCGCAACGAGCGTCTAGTTATTATTAAGGTCTTCCGTTTCCAACGGAAGACCTTATTGTTTTTGCTTTGTTTCTTTTCCTCTATTATTATTAAGGTCTTCCGTTTCCAACGGAAGACCTTATTGTTATTGCTTTGTTTCTTTTTTTCTATTATTAAGGTCTTCCGTTTCCAACGGAAGACTTTATTGTTTTTGCTTTGTTTCTTTTCCTCTATTATTATTTTTTTTTTCTCCCACGTTTTCTCAAAAACGCTTCAGCCAATTTTGATGAAATTTTCAGATCTCATTACTGACAAAATTTGTAAGGAAATTTGACGAGATTTTTTTGGTCGTCACTTCCGGTCCCGAGATATTTAAAATTTTATGTTTTTGCTTGTTCACGATTTTTCTCCAAAAGTATTTAAGATAGAACTTTCAAATTTTCAAGAATGGTAAAAAGTGTCCTGCCGCAGTGCCCTTTGCATATCCGAACGTCCGCCGTCACTTTCAATCGTCACCGGAAGGAAACAAAAACAGTCATTTTTTAACTTTTTTGATTTGAATTATTTTAATGATTTTATTCGATAGAGACACTTTAATAACTTTAGAATATGAAATCCGTTTTATAATCGATCCACGCATTCTCGAGATTTTGGGCTCCAAAGTCCTGAAGCGAGAGTCCGCGTAGCTCAGTCGTCAGAGTGGTGGACTTGTGCCCAGGCGACCCGGGTTCAGTCCCCGAGTGCCGAAAGTTTTTTCTTTCTTAATTGTGGTTTGTTTAACGATTTTATCTTTAAAATAATGGATTTTGATGTTTTCCGTTTTAATTTTATCCTAAATCAAAATAATACCGGCTTTTTTCAGTACAAATATAGAGCCCGTTTCAAAATACCGTCAATTTCCCGCATTGTGACAGTCTTGTTTCTGTCAACAGCTTGCTAAATTCAAACGCTCGTCGCATCGCCGGCATCAAAGACATGCCGCCGAAGCACCCTTGCAGTACGATCGCATTAGACCTCGCCGGGTCGCTTTGCCGGCATCAAAGAAATGCCGCCATCTCACTGACTGTATGCAGAAAACATTTAGCAATGCGCCCACGTTTCAAGTATTTTACATGACTTTAAAAGGAGGACTGTTTAGTATTTATGCAGATTTATAGATGTATACATGCATGCATGCATGTATACATGCGTTTATTGACATATGTTGCTTATATATTGATTTCCTGAACACTATATAACACTATAAAATCTCTCTCTCTCTCTATATAAGTATTTGAATAAGAACTACTACAGGTAACATGCAGTAATGTTTCTATAGGCTAAATGTACATTTGGCGTCCAAAAATTATGTATGCATTTATTTCTTGTTACGGAATATTGTCTATGGATTTAAATGATTTGAAATTAATTTTTAAATGATTGTCTTCTTACTGATTGGAAGTCAACGCTAAAAAGACATTTTTAGCTGGGCTTTGCTGAAAGCAGAGTCCTGGCTGTAGGCAGGCAAATCGCCAATGTTACTATAAATAGCACAACTTTAAAAGTAAACAAAAAACCGAACAGCGTCAAAGTTAATGCTTCCGCTATACCAAATAGTTACACAGAGAGCCATGTTTTGTCAAATCTGTTGGGTTTTTTTTGTTTGCGAATAAGTTTAGCGATTAATGGGTTTTTTTCTTATTAATTAAGTGTTTATAAAACAAGACTATGAATTTTGGGCACATATACAATGCGCATGAATTTCCATGAACTACTTCACAAAGCATTGGTATTCGGATGCACATCGAAGGAATGAGGGATTGATTTTATACGCTTGTTCCAAAATTCAATGCACTGTTGATTTTTTTCTACTAAACAGACATATTTTTGTAAATTCCCGCGTACAAAATTTAGTCGCTCTCAGACGCTTTGTCGACATTAAAAGCATGAGAGAGAGAGAGAGAGAGAGAGAGAGAGAGAGAGAGAGAGAGAGAGATTGCCAGTCTTTACTACACAATATGCATAATGACTATTCAAAAGAGCCCGGCTTTCAGTACTTCAGTACTTTGATTATTATAGACGGTGTACTTTCTCATTCGTTGTGTATGTCTACAGATACATATCTGTTATCTGTCTGGTATTAAGAAAAACCTTCGAAGTTTACACACGGAACTATACACACGACCGGGTGACTGCGACAAGGTGTGAAAACTGACCACCTGTGTATATGTGTTTGAGCCTAGGAATAAACACATGTTAACACTGATTGGAGAAATACACTTTTAAAACAAAAAGTCTGAATTTTCATTTTTGATTAAAAAAAATAATTACGGCAGGGTGCATGGGGATTATAATCATTTAAAATCTGTCTGAAGTTTATAATTATTTACAAAGGACTACATACATGTAATGTTCGCCCAAAAGCGGGATTTATATTATCTGTTTAGTGATTAAGCATCGAGGTCAAAATTTATAAATTTCGTATTTTATTAACCGATTGCTTAACACTGGTCGTTTAGACATAACAATGGGGTATCGAGTGGATTCGGGAAAAGGGGGAGATTTAACCATGCTACATTTGTAAGATTGTTTTATTTGCGAACTTTGCAGAATTATTTGTCACACAATGTTAGTCGGCAAAGATAAACTTGAGAAAAAAAGAAAAATAATCGATATGCAAAAGAAGCAGATAAAAAGATAATCAATT
>WFKH01011801.1:23671296-23683819 GCA_016163765.1 Magallana hongkongensis
ACTGTGTTTTCCATTAAATTTTGTGATCTTTAAATGCCTCTAAATGCGACAACCTAATCACTGCGTATGGATTTACATGTAATTTACATAAGTAGTTCCCAAACATAGATTTCCTTATACTTTTTATAAGTAAAGGCAAAATTTCAAGAAGATTATATTTTAAAGGCTCATCTCAACAGTCTATGTGATAGCAAGTTTAAACCGGTTTTGGAAAACAGCTGTTCTTGCTGTTACTAATTTACTCCCTTTTGTGATCTGCAATTTATACCGATTTTTTAAATAAAATAATTGATGTAAATATAAGCATTAAATGATTTATTTGAAGACGTCGTCTTGTCACAACTGCTGTTAGTTATTGATACGACGACGTCAAAAATAAACCATTCATTGCTATAGCAAACACATTTAGCCTTGTCGCGGCGCATGAGCACAATTATAAACGTCGTCGCGTCATCATATCCCTGACTAAGAGCGTATTAAATGGCATACTCTAAAACCTGGCCTGGCCCAATTGGCCTGGCCTGGCCTCAAGATTGGCCTGGCCTCACTTTTGGCCTCAAATTTGGCTTGGCCCCAAATTTGAGGCCTGGCCTCAAAAATTGGCCTGGCCTCAAATTTGGCCTCTACAAAAATTTTTGGCCTCAATTTTATTTTTATATTTTCTTTACACATTTGATGATTTTATTGATTTTTTTAATGATTTATGTTCAATACATATTAAACATCCCAGTAGATGGCTTGAGTGTCTTATAATGATAGTTCTATTAAAATAATAGTAACAAACTAATAATTGAAATTATAGTGCAATGTATATACATGTTCATGTATTACGACAGGTATGAGTGATTGATTCTGATAAATTTTGATCAAGTTTATTTTTAATTCCAAAGTACTTAAGAAAGTGATAATGCCCTGCAATTGTATAACCACGGCATGTTTTTCAATGTTCTTAAATCAAACTTATATCAACTACTTGTTTAAGGAAAAAATAATGGTGGAGGCCAATTTGTTTATTCTAACCAACATCAAAGGTCACAATATGTTTTGCTTTGTTCAAATTCAGATAATGAAAATTCCCCGTAGGATAAAAATATTGTTTCCTAAATATACAAACAACACATGCATGAAACTCTACTCTAATCAAAAGGTAATGATTAATGACCATTGCTGAATCAAATTATCGGAGGATGCAATGTTGCAGTCATTCACAAATGACATTAATTAAATTAGACCGTGTGAAATGTTAACCGGCAGGGCATGCAATTAATCTGACCCCAAAGCAGCAGATTAGCGACAGAAAAGGGTGATATCGAATTTCTGCTGGAGAGAGAAATTTGGGCTTGATTGGTGTTGACAGGTAATGTAAGCAAACTGGCAATTTTAAAGTGAAATTTAATGCTACATACCAGTTTACAAATGTTTATATTTGTATATTATTATACTAGATATTTATTAATCCTTCAATCAGGTCAGTCTCTTAAAACGATGTGTTACTTTTGAATGGGATAGAGAGAGAGAGAGAGTGGCGGCTCTTAGTTTTAAAGCTGATCGCTTTGGTATTGGCATAATCCATTCCTTGGCAATAGTAAGATCAGTGATGTACATGCAAGTCATAGGTATTTATTGTGTGTTTATACATGGATAAAATCAATTAAACTTAAACAGTCGGTCACTTGTCATATATATTTATTTTTGGTAATTTTACTATTACTGTAATATAAATGAATTTTCAAGGGGGGAGGAGGGTCTAGACCCCTCACTCCCACCCCTTCTCTAAATCCGTGCACACGATGATGTTGGCACACAGAAGCAAATCTAAAGCCGGCAACCGTCGAGGGGAGGGGCATAATTTAATTTTGTTTGTAATAATTATATAGACCATACTTTCTATGACATGAAATGTTAAGATTTTTGATTAACTTAAAATTAACATGCAAAAAGTTCAACACCAAATTGTACATAAAGGGCCGCTCATGTGTATTATGGGATGGAATCTCAATTTATGAAATTGTAATTTTTAAAAATAACTGGAAATTGCATGTGTCCTTCGTTTTTACTAAAACTGGTACAAAACAGTGTTATTAAGGGGCAAACACTTGGTGCGGGTATTACTGTCTAATGACAGCATCTAGTTTTCTTTTATTGATGGACGTTTGTCATGATATAACAGCTTTATATGGAGGATTAACCTTTGAAAATTCGCTAGCATGTCAAGCACTAGTAAGCTTAAACATGCAACAAAGCTTTCAGTTATGCTGGAAATAGTATAAGCGTCGATTCAATGATTAAACGTACAGCATTCGTCTCATGGAATGATAACTTTTCGAAGTAAGAACACCTTATTATCAAACAAAATGAAATCTAACATAGAAGTTCAAAAGAACATCAAACTAAAATATGACCATTGGTCCGGAATATAATGACAGCAGATTCATATACTAATAAAGTATCAACGTATTATGTGATTTGTTAATTGGCCAAATGCGAGAGACAGTGTACCGGTATATGATCTGTTACCTCCAGCACACGGAAATATGTGACAGCTGTGTATACATTGTATACTGAGAATAAATGAAAAGGAAAACCATATTGCCGTATTTGAAGACCAATACATGACCGCACTGAGCAGAGTTAAAGTACATATAATATCAAGTATCATTTTACTGCAATTATTTATTAAGTTTTCACATGTTGACAGAATAATGTTGTAAATGATGACAAATATTATCTGCATAATTACAATTTATCACTTTATGTGACATGTAATAGTACACATCTCAAACCATCGTCATTCAAAGAATACGGATGACTAACTATCGGCTATAGCGACAACAATGAGAATATTTCATCAGAACGGAAAAAAAATAGACGAGGCATAAATAAACATTGATACGTATTTGTTGAGTTTTCAACAATGCTATGTAAACGATACCAAAATACTATAATAAACTATGCCATACAATGTTTAAGTATCAACAGTCAACACAACATTATACATTATATCTAACTATATTTTAAAGTATAAGCCTATGAGCACACTTTGATACAATATGCTATGATACATTATGTCAAGCTACTATTAGCTATTAAATTTCAACACACTGATCGAGACAATATGCTATGAGAAGATATCAACACTATGTCAAGATACTATTAGGTATGAACATTCAACACTGTGAGGCAATATGCTATTAGAAGATATCAATTCACTATGTTACACTGTCAAGCTATAATAACGTATGAACATTAAACACACTGAAACAATATTTTATAAGAATATATTAACACTCAATATTTTACACTATGTCAAGCTATTATAAGGTATCAACATTCAACACGCTGGAACTATGTTCTATCAGAAGATATCAAAACACTACGTCAAGCTATGTCAAGCTTTTATTACGTCTGAACATTCAACGCACTGAGTCAATATGCTATGAGAAGATATCAACACACTATGTTACACTATGTCAAGCAATAATAACTTATGAACATTCATCACTCTGAGGCAATATTTTTGGATAATATTAAAACACTATGTCACACAAAGTTACACTATGTCAAGCAATAAAACCGTATGAACATTCATCACTCTGAGGCAATATTTTGTAAATAATATCAAAACACTATGTCACACAAAGTTACACTATGTCGAGCGATTATAAGGTATGAACATTTAACACACTGAGGCAATTTGCTATTAGAAGGTATAAATACACTATATAACACTATGTCAAGCTCTGCTAAGGTATGAACATTCAACACATTGAAACAATATTTTATGAGTAAATATTAACACTCAATATGTTACACTATGTCAAGCTATTATAAGGTATCAACATTCAACACACTGAAACAATATGCTATGAGAAGATATCAGGACACTATGTTACACTTTGTCAAGCTATGATGTTATCAACATTATCATACTGAGACAATATGATTTGATAAAATGTCAACACACTACGTTAGATTTCAACACACTATGTTACACTATGTCAAGCTATGATAAGGTATCAACATTATCACACTGAGACATTATGCTTTGATGTCAATACACTACGTTACATTAAATAATGGTATGAGCATACAACATGCTGAGACATTTTCTATAAGATGATATCAACACACTACGTTACATTTTGTCAAGCTACTATAAGATATCAACATTCAACACACTGAAACAATATTTTTTGAGATGATCCCAAAACACTACACAAAGATACACTATGTCAAGCGATTATAAGGTATGAACATTTAACACACTGAGGCAACATGCTATTAGAAGATATAACCACTATGTTACACTATGTCAAGCTATGCTAAGGTATGAACATTCAACATACTGAGGCAATATGCTATGAGAAGATATCAACACACTATGTTAATCTATGTCAAGCTACTATAAGGTATCAACGTTCAACACACTGAAAAAAATATATTCTTTGAGAAGAAATCAACTCACTATGTTACACTATGTCGAGCTATAATAAGGTATTAACATTCAACACACTGATACAATTTTACATGAGAAGAAATCAACACACTTTGTTACACTATGTCGAGCTTTAATAAGGTATTAACATTCAACAAACTGATACAATTTTACATGGGAACAAATCAACACACTTTGTTACACTATGTCAACTTATGTCAAGCTATTATAATACATCAACATTCAACACACTGAGACAATATGGTATGAGAAGATATAAACACCAAGTTACACTATGTCAATTATTACTATATATGAACATTCAACACACCGAGACAGTATGAAAAATAAGGATTCAGCACTCTAAAATCATAAAAAGTGATATGTGATGGTGATATCTGCTGAAGAAATTTTAGCTAAGGTCACATATGACAACTTGTCAACGTATGTTTACAATGATAAGGTATATCATATAGATGGACATCTACTTGTGGTGCAACACCAAAGGATCGCCATTATTTGGCTTCATTGATATTCGCGGGAATCAATTTCGTGTATTATTCCCAGGAAACGTAAAATTGTGAACAATGGTTTACTACTGGTAGTAAAGTTTGGTGTCTTTCTTTAAGGATCCTCGACACCCCGTGACTTCTACTTTTTATGACATTACGTCACAACATGGCGATTTTAACGCATTGTGAAGCAGTTTATATCGCCATAATGTTGCGTCAACATCTGTGGCGCAATGGGTGTACCTTCGACATATCGACCCAGAGGTCCCGAGTTCGAATACTGCAGGGACTTTTATTTTCATGAATAGCGGTAAAATTTTAAAAAGTTCCTTTTTTTCCACAAAATTGAAATTTTTTCCTGTCATTTTCAAGTCGAACACACCTTAGAAATCCATATCTTTAAATAATTTAGAAGAACGAGCTGGTATGCAGAACTTTTCCCAGGTGTGTGGAGGACCCTTAACTTTGACGAACATTTGATTTCTTGTTTCGACAAAACAGCGAAATACATAAAAATTGGTGTTCAACGAATAATGATGAAACCACAGTTTTCAACTTTGATTTTAGCAAGTAAATGTACAATTTACAGATAATTAATGACAAATTATCAGCATACTAGTATACTAACATATTTGATCAAATTTCATCATACTATGACATGTAAAATTAGGAGGGATCAGTACAATGTCTAAATCATTATTAAATGACAGGATTCTTGTTTTTCATGCTTCAAAAGGATATGCAGTTCTATGATATTTTCAAACCATTATTATAAATAAGATGTCAGCATATCACACAACAGTGATCTGTGCAAGTAACTGTAGCATTGTGTCGAGTTACAAAATCTGATTTCTATATTAAGTATCGACATCTGTGGTAGTATCACCGTTCGTTAACGTGATTTAATCAGGTATATGGGACGATGATAATTTTGTTATGAAAATTGTGATTTATTTTATAATGAGCAGTTTCCAGGAAAACACAGTTACAGGTGTTACAAAAAACATACATTGTACGATGTTTCAACCCCCCCCCCCCAAAAAAAAAATAAAATAAAAAAATAAAATAAAAACAACAAATGTATTATCAACGTATCATCAAAATCGTTTTTGACCCAGTCCACGAAATTTGATTCCACGAAAATCAATAAAACAACGGTGCAGTAAAATATTGACATCATATGTCGCATTGTGTTTACAGGGACTCGTCATGTTTGTCACATTGTGTTACAAATAAAACTTTACATTGTACGATGTTTTCAACCAAAAAATTAAAAAACCAAAAAAAGTTTACTTACCAGTTTAAAGTACCATTTGACAAGGAAGTATTCATACACTTATCAGATAATGAAGTATGATGAAGTATCACTGATATAATATTATCAGGAGATATCACAACATAGTAACAAATGATGAAGATTTTATACATGTTCCATATGATGAGGACGGACTAAGCTATATCTCAGTAAGAAGAGAATGCATAAGCACGTGCACTGACAGATGATGACAAAGTTTTAGCAGAAAAAATAGCAACAAGGATTCAACATACTCTGACATATGACTTGATTTCAGCGTGAGTTAGAATAGTTTGGCAATATTTTAGCATATCAAATGATGAATATGAAGTTGAAACATATTCCGACATTTTCGTATGGTGACAATGCAGGCACCATTCAGGTCTATCTGTAGCGATCTATCGGGGCGGATCTAAGGATCTGATTTTAAAAAAAGATTGAATCTCTGTATGACTTCAGAGTTATGCACGGGTTTCTATAGATACTACTCAGAGGAGGTTGGTTCAACATAGATCCTGCTATTTATTGTTGTCTTCACGTGATCATGTAAAATATTTCAGTCGTTTCATCTTTTCCTGTATTTTTAATCCTGACAATGTCAAAGCAATAAAAGCCGACGATTGTTTGTTATCACATCTCATCTTCGTGTGAACAGCGCTCTCGAAGCCAGCTATTTTTCAGATTTGATAAATGATCCACATTAAAACTATCATACAAGGCGTTGGTATTTTTTCAGTTCGTTTCACGGTGAATATGGGATTGTGTTTCTTCATTGCTCGAGTCTTATTACGCGAACATTTAATTATTCATCATGGAACGTTAAAGCGCATTTCACTGTTCGATAGAACAATCGTCAATTTTTGAACCATTGTTCAAAGCAGGTTTCACCCCCGCCACGCTTATTTTTTATTCTGTTTTATCTGATGGTCTTCAAGGCACTTTGCACATAACATGTATACTGCAGAGTCATTAGATTCAAGGGGTCACCCAAGGGGGGCCACAGTCTTTCAAACGTCACCAGATAAATCACTGCATACTTGATAAAATCAGACCATTAAAGAGATTCTGTCAAAGAAATGAATTTGTCAAAAAAACATTGCACAATATGACAATATTATCTGTCTAACTGATATCACAGTCCGTCGGTACAATCAAACCTGTTTAGTAACGAGTATCTTTTCCTCACGCGAAAAAAGAATAACTCGAATTAGGCATGCGTGATCGTCTGCCATTAAGATAATTGTAGCGCGGAATCCAGGAGCTCTATCAAATTTCAAACGAATTTTATCATTTGTCAAAACATGATGAATGGGAAAGAGATAAAGTCAGTTGTCGTATGGTCTTTATCGTATAAATATACCAAAGTTTTGTTTAGAACTGTAAAATGTATTATCTAACAAGTTACAATGCGCAATCGCACTTTAAAATGATGAATAATTTTGGCAGACAATGCATTGTTGAAATTTCAATAACCCTTCCAGAAGAAAAAAAAGAATTATTTTCTTTGAAAAGAAACTAGAACAAATCGAACTGCAAGGATAGTGCCAAGATATTGTTTAACGTGTTATCTGCCCTTGAAGAGTGAAACGGAACTGACGTGATGAAACGATCTGTCTCGACCTGACGTTGCATTGAGTGATGGAAATGTTCAAAGAGTCTGCGCGTGCTCATCTGCCAAAACGAGGCAGGTAGCAGACCCGCGGCCCGTTTGATGTTTTTAGCAGAGCGATGACAGCTTGCCATACAGAAAGGCATACTCTAAATCCTGGCCTGGCCTGACCCCATTGGCTTGGCCTGGCCTGGCCTGGCCTGGCCTCAAAATTGGCCTGGCCTCACTTTTGGCGTCAAATTTGGCTTGGCCCCAAATTTTGGCCTGGCCTCAAAAATTGGCCTGGCCTCAAATTTGGCCTCTACAAAAATTTTTGGCCTCAATTTTTATTTCTATATTTTCTTTACATACTTGATGATTTTATTGATTTTTTATTGATTTATATTCAATACAAATGAAACATCACTTTAGATGGCTTTTAGTGTCCTATAGTGATAGTTCTATTAAAACATATATATGACTACAGGTATAAGTGATTGATTCTAGTAGATTTTGATTCAATCTGTTTTTAAATTCTAAAGTCCTTTAAGAATGTTTTACTGTCATTGTATTACCATGGCATTTTTTTTTTCAATGTACTTAACTTAAACTGCTCTCAGGATTGGACAATACCTATATCAAATACTTGTTTGAGAAAAAAATAATGGTGGAGACCTATTTGTTTATTCTAACCAACAATATGTTATGCTTTGTTCAAATTCTGATATCGAAGTTCCCCCATAGGATAAAAATTGTCTCCTAAATATACAAACAACACATGCATTAAACTCTACTCTAATCAAGAGGTGATGATTAATGACCAAAGCTGAATCGAGTTATCAGAGGTTACAATGTTTGCAGTCATTCACAAATGACATTAATTAAATTAGACCGTGTGAAATGTTAAACGGCAGTGCAGGCAGGCATACTCTAAAACCTGGCCTGGCCTGGCCTGGCCTGGCCCCATTGGCCTGGCAGGGCCTCACTTTTGGCCTCAAAATTGGCTTGGCCCCAAATTTTGGCCTGGCATCAAAAATTGGCCTGGCCTCAAATTTTGCCTCAACAACAATTTTTGGCCTCAAATTTATTTTTATATTTTCTTTACATATTTGATTTTTGATTGATATATTTTCAATACACATTAAATATCCCACTTGATGGTTTTAGTGTCTTATAGTGATAGTCTATTGAAAATAATAGTTACAATTGAAAATATAGTACTAACAATGTATATATTATGACTACAGGTATGAGTGATCGTTAGATTTTGATTCAGTCTGTTTTAAATTCTAAAGAACTTAAAAATGTGATTTTGCCCTGCCATTGTATAACCATGGTGTGTTTTTTCAGTGTACTTAAATCAAACTGCTCTCAGGATTGGACAATATCAATGTAACTCTTTTTATATCAACGACTTGTTTCAGAAAAAAAAAATAAAGGAATAGGCCAATATTTGTGTATTCTAACCAACATCAAAGGTCACAAAATGTTTGGCTTTGTTCAAATTCTGATAATGAAAATTCCCCATAGGTGAAAAATTGTTTCCTAAATATACAAACAACACATGCATTAAACTCTACTCTAATCAAGAGGTGATGATTAATGGGTGTTGCTAAAACGCGGAACGGAAAACGGAACGGAACGAAACGGAAAATGTAATATCAAGATAATATTTTAGAAATGGTAGAAATTGGTCTAGATAGTTTATTTTATGTGAATTTTTTTAAACCTACCGAATCGTGTTGGTAAATTAACAACTTTAAGAACTTTCCTTCAACTTTAGCATTGAAATTTGTTTGCTTAATGATGAAACGGGGGGAATTTAAATGTAATTTATATATCCTATAATGCAAGAAATATTATAAACTATAAAGTCAACTGTAAATTGGAATGCTCAAGTTTATCATTCAATACTAAAATTGGGAAAAAAAATTAAGCTCAAATTGTGTCATAGTCCTTTTAAAATCACAGGACTAATAATAACTAAGTCATCTTTTTGGAGTTGCTGCATTATGCGTTTTTTTACTTTATTGCCGGATAATGTTTTAATGCATGCATCATTTTATTAAAACCAGCATTATACAAGTATGTTGAAGTCAGTGACAAATGTGCTGTAGTGTGATATCGGTGATTGTTGTCTAAATTCTGAATTTTTCACGCATTTAAGTAAAAAAAAAGGTTTTTATTTAAGGGTCTTACACACACCAGGGAAAAGTTCTGCATACAAACCAATTATTCTAAATTACTAAATAAATTACTAAATCAAATTACTTATTAAAGATATGGATTTCTAGCATGTGTTGGACTTAAAAATGACAGGGAAAAAAAATCAATTTTGGGGAAAAAATCCAATTTTTCAAATTTTACCGCTTTCAATGAAAATAAAAGTCCCTGCAGTATTCGAACTCGGGACCTGCGGATCGGTAGATCGAAGCTACATCCACTGCGCCACAGAGATAGACATTTTGGCGATATGAACTCTTAATACAAAGCGTTAAAATCGCCATGTTGTGACGTACTGTCATAAAAACTAAAAAGTAGAAGTCACGAGGTGTCTTTTATACTTTTTAGCAACGGGGCTTATATATTCACTTTTGCCAAAATGATTATGCTATACGTTGCAAGTAGAAAACTGTAAAAGTTCTCTCGTTTCAATCGATGCATATATAATGCACAGTTAAATCTCAGAAAATCTACCAAATTTCTCAATAATCCACGTAAAATTGATAAATCCTTTGAAAGATTAAATAAAAGTACCGAAAGTTTACGATTCTTGGCTTTTTTAACCTTAAACAGTTAAAAAAAATTAATACATGTAGCAGGTTTTCCGATTTTCATTCCGTTCCGCTTTCCGTTCCGTTTTCCGTTCCGCATTTTAGCATCACCCGATGATTAATGACCATTGCTGAATCAAATTTTTGGAGGATGCAATGTTGCAGTCATTCATAAATGCCATTAATTAAATTAGACCGTGTGAAATGTTAAACTGCAGGGAAGGCAATGAATCTGACCCCAAAGCAGCAGATTAGCGACAGAAGAGACTGATATCGAATTTATGCTTGAGAGGGAAATTTGGGCTTGATCGGTGTTGACAGGTAATGTAAGCAAACTGGCAATTTTAAATTGCGTTACACAGGGATAGCAATTTGATGTTATGAATCAGTTTACAAATGTTTGAGATATTTATTAATCCTTCACTCAGGTCAGTCTCTTAAAATGATGTTTTACTTTATTATTCTAATAACAGTTAGTGTACTTTTTGAATTGGGGAAAGGGGGAGATGGTGGCTTTGAATTTTAAAGCTGATCGCTTTAGTATTGGGCATAATCCATTCCTTGGCAATGGTAAGAGTAGTGCTGTACATGCACGTTATATGTATCCGGTATTTATTGTGTGTGTGTATAGACATGGATTAAATCAATTAAAACTATATCAGTCAGGTCACTTGTAATTGATATTTTTCCATATGATTATCCCTTAAACATGAAAAAAGCATTGAATTTTCAATTTCTAAGAGAAATCAATACAAATTCAATGAAAAACTTAGAAAATGAGAAATAGAGAAATTTTAAAATTTGAGGCCAAAATTTTTGAAGAGGCCAAATTTGGGGCCAGGCCAAAATTTGAGGCCAGGCCAAAATTTGGGGCCAGGCCAAATTTGAGGCCAAAAGTGAGGCCAGGCCAGGCCAGGCCAATGAGGCCAGGCCAGGTTTTAGAGTATGCCGTATTAAATGGCTTTAAAGCGACGATACACAAATATTCCATGGAAATAAACATCAATATAAATATAAGCATTGAATGCTTATTTTTGGATGTCGTCGGTCCAATAACACACCAGGCCATGCAGACAAATTATCATACCGTCTATCAATTCGTCTGCACGGTCAGGTGTGTTATAGGGCAGATGACATCCAAACACACGATAAGCGGAAAGATATGAATGTGGGCAACGTGCTTGTTAGTTGAGATCGACTTTAGTAGGTAAAAAGAGATCTTAGGAAGGGTCGTATCATTTTAATAGAATCAAAGGTAATACCACTGCATTCATTATCTGTTTTACTGATATCAGTTTTACCGTATCCTATATGCAAATTTGTTTACAGATATTCAATCCAATTCCATTCAATTTATTGAAAAAAACCACATGTGGTGCAAGTCATACATACTGTATACAAATATAATTAGTACATAGATTTTCTTATGTTAAATGCATCACGTATGAAGTTACAAATGGCATACTCTAAAACCTGGCCTGGCCTGGCCTGGCCCCATTGGCCTGGCCTGGCCTCAAAGTTGGCCTGGCCTCACTTTTGGCCTCAAAATTGGCCTGGCCCCAAATTTTGGCCTGGCCTCAAATTTTGGCCTGGCCCCTAGTTTGGCCTCTTCAAAAATTTTTGGCCTCAAATTTTAAAATTTTTCGTTTTCTTATTTTCTCAGATATAGATTGAATTTTTATTGATTTCTTTTAGAAATTGAAAATTCAATGCTTTTTTAATGTTTAAGGAATAATCATATGAAAAAAATATATGACAAGTGACCGATTGTTCAAGTTTAATTAATTTAATCCATGTCTAAACACAAAAAAAATACCTATGACATGCATAGCATTGCACAGAATTGCTCTTACTATTGTTAAGGAATAGATTCTGCCAATACCAAAGCGATTAACTTTAAAACTAAGAGTCGCCACCCCC
>WFKH01011801.1:23707268-23719385 GCA_016163765.1 Magallana hongkongensis
AGAAATCGACATGCATCAATTATAATTAACTGTGTAAATGAGTTAAAACTAGTTCTGACACATTAAAGGCGTAATTAAGTAACAACATATCATTACTGATTAAGGGGAGGGGGGAGAACATTTAAAAGGAAGACAATTTGAAGATACGATTACTCTTCGCTTAGAGACTACATCAAAATGCTGTCTACATATGTTTTGTTCTACGCAGAGGAAGAGATTATTAAGATGTCCTTAAGAGATCTAAATACTGCGGGATCCGTTGAAGAGTGGGCCAAGAAAAATTGTTTGAACAATCACCCACTAATTGTAGAAAAATTAGAAGAGCTGAGTGCGGAGAGGGTAGAGATTAGGTAAGTGTTTTTATATATTTACAATATGCTAGTAAAAATGTTTATAAGCGCTCCTTTTTAACTTTTAGCAATATTTTATTTTGTTGAAGTGATGATGAATTGCCATGTATGGAGATTAACATACCGAGAGAATGCGCGGTTTTGACGACAGATTCGGTGACCTTGCAGGAGTATTCAGATAAAACCCCGAATGATGAGTTAATCGCACGTGGATCGGTTAAAATCAAGAAATTTCGTAGAGAGGATAGCACTTCTTTGCTGACAAGAAATCCAGTCAAAGACCGTGAAGAGGATTTCTATCATTTCTATGGAAAAAAATCACCATTCAGCAATTTTCACCCAGCAAAGTTTATTCTGGAAGGGGTGGAATACAGATGTAGTGAGCAATATATGATGCACCAAAAAGCAGGTACTATTATTTATATGTGTGTGTATATGAGCGATCTATTCAAGCAATAATTTAAAGAGCAAAAAAATGATTTAATTCTTAATTTTTTTTTATTTTAGTCCTGTTTAGAGACAATGAAAAAGCCCAGCAAATTTTGTCGACCACTGATCCTTTAACAATGAAAAGACTTGGAAGAAAAGTCAACGGTTTTCATGCAAAAGTATGGTCCAGTCAATGTGTGAATATTGTCAAGCGAGGCGTAACAGCCAAGGTAAGAACTTAATACATACAGAAAGTAATTAAAGACGTAAATATAAATATTTGTTTTAAATATTCTATTTTTTTTTAAGTTCAAGCAAAATCCACACTTGGAAAGAGCATTGATAGAAACATTTCCAAAAATACTGGCTGAGGCATCCCCGTCTGACCGCCTGTGGGGGATCGGGCTCGGACTACAAGACAAACCCCAAATCAACAACCGCAAGACCTGGAGAGGGAAGAACAGGCTGGGATATTTACTAACGGACGTTAGAAATGAAATAATGAGTGAAAACGGGATGTTTGATCAGTGAAAAAACAAAATGACTGAAATAAAACGAAATAGACACAAACATGCTGAATATTGATTCGTGACTGTGAAGAAGGAGACTGATTAGAACTTCTATATTTTAATTACTTTTCACTGCATGTTTAATTAACTATGAATAAAGAGTTTGTTTTAATTATTTTTTTTTGTTATGTTATTTAAGATCATATTTACTCGAACAGACGAGTTTAAATGTCCACGCTTGAATTGAGCGGTATTTAGAATAAGATTTGCCGTTAAGTCAATTACGAAAAGAATAGCGAAATAATGAAATAATCGAAATATTATGTGATTAGCTAATTTGATTGTAAGAGATGTTGTTCAGGCATGAATTATACGAGCTAGCACAATTAAATGGTTAACATCTGTTTGTCGTCAAAGGTGTTTTAATTTGAGCCTATTGTATACTTTAAAAATCCAAACATATAAATAACGTTTAAAGGCAGAGGGTAAAAATAGTTCCAATATTAGCCATGGACGAAGAAAGGTATGCTGGTTGTTTTTTCTCTAACATGTAATTTATATGTCTTATTATTATTCTTATAGTAACAATCTCATATATTTATGGTCATTTTGGGGTTATTTTGTAGAATCCATGTTGATGTACCGGAATACATTACCAAAAACAAAAATTTGCGAGCACTTGTAAAAAATCGATCCGGTGACAGATACAATGACAATTTAGGAATTTTCCGCTGTTTAGCTGTGCATAAAGGTCATTACTTGTCAAACCTAGAGACAACGACTAAAACCTTGTATGATGCATGGTGTACGCATCTCAATAGTCAAGCTGATGCGCAAGAATGTCCTCCGTACAACAGTTACCAGGGTTTAATTTTAAATGAGGAACTACACGAGTTTGAAAAATGTTTTGAAGTTTGTGTCAACTTGTTTAAGTTATGTGAAGACGGATCAGCACAACCCGAGAGACGCAGCGTGTGTAGTTTCAAAGACCAAATGAATTTGAATATTTATGAAAGTCATCTGTCCTATATTACAAATTTAAAGGCTTATTCCAGGAAGTACCAGTGTCAAATGTGCGAGACATTTTTTCCGACCGCTTGGCGATGCTTAAAACATGAACGAATTTGTCAAAACAAAACCAAGTTTATTTTCCCTGGAGGATTTTACCAAAGAAAGGAGAACTTATTCGAACAGCTAAAAGAATTCAATTGTGTTGTTCCTGCGCAGGACTGTGTATACGAATGGTTTATAGTGTTTGACTTTGAAGCAATCTTGCGGCCTGAAGAGAACACCCCTCTCGACCGGAAATTACAGTGGCAAGCTGAGCATGTGCCCATTTCCGTGAGCGTCTGCTCAAACGTTGAGCATTTCACGGAGCCGATGTGTTTTGTTAACGAAGACCCGGATCAATTGATTCAGCTTATGGTTACCTATATGGAGGAAATAGCTGAACACTGCAAATCCCTGGCGCAAAACAAATGGGGCGGGGTGATACAGAATTTAGAACAACAACTTGAGCACTGGACGGAGAAAAAAGAAACAGAGGAGAGCCACGCCCCAGATTTAATGACAAATGCGTTAAGTAAGTTGCTTGGCAAATTTAATTTCTACTGCCAGCAAGTGCCCGTTTTGGGATTCAACTCGGCGCGCTACGACCTGAACCTCATAAAGAAGCACATTGCGAAATATCTCTGTCTCCACGAAACTCAAGGAGTAACAATTAAGAAAAACAACACATACACCTGCCTAAGCAATGATTCATTACGATTTTTGGATATCACCAATTTCCTAGCCCCTGGCGCGTCGTACAGTCAATTTCTCAAAGCATACGGGATACCGGAAGCAAAGGGTTTTTTCCCTTATGAATATCTGGACGACTTTTCACGCTTAGAGGAAGGCGCTCTTCCACCGCATAGTGCATTTTACAGCTCTTTGAAACAAAAGAACATTTCTGAAGAGGAATACGACTTCTGTAAGACCGTGTGGGAGCGAGAGAAAATGTCCTGTCTGCGAGACTTTTTAATATGGTATAACAATTTAGATGTCTCGCCGTTCGTCTCTGCAGTGACAAAATTACAAAACTTCTATTTTCAGAAAAAAATCGACATCTTCAAAACAGCCATGTCAGTGCCGGGAATTGCTAGGCAAATGTTGTTCAACGCAAGTGCGAGAACCGGAACTTCGTTTTCCTTATTCGGAGAAGAGGACAAGGACTTGTTCTACAGTGTAAAAAACAACATCATTGGCGGACCCTCCATAATTTTTCACCGACATGCTAAAGCAGAGGAAACGTTTATCAGAAACAATCCCGAGAAGCCTTGCAAAAAAGTTGTTGGATATGACGCCAATGCACTCTACTTGTGGGCTTTAGACCAGGAAATGCCCACCGGCGCGTTTGTGAGACGGCTTCCTGAAAACAATTTCCGCCCGGTTGTGAGAGAGAAATACATGGCCCAATATAACTGGTTAAATTGGGTTGCGCATGCGTCAGGTGTCCAGATCCAACACAAAATGAACACCGGTCGCGAAAAGCGTGTGGGGGCATTTCCGGTGGACGGATACTGTGGTGCGACAAACACTGTGTTTCAGTTTCAAGGATGCTACTTTCACGGTCATGATTGTGCCTTAACAAAATCTATTCGTAATAAAAAGTGGCTAGAATCCAAACAGCAGAAATTTAAACGCACACAGGAAACCACCGAATACATACGCAAAGAGGGATATCAAGTTGTAGAAATCTGGGAATGTGAATATAGAGAGTTGAAGAGAGTGCGTCCTGACCTCCGTGCGATTGCTGACCAGTCATTACCAACTTTCTATAAAACTCACAAGAGCGATGTCACAGAAAACCAAATTCTTCAAGCTGTTTACGACGGGTCATTGTTTGGAATGGTGGAAGTGGACATAACAACACCGGAAAAATGGGATGATGACTGGCAGCAAGAAAGGTCTCCGCAAGAACATTTTGAGGAAATGGCTCCGATATTCTGCATCGCCGACGTCCCGTTTCATCTCATCGGAGAGCATATGCAGGAGCACGTTCGGGCGAATGACCTCAGCGAAAATCCTCGTCGTCTGTTAATCGGAGGAACGCGCGCACGGAAAATTCTTATCGCCACCCCCTTACTTCAATGGTATCTCAAACAAGGACTACACGTGACCAGAATTTATCAAGTGATTGAATATGTTCCTGGTCGGTGTTTCCGGGACTTTGTACATGAGGTATCTACCGCGCGTCGACAGGGAGATGAAGATGCGACGATGAGCATCATAGCTGACACCCAGAAGTTAATCGGCAACTGTGGCTACGGAGGTCTCATCATGGATCAGTCCAAACATCGTCATGTGACTTATGTTCAGGGAACAAATGCGGCTAGCGATGAAGTGAACGACCCGCTTTTCATCTCAGTGACGGAGTTGCAGGACGAGATATACGAAGTAGAAAAGGCGAAAAAATCCATTACATTTGATTTACCCATTCAACTCGGATATTTCATACTCCAGTACGCTAAACTCCGGATGCTTCAGTTTTACTATGACTTCATGGTCCCTCATATTAGTAGACAAGACTTCCAATACTGCGAAATGGATACAGACAGCGCATACATGTCAATCTCAGGTAAAACCATCGAAGATGTAATCAGACCCGACATGATGGCCAGCTACCGACAAGGAATCTACGGATTTTGCAGTGATGCGAACATTGAGGCAGATGATCAGTTTCACTGGTTTCCCCGACAGTGCTGTGAAAAGCACCAAAGGTTTGACAAGAGAACCCCGGGTCTCTTCAAACTCGAGTTTGAGGGAGACGAAATGATCAGCCTGTGCTCAAAAACCTATATTGTGAAGAAAACGATCACCCGCGACCCCAGGAGGCAGCTGTTGGCGGAAAAGCTTTTGAGAAAGACCAAAAAACTAAAAGAGAAACGTACTAAAAAATCCATCCCCAAGACGTACCATGTGGTGAAATTTAGCTGTAAGGGGATATCAAAACGCTTCGTGGATTCACCCTTTTATACCTTTAAGCAAGTGCTAAAAACAAAACAACACGGGAAGGGAATGAACAAAGGATTTCGCGCCCGGAATAACGCTATATATACATATCAGCAAGAACGTTTTGGATTCTCTTACTTTTACTGCAAACGACAAGTGCAAGCTAATGGTGTCGACACAAAAGTGCTAGATATTGAACTGTGTCCAGAAAGGAAAGACTCTCTTGATGTTAGCAATGAACAAATTTTACTAGAACTCATGGACGATTAGTTTTCTCCCCATAGTGCTACGAAGTCTGTTAGTTAAATTACAGACTTGCTGTTTTATTGACACTCATTTATGATATGGATCAAAAAAGATTACAAGAAATGTTACGTAAATAATCTTGCTTAATTTTTTATTGTTCATTTAAACATTGTGTACATATTAAAGCATTCATAAAATTACATTTAGACATCTCTGTCTTTTATTTCATGGAAAGTTGAGATTATCTTTGGCAGAAGCTTTAACAAACCATTCCACTGCCACTCATCTAAATAAATTCCTCGAATTGTTGGTTTGTCATTAACAAAATGTCGAATGTCAATCCTAATATGCTTGTTTAACAAGCACACACTAATAACAATGCTCCTTGTTAACGGAAAATGCTTTAAAAAGGAGCACAGAGTTGTGTTAGACACGTTGGCGAGAGTCTTGTTGATCGCTGCAGTTACCACAGTATTTGGTTCTGTTGTCGACGAAGAGATGCAGGTTAATATAATGCACAGCGTAAGCATAGAAACAAGGAATACTGCGAGAGTGGCTCTTCCTCTGATTGTAAGTTTAGTAGGTCCGTCAAATGTTGCCTCCATCTCGATAGATCAGAAGTTCAATAATGATTACTTGTTGGAATATACAGTATATTTTATATCAAACTTTTCGGTTACAAAGTCAAACACATGTTCGTCGTTTTGACACCTTTCTACAATATCGCGCAAGGCATGTCCTCGACTGCGCAAGTAGCAATAATATATACAGTACATTGCGCAGATATTGGAGCGCTCACTTTGAAGTTGTGTGCGAATGTACTTGTAGGGTTTATTCTGTGCAGCAAGATAATCTTTGAAATAGGCGTGATAAAACTCTGGAGAATGACCCATCGAGTCAAAAAACTCTGATACCTGGTTGTCAAAATAAAACACACACCAGTGCGAACCAGGCTCCCCTCTTTCGTCTGTGTTAACAATGTAGAGACCATTAGAAATATTTAGATTTATAAGGTCATTTGCTGCAAATACTCCTTTTAAATGACGATATAGCGTTCGGTCTTTGTGCAATATTTTATGTATAACTATTGAGTCCATTATTTTACTTCCACGTTGCGGCTTGCATCGATGCTTAGGATGGCTGGAAATTTTCCGTAGCAAATGCAAGTGACAGACTCGGGGAGGGGACTGTCAAATTTGAGCTGAAGGCGGGAATGACCCTTCCTTAATAATGGCAGGTTGTTCTCCTCTTCATAAGAAGGGTTTATATCAAACATGTACAAACAGTACCCTTTTAAATAGTCATTCCGGCTCAGGTTAAATGTAGAATTATCTTTTATCTTCCCCCCTACCATTGATAGAAAAGCTGTGACGTAATTGCCTGTGGTGAAATTAGGTTCCAATGGAGCTGAAGGGACAGATTTACCGTCTACGTAGAATGCCGCAAAGTTACAATTAAAATGTTCAAAGTTGTACGGGTTCAAAGTGTAGTGTCCACTGTAAGCTTTGGAGGACACCAGACCCACCATAAGCCGTTCAGGTATTTCTCCTTGGAACACATCGTCCACGTTTAGATGAAACTGCCCGGCAGGTATGCCGAAACATTTTATGTCCGACTTCTTGAAGGGGTATAAAGCGGGCTGTTTTTGTAGAGCCTCGCTATGACCGAGCAATACTCCTGGGTTTATTTTGAGATAACAGCAGCGGAGAATGACGTCGTCGATCTGAATTTTATATTTCATCCCGTCCTCCGACGACATCAAACAAAATGCATCTCTGTTTGGCCATAATTTAATCGCGACCTGTACACCGTTAATCAGGAAGCGGTCTTGTTGGCATATGTCCATGTATATGGGACCCTCTAGGTCGACAAATGCGCTGTCCTCTGTCATTTTAGCTCTTTGAAACAATCCAAAATTACCACCAGACAGAGCGTCAGAATCATTCATGAAACCCGAGGTGTCCGGATTAAAGAGCTGAGACTGTAAGCGCGGCACGGTGTTAGAAGGAACTCCGTATTTAAAGAGAACATCAAAATACGCTTTGTAGGCATAGTTGGTAGAAACAGTGGGCGAAATGACTTGCTGTTGTACAGAAATGTCTACTTGGTTCCATAAACTTTGTAATGCTAAATTAACAAAACCGACTTTTTCTTTGGGCTTAAGCACCGTCCCGTTATCATGTAAAATTCTAGCCCTAAGAAACAAGCGAGTGCGTAACAAATCAAGATAGCAAGTTGTTGCAGCTGACAGATTAAATTCAATAACTCCTCCGTGAGAGGTGCTACCAACAGGGCGAACATCTATCCACTCTGTCTGTTCAACACCAGCATCGGTGGGCAGATTGTGAAATAATGCTAATCTGTTACTAAATGCAGGCTTTGAGTCCTCAGCGAAAAAAGCCATGCTTACTCGGCGGTGTTAAAGTAAAGACTGAAAATAGACAATCATTGTAATTTATTTTATTTCTTTTTATTGGCATACACAAATTTTCTCTGCGCTTTTCTTTTCTTGGGTTTAGGGGTGTCTGGGGCGGGGAAAACCACCACTGGACCACCTTCCAGTTTTCTTTTCTTTAAATCCGCTTTGGCTCTGTCTACGACCTGCTGGGTGGGAGTCACAAGTTCTATTTGCGGTTTTGTACTCGCACTTCCTTCCCCAAATTGACCGACAATATATGTCTTTTGATTGGGAATATACTTCATCTTGGCCGTCGTAAGAAAGTGATTTTTCCACTCTTCTACGTTAGGGATAAATGGCTGCCAGGACATCGTCTTAGGTGAAGTGTACAGTACAGGGTTTTAATCGGTAATGTAGAGTTAATGAGCTCGCCGTATGATAAATAAATGCGAAAACGCTGGATCTGGTCACGTGTCAGAGGTACATAAAAAGGTGTGGTAATTGGAATTGATCCGCGTGATAACAGAAAACGGCGCAATACCGGAAGTCTCTGATAATCGATGTAGCTACTGCTGCACAAATCTGACATCAGAACTACAACTTTCAGTTGCTCTAGATTAAGGGTGTCACAAAATAATTCCACCAAGGCGCATTCCCACTCTCCCTCAAGATGAAGTGTCTGTGGTAATTCTACGATAAAGTCATGCGAATTGTTCTCTGGGTGAAACTTTAAACAATCATTTGAGGCGCAAAAGAGAAAGTGCTGTGGGTTCATCTCTGAATTTCTTTTAAATGAGATTGCAAGATCCAGCTATTAAATTTATTTGGCCAGCCCAGCCACTTTACAAGGACCTCTCTTCTATTATTCCGCATACGCCTGCGCAGAACTTTTTCAACCTTGTAAACGGTGTCGTTGTTAACACGCACCTTTTGAAGCTCTTCTTGATAAAATGTACCCAATATTGGTTCGTTGTGGTAGTCCTTTAAAGTGTACAAACATCTGTCGTCTTTATTAAAACGAGAACTTACGATAAACAACTCGCGAGTCCATCGCTCATCGTACTCCCGAGAAAAGACATTGCGAATGTACGTTATGCGGACAATGTCACCTGTTTTAAATTTAAATCTCTTTACTTTTGGACTGGTATCCCTTTCCTGTTCTTGCATTGTCCAGAATTTAAAACGATCCTCGTTTGTAACATGTGCGGGGCGCTTCTGTATTGTACTGTGATAAGTATTGTTGTAACTTTGCGTAATAGCCTCTAAATCGTTAATCCAACAGTGGGATTGTCTGTGCGTCATAATACGAACTAGTTTAGATTTGATGGTTTTAATTGCTCTTTCGGCATAAGAAGCTTTCACCGAATTTTGAGTGACAAAATGTTTTATTTTCTGCGATTTCAGGAGGCGGGCTACATTTGAATTAACAAACTCACTACCCTTGTCTGTCCGCAAAACATGCGGTTTTCTACCGCTCTGAAATATTCTTCGTAAAGCACTGGCCATTTCTATTCCTTTTCTCGTTTTTAAGGGTAAGGTCCAGACGACACGCGAAAAAATGTCAATAGCAAGCAGAAAACATGTGTATCCGTCATTTGACGATTTATATGAGTCTAATATCGCGGTGTCCGCATCCCACTGATAATCGATGTAGGTTGCAATTACTTTACGTTTTGGAAACTTATTTCTCGATTGTTTGTGAACACTAAAAGCCTCTTGCTCTTGCAGCCAATTTCTAATTTTATTTCTGGAAATACGATGACGGCCTTCCTTTCTGACTTCTCTGAAAAGCTTATCTTCTCCGGAATACGCAGCTGGATGTGCACTGTCATAATAGATCTTAGTTAGATAATCCTTATAAGTCTCCATTGTTGTTCTGTACGAACTTAATCCACTTTGGTCGACTTTTCTTTCGAATGGTCCGCTTTATAGGTATACCAG
Organism: Magallana hongkongensis; assembly: GCA_016163765.1. Classification (NCBI taxonomy): domain Eukaryota; kingdom Metazoa; phylum Mollusca; class Bivalvia; order Ostreida; family Ostreidae; genus Magallana; species Magallana hongkongensis. The sequence continues at coordinate 23,717,135 of WFKH01011801.1, forward strand.
GAGGGGGCGGGGTTTCTATTTTCACTTTCACTTTCTGTTTAAGAGGTGGCGGACTTTCTACTTTCATTTCCTGATCAGGAGGGGGTGGGGTTTCCTGTTCCGTTGTTGCTGTCTGCGTTGTCGCGTCATTGAACTGCACAGGCGGGGTTCGAGTCTCGCTCATCATTCGATTATATTTATCCTCAGGAATCAGAACCATTTTTTGCGTATGCTTCATTTTAAAAGTTTTATAACAAATTCTCTCACTTCTCCTAAAATTCGAGAAAGCAAGCGGTAATGTTTTTTTGATGCGCGAAGTTTAGTTTTTACAGGCTTCTTTGAATTAGTAAAGTTAATTAAGACTTTTTTGTGTCTATTTACAATGGATTGTATCTTCTTACTTAAAGGAATTGATCCGCTTAGGGCATTGTGAATGATCTCAATTATTGCTAGCACTTGTTTAGCGCTAGCCGTGTAAATCAAGCCATATATTTGTTCTCTCGGGGTGTTTTTGTCAAAAATTAATTTCAAATAAGATGAAACGTTTTGTAAAGTAATGCTCATTTTTTCCCCCGATTTCTACATTCTCTCTTGACAATTTCTCTACAAATGAACAAAATTTAAAGTCTACAAGGGTTTATATACAACACAGGTCTCGTCGGGAAAGACGCCAGTCCGGATGCGATAGTCCTCTTCACTATGGGGAGATAAATCTAGCACAAGGTACCCATAAGGTTTTCTCATGCAGTCATTGTATGCTTCAATCAAAGTTTGAGATTTCCCGGGAAAAGCCTGTTTGCCTAAACACTGAATTTGCGAAACATCTCTTGGATTTTTTAACAAAACCAAGTAATGGGTATTTAAATTGATGGTCCTTGAATGTTTCCCTTGACAATACATGTTTTGATTTAAGTATAATACACTCAACTTTTTATGATGCGCCCCCTGTGTAAACAGTTTTTCCATATCCTTGTTGTTAATTAATTCATTCATTAAATCGTCAATAACAACCAAATTATGATCACCGCTAAGTTCCTCTATGTCAGAGTCGGATGGTAAACCTTTTTGAAAAGTCACAAACGGAAATCGACTTTCCATGACCTGAAATTCGTTCTGATAGACACCATAACAGTATAATACTCTTCTAGGAGTTACGGGCTCAAACATCACGGACATATTTTGAATGAGTTTCCTCACAAAGGTTGTTTTACCCGAACCCGTTGTGCCCGAAATTGAAATTGTTGTACAACTATTAAACGGAAACATGTTGAAGATTCTCTTTCAGTTTTGATAATGACTGATAAGAGCTTCGTGTGACTGTATTTAAACACACATAAAACATGAACAAACTTATTATGTCAATGCATTTATTAACTTATAACAACTAAATGTAACCAACTTTAATAAATTTAACAATTCAAATATTGTCAATGTCCAGGCTTGGGTTGCACTCCGGGCATTCGAGCAAACCCATCTGATTGCTGTGGTCTGGTCGCGCATAGCATGGCACAACACTGTCCAACTCCACTGGTAACTGGAAATTGATTTCGTGAAGATTGTTCTTCAGTCGATTCCACTCCGGTATTCTGAGGGAAAGTCCTTGCGTGGTGGGGTACATTTTTTTCTTTGTAGAGTTCCGCGCGAACTCGAATTTTCTGATGTTCACACACTTGTATGGTGATGTGATTGACACATGTATATTGGCACCGAGGTGCAGTCGGTAGTCTACCCGTTCGTCCCTTTTTACTTCTTCCAGTTTTTGGTCGATTTGTTCGACGTTATCACATAAGATACGCCACCTGGATAAGGTCATGGCCTGTCCTTTCTCAGTTGGTTGATCGTCGGCGAACAGTCTAACATCGATGATGGTTTCCTCTTCGCTGTTTTTGGATTCTAACACTCTCAACGTGCGTTCGCATCCTAATTCGAATTTAAAAGTTTCTGAAAAGTCTTGGCTCATCATGTTTACTTACAGTTTACGATATGCTATTCGTACCTCGTCGAGTGAAGAGATGGTTTGCTTTCTTGTAAAAGCAGACCTTATATATCGTTTCTTGTTTACATGGAAAATAATCTTGTTTATAGTAACAGCACAAACGCAACCCATATTAATAAAGTCGCTGCTTGATATTAATTAACTGTCTATTCCAGCGCAAGTACTGTCCAGTGTCCTCAATATAATATTACCATTAATTATATCCTAAGTACTTAATGCTCTTTTGCCTCGTTATCTCTCCTGTTTAGTCGAAACACAGCATGTTACTTATTGCTA
>WFKH01011801.1:23739141-23749970 GCA_016163765.1 Magallana hongkongensis
TAGAATCATCAATGCAAACATTTTCTCTTCTACAATGCTTTACAAAATGTGTCTCCTTCTTTAGATAAATTGCATCAAAGTTTAAGGACGTTGACCCCTAAAAATCCCTAATTACGTAATAAATGAGCGTGGCAAAGCTTTTTCCCGATAGATATTGTTACGTTCAACAACTTTGCTTCTATAATGCATTACAAAATCTTTACCGTTTTTAAGTTATTCATAATAGATTTTACGAGTCGCTTGGCCCCTAATTTAAGGGACCAGCCCCTTTTTCTTGATTTTATACGAAAGGTCTTACGAATACTTACATTTTTTGTTCTTACACCTATCTAAAATTGTTGTTCATTTTTAAGATACAAATGATTGAATATTTTAGGGGCCAGCCCTCTAGGTCCCTAATGGGAACAGACATTGGTGTTTTGATTAATGGAGTCGATGAGAATCATCAATGCAGACATTTTCTCTTCTACAATGCTTAACAAAATATGTCTCCTTCTTTAGATATATTGCTTCAAAATTTAAGGACGTTGGCCCCTAAAAAACCCTAATTACGTAATAAATGGGCGTGGCAAAAAAATTTTCCCGATAGATATTGTTACGTTTAACAACTTTGCTTCTATAATGCATTACAAAATCTTTATCGTTTTAAAGTTATTTGTAGTAGACTTTACGAGTATTTTGACCCCTAATTAAAGGGACCAGCCCTTTTTTTTTGATTTTGTTGGAAAGCACTTTTCATACTCTACCACTTTAATTATATATGTTATAACAAAATATCAACTGATAGAAAGATAAAGACCAAAACGTGTGAACATTTTGATTCGAAATTCGTACCCAATTTTCGTGCCTAGGAGAGCTCAAAGAAATGGCGTCACAGGCGCCAAAAAACTACATTTTGCACATCTTATAACTATGGTCTATCTATCCTGAAAATTTCATATTTATATCTCTGATAGTCTCTGAGTTTATGTCTGCACAAAATTGGTCGTAAAAACTAACAAAATCGGCCGTAAATCGGAACCGGAAGTGACGATTTCAAAATTTCAAAAAACTTCTAGAATTATGACCACTGGCAATCATCTGTGAAAAAATGGTCGAAATCGGCCGAATAGTTTTCGAGAAATCGCGTGCACAAAATTTGTGGAAAAAAAAATAAGAAGAAGAAGAAGAAACAGTACGAAAACAATAAGGTCTTCCGTTGGAAACGGAAGACCTTAATAATAACTAGATACGACCTCGTTACAAGTAACGAGTAGGTTTTCCGTCCGATTTTTTTTTTATTTTAAATGATACCATGAAATATCGATACAATTTCAGAATTAACCCCCCCCCCCACTTTCAGATAATAAATAAAAATCCCTACTTACGTCAGAAATGGGCGTGACAATGATTTTTTTTCCAACAAATATTGTAGCGATCAACAACTTTTCTTCTATAATGCATAACAAAATCTTTATCGTTTTCAAGTTATTTGTAATGGACTCTACGAGTCTCTTGGCCCCTAATTAAAGGGGCCAGCCCCTTTTTCTTGACCTTGTTGGAAAGAACTCTTGATATTCTACCACTTTTGTTACATATGTCTTAACAAAATATCAACTGATAAAAAAATATAGATCAAAACGTATGAACATTTGGATACAAAATTTGTACCCAATTTTCGTGTCTAAGCGAGCTCCAAGAAATGGCGCCATTGGTGCAAAACAACTGAATAGTGCACAACTTCAAACTAAAGACTACCTATCCTGAAAATCTCATAGTCATATCTCTGATAGTTTCTGAGATCAGCTCTGCACAAAATAGGTCTTAAAAAATTACAAAATCGGCCGTAAATCGAGACCGGAAGTGACGACAACAAAAAATTCAAAAACATATCAAATTCAGATAATGTCCCATCATCTGTGAAAAAATTGTTGAGATCGGTCAAATAGTTTTCGAGAAATCGCGTGCACAAAATTTGGAAAAAAAATAATAATAAACAGTACGAAAACAATAAGGTCTTCCGTTGGAAACGGAAGACCTTAATAATAATAATAATAGGGAAAAAGAAACCGAACGAAAACAATAAGGTCTTCCGTTGGAAACGGAAGACCTTAATAATAATAATAAGAAACAGTACGAAAACAATAAGGTCTTCCGTTGGAAACGGAAGACCTTAATTAATAGAATATCTTTCATACCTTGGAATAATTGGGTTACAATATCTGCCAACCTCTTTCTGTAATTTGTGTGCACTTATTCTTAATTGAGTCAAAAAAGAACGAACGAAGAAGATATAAGTCACACTGTATCAATTTTTCAATTTTTTTGTATTTGCATTAACAATACAAAAAGAAAAGAACAAAATATTTCAATAGATATTATAGAATATTGCTTTCAACTAGTTGTACTGAAAAATTAAAGCCTGAATTTCATTCATAGACATTTTAATTGTTTTTTTCGTTTTCGGAAAAACACCTCGAATGTATTACCTACATGTAGGCGTCCATGACAACCCCCCTTTTTATAAAATTTGATATAAATACAATGCATTTTACGATCTGTTGAGATGTGAGCTAGACTTCATTAAAGTCAATGATATATCCTAAAATGTACCACAAAAGCAACACACGAAGCTGTCTAGCCGATTCTTATTTTAATTGGAAGAGACTCCATTTTGTATAAAATTCTAACATCCGATGATGATAATACATTCGAGGTGGGAACGGTGTTTTTCCGAGCTTGCCGGAAAGGCCCGAGAAGTTGCGATTGCTACGAAAATTGTTAAGTCGTACGTATAAAAGGTCACCATAAATTATCTCCCTTTCGCCGAACGGTATTTCAAACTATGAAATAAATGTAAATTTTCACATCATGTGTTTTTTACCAATCACAAAGGAGAGGAAGTGCACAACCCGGAGACTATTAGTTTTTCAGTTCCAATCAAGGGTGTACGGGGATTTACCCCGGGTTGTATTCCATACACCCTGAGGCCACAACTAATGTAAAAAGATGTTTTTGCATGATATTCTAATCTCATATTTTAAGCGTCCTAAGTAAAAGCGTCCATGAATTCGATTTCTGGTATGAAGTTTCGGCCCTTGACACTTCGCGTTTCGTTCACGCCGCCAAATTTCAAATGTTATATGAGCAACGTGTATTTTTTTTTTTTTTTTTTTTCGTGTTGCGATTTTTTTACTCTCTATCAAAGCTTAAATTTCCCGTATTTAAGCTTTTAAGCCTATAAGAATTTTCTTCTTCAACTTCAAAACCAGATCGTGGCTCCTCGGAGTTTTGAACATGTTCGATTTTTGTTACCACGTCTACGTTCATGCCAGGAACCCCGCCACTCTGTGTCGAAGCTCATGTTAAAATTCGTCGAAATCCAGGAAATGATCCTCAAGTTTAATTTCTCCAAAACAGTAGTTCATTTCTATTTCTTCGCAGGCCTGAGATAAAAGTCCTCGTCATTCGATAAAAAATCCAGGCCTAAATCTTGTAAATCACCCGTGTTTACTTACTGTTGGAAAGCTGCTACCTGACATCACCGTATACGTCCCCTAACGCGGGGGAGTCGCTAAAAAGTAAGGTAGAGCATGAAGGAGTTAATTTTCTCCGCTTCGGAGACGGGAGAAATTTAGGTCACGGCTCTTGTAGGTATTTATAACAAGTATTTTCAAAAAATATATACCACACGGAAGACAGCGATAGTCAAACTTTGTGTTGATCATTGGCCCGAGTGCTCTAAGCGTCTAGTAGTCTCAAACACTTCGAAACTATTTGGCAGATTTCAAATTCACGGTAATCGAGTGGTCAAAATATGCATGATATGTAAAATGTACAACTTGCTTTCGGTTACAGACAGATGAAACAGTCGAGAAAATTATAAACTTCATACCAGTATACAATTTCAATTTCGATTGACGGGGAAAATACATTTTGTTTGATTACATGTAAAAGTTACCTTTAGGCTGTAAATTACGATGCTAAATTCGATCACGTAACAAAGATCTCAAATTTTAAACAATGAAAAATATTTATTTTCCTGCCAGGAAAGTAATGCCTCCTTTTGAATATCAATCTTTAAACTATTATACAGAAATGGGTGGAGGGTTTGTACACCTTCATAATTGTTATAGTTTCATGAAAGAAAGGATATAATTTTTAAAGTAAAGCGTAAATGGTCCTATATACGAGTACGAACATAAGAAAACAAAAACACAATCATGTGAGCATATGTATAGACTTCCCTTCGTGAATGACAAAAGAATTACACTCATAATACCTGAATATACTTCAAATCAACAACTGTTTAGCATATACAAAATCGTGACGGAAACAAACAATAACGGCACCTGATTTTCCGCGGACATGCGCAATGAGGTCGGTTTCGCTCTTCCTTCGTCAATATTCATGAAAAGGCTTTACTTTCCTGGCAGAAAAATAAACGATCTGTGTAACGAAATCGATTTCACCATTGTAACTTACAAAATAAAGGAAACTTTTATAAGTTTACAAAAACGTGTTTTCACCGTCAATCAAAATTGACGCAAATTATAGCTTGTATAGCTTTAAGTGCAATTATTAAATCTGAAAAAATATTAGGAAATATAAGTAATCAGGGCATTTTCTGTTTAGATGTAATGGTTAAGTAGGGAGAGTCGATTCAAAATTAAAATTTAATGCACTTTATCGGGGCCAGGAGCCCGTTTTACCAACATTTTCTAAGAGATTTTCTAAGACAGAACTTAAGATATACCTAAGTTATAACTTAGAAAGTTCCTAAGATTTGTCATATCTGTTTCACAAAACTTTCTTAGCGTTTTAAGTTGTTTTAAGATACATGGTTAGCCACGTTCATATCAGTCATTTTGTTTCCTATCGTGTAAATTCTTTTCAATATGACAGAAATGTATAACTTTATATTAAGTGAATGTAAAAATATACATTCCCTTATTCACATAGAAACTTCTTAGAAAAGTAAAATGTGTATTTGGTGTGTAAATAGTGAACATGTACTGAAATTTTGTATATTTTACATTCACGAGAGAGAGAGAGAGAGAGAGAGAGAGAGAGAGAGTCCAACGAAATCACTATAAACGCAGTAGACACAACCTTAACACCACTGAAGAAGGAAAATAGCAAATTGAAAGTGGGATGGGGGTGGGGGCTAGGCTTATCCAAAATTTATTGACAAGCAAAAAAAAGACATGAAAACCATTTTCGTCAATCCTTTAAATTCTAATACGTGGGGGGGGGGGGGGGGGGGGGGGGGGGGGGTATCTCGATGCATTTTTAAATTTATTTTTTCCGGAATAAAACCCTTACTGGTGAAACAAGATCGGGGAATATTATGGAAGTGCAAATGTCCATTGGTCTAATCTTACAATACAATTTCAAAATTTTTTTTCATTTTTAAAATCTATTTGGTAATTTTATAATAGAAGTTTGCAAAAGCACAATTTCTAACTACATTTTGTTCTGAATATTTTAACAAACGATAAGAAAAAAATATTAGTGTTGGAGATATCGAACCCACAACCTAAAAAGCCTAGTTCTATATAAGGTTATCTAAGGTCTGGCCGGTGCTTAGCTGCAGGTCTGTAGCTCCCGGTCTGAAAAAATTCGGATGGACGTCCCATGTCGTCCATCCGAATTTTTTCCAGACCGGGAGCTACAGACCTGCAGCAAGCCAGTGCTCTAACACTGAGTGATTTCAGTCACAACACAGTGTGTTATTAAAATGCTCTATGTGACTTTGGCCACGAATTTACGGACTTATTATAATTATTATTGTTAAGGTCTTCCGTTTCCAACGGACGACCTTATTGTTTTTCTTAGGTTTCTTCTTCCCTATCATTAATTTCCGTTGGAAACGGAAGACCTTATCTTCTTTTTCCCTATTATTATTTTTTTTCTTCCGATTTTTGTGCACTGGATTCTCAGAAACGGCTCGGCCGATCTCCATAAAATTTTCAGATGTGATATATCTTATTCTGAACCTGAATAGCAATTTTTTGCGTTGATGACGTCATATCCGTTTTTGAGATATTGAGATTTTTCTAATTTTTATATGCAGTCGTTCTCCTAAACTATAAGAGATTTTGAACTCAAATTTCTACGGTTGATAGAAGAAAGATTGAAGTTTTGCATGGTTGTTGTTTTATATGTCTAGCACTAAATGCGCCAAAGCTCGGTAAGGCTCGAAAATTGAGAAATCAAAAGCGTCGTGAATTTTCGTGCTTTTCTTTGTTTATCTCTTTTCTGGAAAATATTTTGTTAAAACGTAATGCAAAAAAGTTTAAATTTACAAGATCTTTAGTTTGATATCAAGAAAAAGGGGCTGGCCCCTCAAATTAGGGACCTATAGTGCTCTAAAGTATTTTATCTATAACTCTTAACTGAGGGATAATTTGTGATAGGTTATAGAAGCAAATATGTTTATCTTACAGTTATGTACCCGTACAATACAATGATTTTCTCATGCGTTACGTAATTAGGGGTTCTAAGGGGTCAAAAGTCCAAAACTTTGATCACGTATATCTCAAAAAGGAAAAATATTTTGATAAGCAGTATAGAAGAAAAGATGCTCAAAATCATCTACTAAACAGTATGCAACCATCAAAATTTCGTTTAACGGCCCTATAAGGAGATAAAGGGTCGGCCCCTAAAACCTTCTTTCTCAGATAACTCAAGAAAAAAAAACGAATTTGTAAACACTTGTTGAACAAAATGTGTTTAGTTTTAAGTGACCTTTCGTTTAATACCAAGAAAAAGGGGCTGGCCCCTAAAATTAAGGACCCAGACGAGTCTAAATTATTTTAGTTATAGCTCTTTACCGAGGGGTATTTTGTAATAGGATATATAAGCAGAAATGTTTATTTTACTATTATGTACCCATACATATGTACAATATAAAGACTTTCTCATGCATTACGTAATTAGAGATTTTTAGGGGTCAGAATTCAAAAATTTTTACGGCCCCGATAAGGAGATAAAAGTTCTGTCCCCAAAACAATTTTTTAAAAATATCTCAAGATCTGTACCGAATTTCTAAACACTTTTTGAACAAAATTTGTTTAGAATTTTAAGACCTTCAATTTGATATGAAGAAAAGAGGACTGGCCAAGAGGTGTCCAAAGTTTTTCAACCAAAGCTCTTACACCTGAAACGAAATACTCTCTGATATTTAGAATGAAGATCCGCATTTCCTCTATTTTCAAGTTATTTTTAGCTGTTTTACAGCAAAATCAAGATCATATATCTATCCCATCTTCTAAAATCGGACGGAAGACCTCCTCGTTGCTGGCAACGAGATCGTGTCTAGTTATTAAGGTCTTCCGTTTCCAACGGAAGACCTTATCGTTATTGCTTTGTTTAGTTTCCCCTATTATTATCAAGGTCTTCCGTATCCAACGGAAGACCTTATTGTTATTGCTTTGTTTCTTTTCCTCTATTATTAAGGTCTTCCGTTTTCAACGGAAGACCTTATTGTTATTGCTTTGTTTCTTTTTCCCTATTATTATTATTATTAATTTTTTTTTCTGTCACGTTTTCTCAAAAACGCTTCAGCCGATTTTTATAAAACTTTCAGATCTTAATCATGACAAAATTTGTAAGAAAATTACACGAGATATTTTTGGTCGTTACTTCCGGTCCCGAGATATTAAAGATTTTATGTTTTTGCTTGTTCACGGTTTTTCTCCAAAAGTAATTAAGAGAGGACTTTCAAATTTTCAGAGATGGTAGAGAGTTAACGGCCGCAGTGCCCTTCGCATATCCGAACGTCCGCCGTCACTTCCGGTCGTCACCGGAAGGAAACAAAAATAAGTCATTTTTCAACTTTTTTTATTTGAATTTTTTTAATGTTTGAATTTGATAGAAACGCGTTCAAAACGTCAGAATATGAAATTCGTTTTAAAATCGATCCACGCATTATCGAGATTTTGGGCTCCAAAGTCCTGAAGCGAGAGTCCGCGTAGCTCAGTCGTTAAAGTGGTGGACTTGTGTCCAGGCGACCCGGGTTCGATCCCCGAGTGTCGAACGTTTTTTCTTTCTTAACTGTGGTTTGTTTAACGATTTTATCTTTAAAACAATGGATTTAGATGTTTTCCGTTTATATTTTATCATAAATGAAAATAATATCGGGTTTTTTTTCAGTACAAATATAGAGCCAGGTTAAAAATACCGTTAATTTCCTGCTTTGTGACAGTCTTGTTTTTATCAGCAGCTATCTAAATTCAGACGCTCGTAGCATCGCCGGCATCAAAGTCATGCCGCCCAAGCACCCGTGCAATACGACCGCATTAGAGCTCGCCGGGTCGCTTTGCCGGCATCAAAGAAATGCCGCCATCTCAATGACTGTATGCACACAACAATTAGCGACTGCGGGTAGGAAATTACCGTTCTCCTAACAAAATGCCCATGTTTCAATTATTATACATGACTTTAAACTGAGGGTTGTTTAATGTTTCTCTACAAACGTGGATACAGGCATGCATGTATACATGCGTTTATTGACATTTGTTTTTTTTTTACAGATTATATCCATGTTTGAATTGTACATTTACTTCTCTCTCTCTCTCTCTCTCTCTCTCTCTCTCTCTCTCTCTCTTGACATACTATTGAAAAAAGTCATTCTAAACATAAGAATAATTTTAAATGTTAGTACAAGTATAAATATGAAAAATATTTGTTTTTCGACCCGCGGTTAGCTATTTTATCTATTTGTAATGCAGTTGCATCGCTGGAACCTGATTCACTGTTGTTGCGGCGGAATGTCTTTGATGCCGGCGAAGTGACCGAGGATCGAAATACGTCACAATACGGATTTTACAATATTGGTTTGACTTTTACATAGCGTTTTAGATATCCGGTATTGGTTTTGCTCTATGTTAAAGAGTGTTAAGAAATGGTAGAAAAGAACAGCTACGTCTATACTCTTTTTTAAGGTGTATTCAAACGGAAGACCTCTTGTTGCTCGCAACGAGCGTCTAGTTAAGGTCTTCCGTTTCCAACGGAAGACCTTATTGTTATTGCTTTGTTTCTTTTCCTCTATTATTATTTTTTTTTTTCTGTAACGTTTTCTCAAAAACGCTTTGGCCGATTTTTATGAAACTTTCAGATCTTACTCTTGACAAAATTTGTAAGAAAATTATCGATCATTTTTTTGATAGTAACTTCCGGTCCCGAGATATTAAGGATTTTATGTTTTTGCTTGTGGCTCATTTTTCTAAAAAATTATAGAAGATGGAACTTTCAAATTTTCAGGAATGGTAGAGAGTCGCCAGCCGCAGTGCCCTTTGCATATCCGAACGTCCGCCATCTCTTCCGGTCGTCACTGGAAGGAAGCAAAAATTAGTCATTTTTCAATTTTTTTGATTTGAATTTTTTTTATGTTTTTACTCGATAGAGACCTTTTCAAAACTTCAGAATATGAAATTCGTTTCAAAATCGATGCACGCATTCTCGAGATTTCGGGCTTTAAAGTTCTGAAGCGAGAGTCCGCGTAGCTCAGTCGTTAGAGTGGTGGACTTATGCCCAGGCGACCCGGGTTCAGTCCCCGAGTGCCGAATGTTTTTTCTTCCTTAGTTGTGTTAAGAATAATGATTTTATATTTGAAATGATAGATTTTACTTATTTCCAATTTTATTTTATCAAAAATCACAATAATAGCGACTTTTTAAGAATAACTTAAGTATAATTATATGTCTATTGAAATTCATATAGAGGGTTTTAAATGGAATTTGATGAAGTGTTAAGAAATGATAGAAAAGAACAACTATCCCTTTAGTCTACTTTATGGTGCAATCAAACGGAAGACCTCTTGTTGCTCGCAACGAGCGTCTAGTTATTTTTTTTTTTTTCTGTCACGTTTTCTCAAAAACGCTTCAGCCGATTTTAATGAAACTTTCAGGTCTTATTCACGACAAAATTTGTAAGAAAATCGCACGAGGTTTTTTTGGTCGTCACTTCCGGTCCCGCGATCTTAAAGATTTTATGTTTCTGCTTGTTCAGGATTTTTCTTTTAAAGTATTTAAGATATAACTTTCAAATTTTCAGAGATGGTAGAAAATCGTCTGCCGCAGTGCCCTTTGCATATCCGAACGTCCGCCTTTACTTCCGGTCGTCACCGGAAGGAAACAAATATAAGTCATTTTTCTACTTTTTTGATTTGAATTTTTCTTATGTTTTTATTCGATAGAGACGCGTTCAAAACTTCAGAATATGAAATCCGTTTTAAAATCGATCCACGCATTTTTGAGATTTTAGGCTTCAAAGTCCTGAAGCGAGAGTCCGCGTAGCTCAGTCGTTAGAGTGGTGGACTTTTGCCCAGGCGACCCGGGTTCAATCCCCGAGTGTCGAACGTTTGTTCTTTCTTAATTATGGTTTGTTTAACGATTTTATCTTAAAAATGATGGGTTTAAATGTTTTCCGTTTAAATTTTATCATAAATCTAAATAATATCGGGGTTTTTTTCAGTACAAATATAGAGCCAGGTTAAAAATACCGTTAATTTCCTGCTTTGTGACAGTCTTGTTTTTATCAACAGACGCTCGTAGCATCGCCGGCATCAAAGTCATGCCGCCGAAGCACCCGTGCAATTCGACCGCATTAGAGCTCGCCGGGTCGCTTTGCCGGCATCAAAGAAATGCCACCATCTCAATGACTGTATGCACACAACAATTAGAGACTGCGGGTAGGAAATAACCGTTCTCGTAACTAAATGCCCATATTTCAATTATTCTACATGACTTTAAACTGAGGGTTGTTTAATGTTTCTCCACATACGTGAATACAGGCATACATGTAGACATGCGTTTATTGACAAATGTATTATACAGATTACATAC
>WFKH01011801.1:23758995-23770196 GCA_016163765.1 Magallana hongkongensis
TAAAACTTTGGAGGTAATTTCAAAATGTAATTCAGAGTCTTTTAATTAAATTATTCTTTTTCCCGGTTTTGCAGTCCAATTATTTATAGCCAAAGAATTGTCTTTTTCGCATCTTCTAAAGGGTTCTAAACGGTGAATCAGCGTCTCATACATATATATTCTCAATACATATATATTTATCAATTTTGTGAACAGTTATAGAAGCAAATATGATTATCTCACAGTTATGTATCCAAGCAATGTAATAGCAAGATATGTAACAAAAACCATCGGACAATTTTTTTATTGGTTCATGTGTCTCTACTTTCTAATTTTTTTTTTGTATCTACCAAGAAAGCTGACAATTTTATCTTTCTTTAGAAAAGTTGTGAATTTGAAGAGCCTATGATAATTATGTTATATTATGTCCATTTGTCTTTTGTCTTCTAGTCAGCTTTGATAGGATTACGGACCTCAGGAGTACGAATTGTCTCGATTTCTGAGGTAACCAAGATACCTCACAATGGCTGCCGCCCAAAGCGTCGCCCCAGGAAGTGAATGGTAGGTAAGGTGTTCTGTTTCTTTATATTGTTTACTTATAGAAAATATACTTTTTTTCGCCCTGTGCGATGTAAACCAAAGATTTGCCTACTCATGTGATATAAACCCTAGGGGTGTGATATTATATAAATAGTGCCTGTTTGGGAGGGTAACTGTTGTAATTGACATCCCGAGACAACCATTGTCAACCGACGCGAAGCGGAGGTTGACAATGGTTTTCGAGGGGTGTCAATATCAACAGTTAACCTCCCAAACAGGCTCTATTTCTTTTATTATACTGAATGTCTTAACTTCAAAGAAAATTTTACTGCTTTTATATAGAAATGAAGTGAATTCTACGGCGAACCGTACGCGCATAATTTACGCGCATGTAACAATTTGTTGCCAAGTGTGTTGCTAACGCTGAGGGTAATAGAACGGATTACCAACTGCGTCAAAACCAATCAGATTTCAGTATTAAACATGAAAGTATAATAAAAGATTTATATCACATCCCTCTCCGGCAATCTTTAGATGTTATATCACTCCCCTTTCCATTATTTATTGGCTGTCAGGATGTAGAGTTAGGTATGCGTCATTCAACTCTGATCTCCGAGTATAACGTCAAATACCGGTAGTTATGTCACGTCAACTTGGTATACAAATAGCCGGCGCAAAAATTTCAGGGAAGTTTAATTATTAGAGATAGAATACATAGACAGGGAGCGATTTGTTAACAATAATCATTTATAACACAATGTTTTTTTTAATTTTTTTCTTTTAGTATGTGATTTAAAAATCAATACATAGCCATTTTTATATCGCATCCTATATAAGCCCTCGGTCGCTGTATATCAGCCTGACGGCTCTCGGATGATATACAGCGACCAAGAGCTTATATAGGATGTGATATAAAAATTTCCATTTAATAATATATAAAGCGTTCAATATAGCTTCAGCGCTTTCATTTTAAAATCTTCAGAAGCTATATATATATATATATTCTCTACATCAAGAGAAAAAATTGAGTCCTATTATATCAAAACACACATGCTGTTCATTGATTTATTTATTGAAACCTATCCTTAAGAGCAACAATGCATTCAATTTTTTGCTTCTATAATATTGTAAATGTATCATTTACACCTTCCAGTTTAATATGAAATGTAGATATCTACTATTTATAGTCATGTACAACCAGATAATAATAATAATAAAAAAAATCAATGAATAATTTAAGCTTTGATAAATGTAACCAACACATACATACTCATGTGAAATAAAGGAATAAAAAAATGAAACTTTAACTTAAAAACATAAACAAACCAATTACAAAAAAGAAAAAAAGCATCTTATAAAGAGGCAAACTATTTTGTACATCAAATAAAAAATACCTGTGCAACTTTAAAGATCAGTTTTTCATTTGTTTTGTTTTTTTTGCAGACACATGACATGAAACTCAACTGATATCTCTATCCCTGTCAAAAGGTGATCATCAGTGACTCTTGCATCAGATCTATAATTAATGTTCCATGACGGACAGTATTCATGGTTACAAAACATTCAGCAATGTCATCGTTTCTGTATGATGGACATTAAATTATTTTTTAAATGTGCGATTGGTTGCATTTTTTTTTTCCCACAAAGCAAACATATCTTAAATTTGTAATGGAAGTCACCACATAACAGGTACTGTAAACTTGTGCAAGAAAAAATAAGATGTGTAACAATGCTCAAAAATATAACCTTAGATTTTGAAACTGCTGTGAGGGGAAATATTTCCACTAAGTCAACTTTTGTAGGGGCTTTGCAGCACAATATTTTTTTTTAAAGAATTTCATCTTCATAAACTTTTAAAAATGTTATAAGATCAATACTGGATTTAAGTTCAATAAGTAATATTATTACTCTGTTGTCCTGAGGTATGTCCAATCAATGCATGATGTTTTATCAATATTGTCCACATCGCAATGGCCAGTCGACATTGTGTTAATATCATATTGGCATAATTATTAAATAAACATTTACAGCCTACCCTCTATATCATGTTTACATTGTCAATATCATAATGTTGACCAACATCGAGTTGAAATTGTGTTTAAATCCTTCTTTTTTTTTTACATCGTGGACATCGCAATGTTGATCAACATCGTGCCACATCGTACCTCTTATATCCTGTTTACATCGTCGACATTGTCAATATCACAATTTTGACCAACATAGCGTCGACATTGTGTCTTTTTTCCTGTTTACTTTGTCTACACCGCAATGTTGATCGACATCAAGTCAACATTGTGTCTTCATCGAACCTTTTACTGGTATATCCTATTTACATCGTCGACATTGCAGTGATGACCAACATCGAGTAGACATTAATTCTACATCGTGTACCTTCTTTCCTGTTTACATCATCGACATTGTCGACATTGCATTGCAAAAGACAATGTAAAAGAAATATCCACAATGTAGACAATGAAAACTCATTATCAGTTCATTGTCGTATATGAGTACATTGTGATGTCAAGATGTAAACATTGCATTGCAAGGGACAACGTAAAAGAAATATCGGCGATGTAGACAATGTAAGCTCGATATCCGTCCAATATCGTGAACGTTGCGATGTCGACGATGTTGATGTCAAAGAAATATCAGCAATGTTGACAATAAAAAATCGATATTGTTTCAATATTGTACACATTGCGATGTTGACTATATCGAAAAATATATATGTATTGGACAGGTATTGGTTTATTAATATAACATACACCAAATCATTATTAAGCGTGATATCCACTGCTACAGCCTGATTGATCTAGACCAGAACTGTCCCCCTACATCCTCAGTATACCTCTTTCTGTCTACGCTTCTCAAATACACCAGATACCACTATATTTCAAAAGTTCTTATGTTGGTATATGTAAATCATGGATTCTTTGTGTGGTAGCAGTTTGTATTCCATGAAATGAGGCTTGTCCTAGTGACTGTTGGTATGAGCACAGGGCAGCCTGGAGGTTTCCTGCCATCTGTTGACAGATCCCCAGGATCTCCCAGGAGATATCTCTGTATATATCAAGTATATACTGTCCCTGATCATGGTGGACTAGGAACTGTAAATCATCTAGAGCTGTTTGTGCTCTCATTGTGTCAACATGTCTAGAGCACAAAAGCTCTAGCATGTGCAACAGTACGAAGGGTGGGATATGTAATCTAAGCTCCTTGTTTTGGGTACTAGACTGTTGTTCGGGTAATAATTCACTGATATAAGATATTTCATTGATAAGTTTGATATCCCATGCTACAGCCTGTCTCATCTTTGTAGACCAGGACTGTCCACCTACAGCCTCAGTATACCTCTCTCTGTCTACACGCCTATACATCAGATATGGCTGTGCTAACTTGACCTTTGTCATCTCTATAACAGATAAAGCTTCCCTGTATCTGAGTGTCTTGTAATAATACATGGCAATGTACAACATGTCAGGAACAAGCCCAAACTTGGCTGCTAATTCCAGCATGTGCCAGTACATTTTGTCTACAATATACACCTGTTTGTTGACACCTGTGTTAGTGCACATGTTGTGTTATATAAAAGCAGTGCTCTGAAGAATGGTGGCTACATGTTTCTGTAAACTTATAACATGATACTGTGACAGAGGAGAACCTATCAACTGTTCTATTGTTTGTATGTACTTCATACAGTGCTGTAGGTCTGATCTGTTAATTATTAATGCATCATGAGTACACATCTCACGAAATAATTGTACATCAAACTCAGCCTCAGAGATCAGAGTGTGTTCATCAGTACACACCGTGAGTCTGGGATTACAGAGGACATCAATGATAGAGGACCTGATGGAGGGACTGTGTAGCAGCAATGCTATACCCTTCTCATACAACCCATACAGTCGCCTGAATAAACTTGTTTGTGCTTGGCCATGAATTTTGCTTAGAAACATGTTGTTTTCTGGAATGAAAAAGTTTGGACTAATTCCTTCATACACCCATTTAAGGAGAAGTTTGAAGCAGACCCAGAAACTGGCCAGGAGATTTTGTGGACACCAGTGAGGTAGTGTGTTTTGTTGAATGGCCCAGAAAACAGCTGTTTTCATGTGGTAGGAACACAGTAGTTTATCTTCATCTCTTAATCCATTATTAATTATTTCCTTTAAGAACAATTTCATCAATCCATATGTTAAGAACTGTGTGTGATTCATTGAGTACACAAGTTTATGTTCTGCCAGAGAGAAAGAAATTCTCCATTCGTTGTCTTCATGGTTTCCTAGTTTGTGTCCTATTGCTACAAAGTGACATCCATTTCTGACGATGTCATTGACAACATGAGGTGGAGGCCATGAGTGACATCTGTCTATCCATGAGGAGGCAGAGGGAGGCCAAAAATCACTGACAAAACAATGAGCAACATCGTGATCCATTGTGGAGTAACTTTCTAATCCCTCTGTGCTAGTGCTACATGGCCCATGTACTCTACTATCAGGAATGACTGATGCACACGCGTTCTCCCTGTATTTAGAACTTGATATATAAAGTCCTCCATTCATTTCCACAATAGATAACATTAACACTCCTTGTTCAGCTCTTTCCAATGGTAACCAAAGTAACGTAAATCCTGCTGGACTCTCAGAACTGTCACAGAGAATCATTACCTGTCTGTGTATGTTGTAATACTCAGACTGAGAGAAGTCCCAGATCACTCGGTGGTTAGATTGCCAAAACATAGTGTCTAGATCTGAATCACTAAATCTAAATCCTTCTTTCCGACTTCCGCTAATCATAAATCCCCTCACATTTCCAAACAGCTCCAAGATATCCACTATATCTCTCCTGGAGGCCACCTGTTGTGGGGTCCCTAACTTGTTACACATCCCCACATACACTGACTCGGACAGAATTGAGAATATCCCCCTACCAAAACACACATTGTATTTTGTAAGACATCGTATTCAGAGAGCATGACATGGTTGTTTTGCTTTTAGAAAAAATATAAAGTTTACATCTGCTGTTAAAAAATAGATTACTTACACCTGACGGCGAGGTGCTGCAGTGGTGTCCATTTTCTTACCATGTGCTATAAATAGACCATGGAATTGTTCTTTTAAGTTTCATTTTATCTTGTTCAGATAAGGTTGTTGTTAAAAAAAATAGTAAGAATACCCCCTGTAGCATGACGATACAGGGGATAGCTTAATTATTATGAATGATTTTAACCTTTTCATCAATGCGCTGTACGTATCTTCATTTCTTAAGTCAAGGGCATGTGGGCTGGCTTCACCAAAGAAAGTGGGCGCTTAAGCATAGATTCGGCAGAAATCTGGGCGCAAAAGGAGAGTGAAAATTTCATTGATTAATTTTGCACATTTTTTGAATTATAACCGTTATTTGGTTTATGTTGGACGTGCAAATTGGAAACGTGTAAAGATGACATATTTTAACATTATAAATGTCGCTTTTAAAAAAAGAGAGATGACCCAGAGACAACTTTAAGAAAGATTTGGAATTTTTTAATAGCCGGAATAGACATGTACTTCAACTCTCAACATAATATAATTTAAGTAATCAATTTTTGTTCAAACCTGTACATAGCATTTCGAGGTTATGGACATTAAAATTCCAATTGATTCGTGTCGATGATTCCTGCAAACTTAAAATCTTGTGCGTCCAATTTCTTTAAAGGACGAGCGCATTTTAGCTATAGAGAATGGACCCTTTTTCAGTGCCGTTTTTATGTAGAAAATATCAACAAATTGCTTTTTTCTCGTAATAGTTAAGCACTGATGGATACTTCTGATTTATATGCACGCTTAAATTTACCAAAATGGCATACAGTTTAAAAAACTGAGGATTTTTAATTGCCTATAAATAATCTTAATCCGGAAAATCGAACTGAACCTACTTGAATTGTGTCTATTTAAAGTTGCTTGGTCCGATTTTATATAAAATTTTATGCACGCTTTTAAACGATGGTTATGCTAAGTATATGTGTAATAATAGACATTGCAGTAGTTTTCCCAGTCAATTAAGCCATATTTCAATGAAGGAAAATATGGAGGGTAACCGTGTTCAAAAATCCAGACATGTAAATAGTGAATCCGAATATGCAATCATTTTGATGTGTGAGCCTGAGTATGAATATGTGTAATTCTGATCGTGTAACCTATAAAACTCGGGCATAAACACGTGTAAGATTTGACTCAGTTCCTTCGCATGATGCACATTTTGCAACTTTATTTTTTTACATTAGTCAATTAAACCTTCAACTTTGCACACTTTCAATCCGTTGTTTCTGCATTTGTAACTTCAGGCTCATCTGACGTGATACAAATTGACAAATGTAAAGTCTACAAGTTTGTCGAATTTTGGACGAAAAATAAACATAATATTCAGCTAAACTATTGCAATAAGCTTTTAATGAACGACACCTTTTCTATCGAAAACACCGGTATTATTTTTAGAAAAAAATTGAGGTATGATTGAAACTGGACCAAACAGGAAGAGATTCTTGGAAAAAAAAAATCATTGCCGATTTGACGAATGCGCTAATTTCCATGATATAATTTTCATGGTATTATAAAAGGAAATGCCTAATATCTTATTTCTCTAAAAAATAAATATATAATCTAATATAAGTTAATGCCTACTCTTTTCTAGAAATGAGACGGATCAAAAAATTTCCTAAGTGGGTAAATATATTTTGAGCGGCATGGGGTTCGAAGACCGCCGTGAGGTCCCATGTAACTCCATTGCTTCAGAATTTTAAGAATTTTGAAAGAGAATTTTTAACCGGGTTTCCGATTTTTGAAATAGTAAAAAAGGCGGACAGGTGAGTGGCTGTCAAAAAGGTACCCTTATTGTATCGATAAATCTTCGAACAGTTTTCAAGATAGGAAGTTGTTCTTTTGCAGATCAATTATAAATATATCAGAGGTATGCAAATTGCTAGGATTTTGATTTCTGATAATTTATGAAAAAATATCAGCTGTTGAACTTGGTCATTTTTGGGCAAAAACATTGCATATAGAGTACCCCATTCCTTTGGATATGTAGTATTTATCAATTCAGGATTGACAAATGGATTATGGATACTGTTCACACAAAAGAAAACCCGTTTTGCTGTCACATTGACAGCTTTACTCTTGTTATTTTTCTGAAGTAGTTAGAATAAACGACCTGCAAAGATTTGGTAATTTTTTGCGGAAAAACTTATGTTACTTTACATGTATTATATATACTTTGATTTCACGACCGTTAACCTTATCTTTGGAATTTTTATTAATTTTTTTAAAGAGGGTGTCGCTTCTTATGTCTCATATTAATCACAATCTTAAAACCAATGTCTTTGAATAGTTTGTTTTTCTTATCGATAACTTTGCAACTCAGCTGACCAACCCCGTGTAAATTTGTAATTTTTTTGCGGTGTGTGTGTGGGGGGGGGGGGGTCGTCTTGTCACAACTTTGTGGTAGCGATAGGGATGCATTTGGAGATATTTTCTTAATTCAGCCGAGGCCTATACTTTAAGAATTTGTTGCATATACTCTAATAACAGTGGCGTCGGAAGCAAATTGAAAGGGGGGGGGGGCTAAACTAATTAAAAAAATCTTGACAAGAATTCCCAAAATCATGAAAATCATAATCCTGGGGGGGGGGGGGGGGGGCCTACAATTCTAAAATCATCATCCCCCCCCCCCCCCCCCCCCCCCCAAAAAAAAAAAAAAATCATGAAATTGTCACGGTGTGACATTTAATCTTTTGGACTATTTTTAATTATTGTGTAAATTAACTTTTTCGGACTTATCAAAAACTACAAAAACTTTTCATCTATTTCGACAACTGTTTTATAAACGTTATAAACGCGCAGCATTAATCCCACCTGAGGCACAATCAGTGATGGACAGCTAATCTTTTAATTATACCCGCACTTTCTAAAGAAAGTTCTGGTATATTGTTGTTACCCTGTTCCGTCCGTCCGTCCGTCCTTTTGTCACATTTTACTTTCTCAAACTGCTCTTACATCTTATAAACCAGCAAACTGAACTCTTGGAGTTTGATTTGGGGTATCATGTTGTTTTGTAAAAAGGTTTCAAAAATTCTCTGTTAGTCCTGGGGGTAAAAAAATTGGTAAAAAATGACGTTTTTTCACAAAAAACCTTCTTCCTCGAACTCCTCCTACATTTTCAACAGTAGACAAATCATCTCTTGGAATATGTTTTATGGTATCCTATAAATGCGCAATAAGGTTTCGGAATTTTCAATTTTGTTCTGGGGGTCATTTAATGGCTGAAAAATGACGATTTTTTAACAAAAAAATTGGTTTCAAAAATGTCTTGGAATATGTTTTATGGTATCCTATAGATGCGCAATAAGGTTTCGGAATTTCAATTTTGTCCTGGGGGTCATTTAATGGCTGAAAAATGACGATTTTTTTACAAAAAAATTGGTTTCAAAAACGTCATTTTTTTGGCACTAGCCAAATGATCCTCTAGAATATGAATGGGGGTGTCATATTGAAGTGTGATCAGGTTAAAGAATTTTTTTTTTATTTAGGGGATCAGTTGGCAACAAAAAATGACGTTTTTTTTGCAAAAAAAAGTTTTGTTCCCAGAACTCCTCTTACAACTTTTGGAGTAGCTACGTCATCTCTTGGGATATAATTGGGGCTGTCCTATAGATGTGCAATAAGGTTTTAAAAATTTAAATTTCATCCAGGGAGTCAAACAGTAGAAGAAAATTAACGTTTATCAATAAAAAAAAAAAACATAGATCCAATATCTCCTCTTATGATTTAATGGATAGACACATCATATCTTGGGATATGATAGGGACTGTTCTATAGATGTGCAGTAAGGTTTTAAAAATTTAAATTTCATCCAATGAGTCAAAAAGAAGCAGAAAATTGACGTTTATCACTTCAAAAAAACATAGATCCTAGAACTCCTTTTATGCTTTAATGGATAGACACATCATATCTTGGGATATGATAGGAACTGTTCCATAGATGTGCATAGATGTCCGGTTTTGAAAAATTAAATTTAACCCTGAGGCCAATTACCTACCGGTACATACATTTTGATGCCCTTTAAGGATCAAGAATATATATGTTTAAGAGGTGGGGATCTCAACCGTTTTCGAGATATTCGTTCACTTCCTGTTCGAGGGGGTCATGACCACCCCCGGGGCCCTACATACCGTTTGATACCCCTTGACACAAGGAACAAGAATATATATGGTTTAAGGGTGGGGATCTGAACTGTTTTGAAGATATTAAGGGACTTGCTGTTTGAGGGGGTCAGGACCACCCACAGGGCCCATGACCTACATAACATTTGATGCCCCTTGACATCAGAAACATGAATATATATGGTTTAGGGGTCATGATTATAACAGTTTCTGAGATATATGGTAATTTCAAATTCCGGGGGGGGGGGGGTGGTGATGACCACAGGGGTCAGATCTAATAAACCCTATATATTGCCAGTAACAGTAAATATATGATTATGAAAACCCTATATTATTATCTTTGTCCGTTTTCAAGTTACCATTTACAATAGAGTCTACGATTCTTCCTACAAGGTTTAATGTTAGACCCCCCCCCCCCCCCCCTTGCCCGCCTAACTCAAATTGAGAAAAATCAAACCAGGGTGCACAACTAGATATGCAGGCCTATCATATCCTAGAAGTTTGTACAATTCTGTTCAGCCATCTCTGAGAAACAAGTTCAGAGCGGGAAAGAAGAAAAAGAAGAATAACTAGACACGATCTCGTTGCGAGCAACGAGGAGGTCTTCCGTCTGATTTTAGAATTTAAGATACATGTTCGATCTTGATTTTGCTATTTAACAGCTAAACATGATTTAGAATAGAAAAACGGGGTCTACATTCTAAGGGCCAGATACTATTTTGTTTCAGGGATAAGAGCTTTGTTCAACAAGTGTTTAGAAATTCGTTACCGTTCTTGAGATACAGTATCTGAGAAAAAAAATAACACATGAATAAATCATTACAGAACTGTAAGATAAACATATTTGCTTCTATAGCCTTTCATTAAATTTCCCTCAGTAAAGAGCTACAGTTGAAAATTTTTAGAGCCCTTTAGTTCCCTAATTCTAGGGGCCAGCCCCTTTTTTATATCAAATAAAAGGTCATTAAAATCTCAACATATTTTGTTCAACAACTGTTTAGAAATTCGTTACCGTTTTTGAGAGATATGGGAAAGAATGTTTAAGGGGCTGATCCCTTAACTCCTTATAGGGGCCTTTTAACGAAAATTTGAAAATTGCATACTATTTATTATATCATTCTGAGTGTCTTTTCTTCTTTACTGCATTTCAAAATATTTTTCCTTTCTGAGATATTGGTGATCAAAATTCTTTAATTTTGGCCCCTAAAACCCCCTTATTATGTAACACATGATAAAATCATTACATTGCTTGGATACATAACTGTGAGATAATCATATTTGCTTCTATAACTGTTCACAAAATTGATAAATATATATGTATTGAGAATATAATTATATGTATGAGACGCTGATTCACCGTTTAGAACCCTTTAGAAGATGCGAAAAAGACAATTCTTTGGCTATAAATAATTGGACTGCAAAACCGGGAAAAAGAATAATTCAATTAAAAGACTCTGAATTACATTTTGAAATTACCTCCAAAGTTTTA
>WFKH01011801.1:23782151-23807006 GCA_016163765.1 Magallana hongkongensis
TGTTTTTCGACCCGCGGTTAGCTATTTTATCTATTTGTAATGCAGTTGCATCGTTGGAACCTGATTCACTGTTGTTGCGGCGGAATGTCTTTGATGCCGGCGAAGTGACCGAGGATCGAAATACGTCACAATACGGATTTTACAATATTGCTTTTACATAGCGTTTTTAGATATCCGGTAATGGTTTTGCTCTATGTTTAAGAGTGTTAAGAAATGGTAGAAAAGAATAATTATCTCTATAGTCTTTTTTGAGGTGTATTCAAGCGGAAGACCTCTTGTTGCTCGCAACGAGCGTCTAGTTTTATAAATAGTTCCATTTTTTGTCAATTTTGTTATTTTTGGATACTAGTACATTGAGGTCAAGGAAAATAAGATTGATCAGTGGATGCATCTAAAGGTCTTAGGATATGATGTCCAAAAAAGTAGGCCTCTTTTTATATATTGGCTTTATGTATTGTCCAATTTTGGAACGTATAAGAATTTTTGTGAGTTTTACAATATTATAGGAGATTTTCATAGTTATAAATTTCAAAAGAGATAACAGAACTGTTGTTCAGGTGAGCAATGTGACCCATGGGCTTCTTGTCTTTCTAACTGTATATAGTGAAATACAACTTCGTTTTGAAATGCACTGAATTATCTCTAGGGACCTTGGTTGATGATCGACAGGCTTATCTGAAATATTGACATTGATGTCACTGCTCTGGTATTGCCTGCATTGGTTTAATGCACAGGTACGTTCTATTAACTCACATGCGTTTAGAATAATTAGAATACTGATTTGCACTATAAAACGTATTGTTAAGGGATGCATGAGTTTGATTATTTAGGTTGATGGTAAGAAAAAAAAGGCTCACAATAATTCTTAAAAAATTATAAGTGTTAATTGGCAACAACAAGGAGAGGATATACTTTTTCTTGTTATTTACTGTACAAATTCTGACAGCTAGCACTCCAAAGTAAAGAAAAGTAAAGATAAGTTTTTATCAATTTACGTATACGCTAGGGATAAAAAACACGAATTTTATCAGCCACATTATTACGGGGACCTACATAACAGGACCCGGTCAATATATAGGTAGGTTCTATTAAAATCATGCAAAATAACACCTTCATGGTTTAAAAATACTATACTATTTGTCTGCTTTTTGGCACCATAGTCGATAGATAAGGTAAAAGATCACGTAGAAATTTACTCATCATTCTTTGCCAAAAATTAAGCTCAGTCTCTATCGTTTATTTTTATGTCGGATAACTTCTCATTCATAGATATGGTTTCCGGATAGTGTCACTTGCAAGAGCTCAATAGCGCGTTATGAATAACCACCACGCCTTTGCGCTTTCAAGCAATGCAATATGCCGTTGCGCTTACACAACAAAACACATCCTCCCGCTTACACATGTTCGCACAACACTGTCGCGATAATGTCGCCGTAGCGCTATAAAGCAACAAACTGACACGCTAACATTTCTTCACACAACTCACCATAATTGTGCTACCAACACAACACAAAGAAATCGCGACAACGCTTAGGCAAGTTGTGTAAAGTACGCTGTGTTAGTGCGACGTACGGCATATGTTGCGTAAAGTTCTTACACGACAGCGTGTTGTGTATAGTTGTACTAGCACAACAGCGTGTTAAGTTGCACTAGCACGACACTTATTGTGTAAAGTTGTACTAGCACGATAGCGTATTGTGTAAAGTTGCACAACAGCGTTTTGTGGAAAATTGTGCTAGCACGACAGCGTATTGTGTAAAGTTGTGCTAGCATGCACGACAGCTAGCGTGCTGTGCAAAGTGCTAGCAAGACAGAGTATTGTGGTTTGGACTTTTCTCAACACACTTGTTTTTTGTGTCGTTGTTTTTTGGTTTTTTTTTTTTTTTTGCAATGGCCCTATTGGACACACATCTATATAAAGTTGAACGTTGATTTTCAGCTTGTGAGTTCCATGTGTGGACTTAGCGTTGTTTTACCAATGGTTTGATTTTTCGTTTGATGTTTTGAAAAGATTAGCATTCGTTGTCGGTGCATGTGTTTGCATTAATGTTTTTTTATTACATCATGCAAATAAAGCAAGAGGAGATATGTCATCTACTAAAAATGTCCTTGAACTACCTGTAGTAAGTTCGCTCCCTCCTTCTTTCTCTCTTTGTCAAATGTTACATCACTTCCATGGACATAGCGTACCGCCACATAAATTATCTAAGAACAGTTCTTCTATGAAATGTTATCGGTTTATATGTATTTTGCATTGTGATATTTTTATAAGATATAAAAGTTGCCATGGAAAATTGAAATTGGACCAATATTTACATGTAGTTACGTGTCACTAAATTTGGGACAAACTCATGGTCATGACACTCTAGAAATACGTTATATGTATATCAATCCGTGCAATTTAGGGAGTCGATTCATAATGCATGCATGTACACTGATAGATGGGCATGATAGCATGGAGCTTGACCTTCAACACGTGGGGAGCTTTAGGGTTATATCTGATATCTGACAGCTCATACATAATATGAACACCCAAGTATATTCATTGCCAAAATTGTTTCGGGCAGTTGTATTAATGACAACAAACTCACATAGATAGACATACACATTTCAAGTATGACAATAAAAATAAAGGGGAGTTTTCGTATTATTTTCTGGGTTGTATATGACACATGGTCATATAGCCTTCCTATACTGCATGTGAAATTACATTGACCATTTAATTATGTAGATGAGATTACACATATTTTAAGAAATGAGACTATTTAAGCCTAATTCATGGAATACGCAATATTGACGGTAAAAATGATTTTCAGTTCAGCTGAGACATGGCAAAGAAGGTAGCAGTGATCGGGGCTGGAGCCAGTGGACTGCCCGCCATAAAATGCTGTGTAGACGAGGGTCTACAACCCGTCTGTTTCGAAAGGACCGATCACATAGGTAGTACAAATTACATGTGTTTATCAATCAAATTTTTACCTCTGGCACTCAAGACAATTTTTTGTTGATAATCTAGTTAAAGTCAGGCTGTATATTGTCTCGATCGACGAGTTGTACGAGTCGTCGTCACGTATTCTCTCTCTCTCTCTCACTCTCTCTCTCTCTCTCTCCAAATCAGAACAAGAATGTTTGAATTTGATTGCCAAATCAGCATTATATAGTAATATAGATAGATAACAATTGGATCGATAAATACATACCAGGGTTTTAAGGTAGAAAAATGTAATTCTTTTTGCCTTTCTGATTTAAATCAATTTCTGGGGAAAAGTACAGTATCCCAAAAATCTATATAGAGCTTTTTTTTAAAATGATAAAACTGAAGGATGAATCTTGGTCTTTTGTTTCATGTGTATAGGTGGTCTATGGTACTACACGGACGAACCGACAGACGGACAGGCCTGTGTAATGAAGTCCACGGTAATCAACACCAGTAAAGAGATGATGTGTTACAGTGACTACCCTATCCCAAAGGAGTACCCAAACTTCATGCACAACAAACACGTTCTCCAGTACTTCAATTTGTATGCGGAGAAATTCAATCTTAAAAAGTATATACAGTTCAAAACAGAGGTAACTTTTGCATTGTAATAAATATATAATTACTCCGGGAATAAAGGGAATTCGTAACGTTAAATAAAATAAAATAGCTCATTTTGATATTCAATTCGTTTGAGCGCGCATTAATACTCAAAATACTGTAGATATGCTTTTTGAGTTATTAATCATTTTTCTGATAGGTGGTTAGCGTAAAAAAAGAGCGAGGATTTTAAGACCTCCGGAAAATGGAGTGTAACCACAAGAGATGTTACCACAGGACACACTGAAGACCACGTGTTTGATGCCGTCATGTTGTGTACTGGTCACCATGCCGATAAAAATGTCCCGGATTTTCCTGGTATACTAGTACATACTTTAAAACTACAATCTCCAGTATGTTTGCACTCATTAAAGCTTCTAGGACTATATAAAATAAATTGCAGAAGGTAAATTTTAAATTCAGTGTGAAGACTTACTTTTTTCCCTGCAGTGGTTCAGTACCTATCATAACTTTCAAATGGTTAAATATCGTGTTTCCCATTTTATTGATTGTAATAATCATAATTATTAGGTTTATATACAAAACACCACCAACAAAAAAAAAATAAATTAATTAAAAAACTCACAAAAAGATACAAATACTGCACTCATCTGTAAACCAACCTTTTTTGCGACGACTTTGCTTCGCGTTATACTAGAAATATATGGCACGCCAAATTCACAAAAATGAGCTATACATAGTTTCACATTTGATAAATTAGGTTTATCGACTGTTAACTAAAGTTTACGAACCGCAAACTATAGTTAACGATTCGTTAACCATAGTTTTCATCTGTAAAACTACCGGTATATTTAACGGTTGTAAACTATAGTTAACGAATGATAATCTAAGTTTATCTGTCTGCAAATAACGTTAACAATAGACTTTGCTGATAAATATAGATTCACATCTGTAAACTATAATTTGCATTCGTTAACTATAGTTAAGAGTTGTTAATCATAGTTTCACAATCGTGAAACTATATTTATCAGATAAATTATGTTTTGCAATCGCAAATGATTGTTTTCAGTGTTAATTATAGTTTTACACTTCTGAAACATAGATGATCGTGTCAACTATGGTTTACAGATGTAAAATATAGATGAACGTCGTTAACTATAGTTTTCCGTCCGTAAACTATAGTTTACAACCGTTAAACCTAGTTTATCGAATGTGAAACTATGATTAGCTCATTTTTGTGAATTTGGCGTGCCATAGAAATAAACTGGTTTGTAGCAATTATTTTCGCGACAGACTCTTGTACTGCACATAATCTATTACCAATACGATAGACAACCAAGGGTTGATTCGCAGGAAGAAACATTCGTGGGGATTAGTTCTTGCATAACCTGCTCGACGAAATTTTATCACACGGGAATAAAAGTTTGTCAAAGTGTAGTACATAAAACAAACAAATTCTAATGAATATAAATTATGACAAATGTCCCTTGAAGTTGTGTGTTTATGTATCAGAATGCTAAAACATTTTTCATATATCATTATGTTTGGCAGGTTTACAGGACTTTCAGGGTAAAGTCATACATACACACGATTACAGAAAACCACAAGGATATGAAGACAAACGGGTTGTTGTCATTGGGATAGGAAACTCGGGGGTAGACTCCGCAGTGGAGTTAAGCCGAGTAGCTAGCCAGGTAACTTACATAACAGTCATCATTCTCTCTCCAGAGTAGTCTTTATACTGTATACAAGGAAATATTCGTCCCCGTTTTATTTTCGCCCGCTTTTGACCTCATTGTCAGCGGGCGAATTTAAGACTGGGAGAATTCAATACAATTTTACAATTAACTGTGTTAATTAGAAAAAGTGTCAATTATATACTGTGTATAGGCAATTCGGGACAAAAACGTTTGCAAGTGTAAAAGGGCAGGAAAAAGAACCACGGGGCGAAAAATAACCCTGTGTACAGTATATCACTACGCTCCCACTAACTTACGTTTCACGACCTCTTTGAGAGAATGCACAGTTATAACATTTAAGTTGATCAGTGACGAGCCAGTGAAGGATTTTTAAGTCGAGTTGCAGATTTTAAGTCTGACATGCAGGTGGACTACCAAATAATGGCAATAAGTCAACAGTCCTGTTTTGAAGATAAGTCAAGTTGTAAGTAAAATAACTTGAAGATTATAACAAGGACAATTAAGTTAGGAGGGATAAGAATAAAAGTCTGGGTTTTTTGTGTTATGACTTATTACGCTTAGTCAAATAATAGCAAGTCAATAAACGAGATGAATTTAGATACCTAATTATTGTGGATGAGTCGGGCAACTTGGCTATCTTAAGTATATCAAGTCTATGGGCCAATTTATCAGCTGAAATCCATCTATCATGGTCATACCTGGACACAATGAATTTAACCGGGTCCGGTTATTATTATAGTCCGGTTAATATAATAATTTGTCCTGACAAATTAACTATATTAAGCAACAAAAATAACGCGTAAAAGCCCTGTCACACCAAGTTGCGTTCCCACAGCGTGTTTACAGCTTTGAAAAATTCATGGAATCGCCGTAGGATCGCAAGAAAAATTAGGAAAAAAGGTACAATTTTATTTGAAATTTTTACAAGTGAAGATGTCACGGCGACCAAGGCGTTTCTACGGAGCTCCCGCGGCGTGTAACTGCGTTTCCACAGAGTTCTACTTGGCGATTGACTGCGCTGTCGCTGAGTATCCGCCGAGCGCTCATGACGTGCTAAGAGTTTTTACCTCGCGTCCACGGAGTGCTCTGCGCGCTGACTGCGTGCACAAGACGTTCTTTACTTATTGGTAGGTTAATGTTAATTTGTACAATTGTATGGGAAACAAACAAGAATTTTAACTTTACAACGAGTAAATAAATGATAAAAGAAATTGTTTTTGTTTTGATGAAATAAGGTACATTGAAATTGAAACGTAACTAATTTCTAAATAATTTGTGAAAGACAAAAATCTTAGTAGTCAGGTCTACAAAAAAGAACCGTTATTAGTTGTTAGAAAACATAGAAAACATGTGAAAACTTCAGAACAAAATGGCATGAATTCCATCTACGTCCTGAAATATTCGCAAATGCTACTTTTTATATAGTCATCCATATCAAGTTTAAGAATACTGTATCGCTTGCTATTGTACAACAGCTATTTTTCGAGTTTTCGTGGTCTGGCTGACAACGCACTAGAAAAGCCGTGGAGGCGCGGTATAATTAAGAAATAAACAGCAATTTAAAAAGTTCACCGGGATATGAAGTTAGTTGGTCACGTGATCAAATCCTGTGAAGCCCGAAGCGCTTCTCAGTAGATTTGATCACGAACCAACCAACTTCATATCCCGGTGAACCTTTTAACATTGCTGTTTATTACTTATATTTACGTTTGAAAAAGACAAATCGTTCAGAACTGTTAAAATTACCGAGATTTTATGTTTACAATAATCCAAGCGACAAGCGTGCTATGATCATTGTGACGTCTTGAAAAAGTTCATACAGAATTGAACGTTTTCGCTATTCGATAGGTTCATATAAGGAAACATATTTGCAAATGTAAATATACGCTAATGAACGCAGAAGAAACGTCATGAAAGCGTGATGAACGCAGCAACAGCTCTTTGGGGTCGCTGTGTGAACGCAACCAAATGAAAAACAACTCGTTCAAACGCTGTGGATGCGCAGTGAGAGCGCGATAGAGACGCAGTGACATCACAAAGGACTCCGAGGGGTCTCTGTGGAAGCGCAATCGACTTATCACTGCGTCTACACTGCGATTAGCTGCGTTCCTTGAGCGCGCCAACGGAGCTCTCGTGGCGCTGTTAGAGACCTTACGGCGCTGTCACGGCGACCTCACTCCGCTGCTACTGCGTGTTTATCAGAACACAGAGACACGGCGCGTACTTTGTGCATGTTCAAATTGCGCGCCGTCGCATTGCGTTCTATAATGTTCTAGGCGATCCCACCGCGACAAATGAAGATGCCGTTGCGTTGTTACGGCGCTGTAGGAGACTCTACTGCATGTACCTTGGCGTTTTACATAATTTAAGGACGCAGCGGGATCGCCATGAGGACGCAGCTCCGGTGTGACAGGGGTTTAATAAGAGATGAAATTTGAACGTAGTTGATCGAGTTTACGTGCAATTTTTTAGTAGTTGATTTAAATTGATAGTAAAGACCAAATCAATTTTTTTTGGCAAATAATGAAAATCAAATTGTTAACGATTAATTAAAAGTTAAATGAATCAAGCAACATGAAATTGAGAAGTGAACGAGCGTGCGGTACATATCTTTTTCTTTTCTTCTTCAAACAATGCTTTAAATTGCAGGTATTTTTGAGTACTCGCAGGGGGGCATGGATCTTCAACCGTGTTGGAGATAACGGACAACCGGGCGACTTGATATATTCAAATAGAGCCGCAAGGTATGTTTGCCTCTCCACATTCAAGAGTTATTGAGGCTATAGTACTTAAAAAGTGTTTTTTCTGTGGGCACTTTTTTTTTGCTTTATTATTTGGTATCATCTCATAGACCACAAATTTAATCGCAAAAAATGTGTCTAATAATATTCTTATGCTTATCAACTCATAAATTGCATATTTCAAAATATAAATATTTTGGAATCATAACCCAAAAATCCACAATGAAAAGGGAGTTAAATATGAAAACTTCTTTTCCTTCCTTTTAGATATTTAAAATAAATTTTTTTTATTTTTTTTTCAATACGATCATTAAATTTAAAGCCTTTGTCCTTTGTATACATGTATAATTTACTTTGTTGTTATGCTGTTAAATGTTCCACGATTTCTTAAATTTTAGGGCTATCGGAAAATTAATTAGCTACTTCCAAAGCGCTGATGAGCTGGTCGCAAAGAAATTAAATGAACGATTTGACCATGCCAAGTATTCGCTACAGCCCAACTTTCCTCCGTTTTCCTCGCACCCCACTGTAAATGATGACATACCTAATAGAATCATATGTGGCTCTATCAAAATCAAACCGAATATAAAGAAATTTACCAAACGGGAGTTGAATTCGAAGACGGGACCTTTGAAGATGACATCGATGCTGTGATTTTGGCCACAGGTTACAGATTTGGGTTCCCCTTTCTAGATAAGTCAGTCATCGATGTCGTAAACAACAAGGTGGAGCTGTACAAATTAATGTTCCCCTCGGACCTGGAAAAGAAGACTCTGGCCTGTATTGGATTTATTCAACCTCTTGGCGCCATCATGCCTATTTCTGAGCAGCAATGTCGACTTTTCACCAGAGTTGTCAAGGCAAGATGTCTTCTTAATAAATATTTCCGCCCCCCTCCCCCAAAAAAAATTTTTTAAATCTACTATAATTTTGAATCCTGCTTAATTTTGTCTTGATGTGTTTGATAAAATTGATACAGAGATACAGAGATTGACTGTTATCGCATTGTAGGGAGATGTCATTCTTCCAAGCAAAGAAGAAATGTGGACCAATGTTCGTATGAAACTGGACGCCTTGCATAGACGATTTGTCGAAAGTCCCAGGCATACTTTTCAGTGGACTACATGAACTATATGGATGAACTTTCCAGACTGAATGGGAATTATCCACATTTAGGTATTTTATAATAAAAAATAAAACCCATTAAATTAACTATAACAATTTTACAACAAGAATACATTCGCCAATTGATTAATGTAGGTTACAGTATCTGATGCTTAACCATACCCAACACTTATATTCTGACAGAAAATACGGAAAATTATGACCTCAAAATTTATTTTAAGCCTTATTAAAATATCTATCAGTGCACATGTAAGGGACAATTATCTTATTTTCATATTTACAGGCAAGTTGTTGAAGGATCCCAAACTGGCTGCTTCCGTCTTCTTTGGTCCTGTTACACCTTACCAATACAGAGTTATGGGTCCTGGAAAATGGCAAGGTGCCCGAGAAGCCATTTTTACTCAGATGGAGAGAGTTGACTATCCTTTAGCAACAAGGCCGCTTGGCTTTAAAATTGAAAAAGATCAAAACAAAAGTTTTTGGAAATATTGCTTCTTTTTATTTATTTTAGCACTGATTGCGCAATTCATTTTCAGGTAGTCAATGTGTTGTACCTGTGTATTCTTTACGAAATACTTCTAATAATCAGATATTTGTTAACTGTTTAATTCATTTTATGCATACTGTTGCTTTACGCTACCGTTGCTTTATAAGATAAAACCATATAGGTACATTATTTGAACTTATCATTCCATGATGTCAACAGTCCATCATGTGGAATTGCATCTTTACAATTGGTAAAATCTTCATGTGGTGATGCCAGAAGCCTGTTTGGTGATAAACATATCTTAACGTGATGTCAACAGTTTATGCCGTGAAGTAAAAACATCCTTAGGTACATTATATTAACACTTTATTGCATATTGTAGATTCCTTATTAAACGCGATGAATTAATTTCCGCTTAAAACCGCGAGAGGCAACCCTCGCGGATTTTAAAATCTCGCTTTTATTCTTAAGACAGTTTTAAACTATAGGAAATTATAACCAAAAAATGGTGATCGCGATTTTATATTCTCGCGATTTGATACAAAACAGCGGAATCGCGGAATTAAGTACTCGCGTAAAATAAGGAATTTACAGTAGTGTATTGTGTCAACACTGAGAATTACTTTCACACTATAGTGATGTTTAGTCGGTTCATAATACGAGAACTGTTTTACTCTCGGTTATACACTGCCTCTCCATGTCATGGACAATTGCTTAAAAGCTACAAATAAGTATTTAAAAATTTATTAAATGCTTGTAAAAAGTACAAAAAATACATCACAAATCCATATCTGAGGCATACATATATTTCCTTGGACATAATGCACCAGCTGTTCAAGTGGATTACATTAGAAATCATCAAATACTTGTAGCACTTAGGTCAGCATATAAGTGATGATTTTTTTTAAAGGAAAAAAATGCATTGTGTCTTAATAAAACATTCTACTTTTTCTAACACGTACCATCTTTGACAGGGTTGCCAGACTCCACAGTAAGGTTATAGTGTAGCGGCAAGCTACGCTCCAGTAGCTTGTTGATTGCCTGAAGGGTCACATTTATCTGCCCTTGTCCTAGCTCCACGTTCCCTATGTTGGTAAACAGGATCTCCTGAACATCAGAAAATGTCAGCCCTTCTCCATTCAGACTGTACTGGTTACTGCTGACGGAAAGCTATAAAAGATTGTCAAGTTTCAATATTAATTTTATGAGCATACAAAAAGTAGATTTAATCACTTGGGTAAAATATTGCAAAGTACTGTAGACATGCGTGATATTTGCACTACTATATGTCACAATAAAATTTTTACAGCACAGCACACCAGTAATATTCATTACCTATTAAATCAACAATTAACTCAGGGGCCAGGGTCACTAGTTTTATAGTAAAAAACAATACAATAAAAATTTATTTACAAGGGTAAAAATACATGCATGTCAGGTTGGTACCAAACCCAGCTCTGTAGACGCATAACTTGCCTTGTACTGCTGCACACCGATTTTGTCCTCCACCCCGCTCCACACAATCTTCAGGTTGTTGGTCACGCTCTGATAATAATCAAGGGCTGGGTACTCGGTCAGTGACAGTGGTAGGGTCCTGATGACAGCCGAGGCCATGGAGGGGGGCTGGTCATAAATGATCACACCATCAGACGACAAACTAGAGATCAGTCCGGCCTTGTTCTGACACTGCAAGGTGGAGTACACGGGTTTTCCCTGGAGAAAGCTGGCATCAAAGTCTTTATATGTTCTACGGCTGTCAATGTTAATTCTCTCAAAGCTCTGAACCTCAATGCCTTTTGGCTGATACCCTATGAAAATGTTTTGAAGAAATACATTTATAATTATGATTAAAACACTTTGGCATGAAACTTTTGCAGGCAATTTCTCATTTCCAAACAATGACCTGCATCATCTAGGTCAAAAGTCAACATGCAGTCACTCAAGTAATATGAGTTCACATTATGATCGGATGTATTTTTCAGACAACATAACGTAGTTTAGCATGAAAGTTTGCAAACCATTCCTCATAACTAGGGATAACCAATATTGTTTTCTAGGCCAGAAGTTAAGGTCCTAACTAAATAAGTTCTTGTTTTGCATTCTATTGTTGGGAATCTGTCCAGAAAATACATGTATCTACAGGGTTGAGAATATCCAGAAAATATCTACAAGGGCAATCAAGATCTTGACACAAAACTTTTGTATGCATTGCCAAGTTTAATTGCTCATCAACCCATATTTTAATTCGTAATAAAATATTTAAGATTACCATTATATCAAATGCAGTTTCTAAAATGATAAACAGTCAAGGTCATATTGATGCAAAGTCCACAATACTGTTTCAGGAAAGTCGGAGACATAATTAAAAAAATTGGTGTCAGAGGCATGTTTTTATCTATTTCAAGCTTGATCTTTAATCTACATGTATTTCTGAACCTTCCTCTCTCCTTGTTTCCTATCACTTAACATAACCATCTGACACATGTTACTGGTCTAGGTATATGTTGTACTTGCCTATTGCCCATTCACAGTAATCCAGACCGGATTCGTCATCAGTGACCTTCCAGTTGACATACACAGTATTCTCCTTCCACGAATCCAAATCTTCTCCTGTGATACACATGAAAGACTTTTTGCATAAAAGTTTTGATAAATATGTCAATGACTTGCAAAACATTGAAAATAATACCCTTAAAGGGTTTTTGTGTGATATGAACAAGTTTTTTTTTTCTGAGAAATGCCATGCATATAGTTAAGTAACCTTTCAGAATAAAGATTTCAAGTTTTTCTGATAAATGCAATACAACCGAGCACAGTTTTTGCTTAAAGTTCTGATATAAAAGTAACCTTTTAAAATCAAATTTGTAAGTTATATTTTAGTCATAGTGTATATAATAAGTACGAAGTACCTATAAAGTCCCCATCTAAAACTTCTTCAATAATTGGTGGGGTAAGATCCACAAGAACTTTATCCGAGTACGAAATGCCCTCAAACCCAGCAGAGTTTTTGGCTACAGTTTTGACATAAATGTAGGAATTATGGGTCAAAGTCACCAGGGAGTTATATGCAAAGTTTGACAATCCTACACTCTGAAAATTCTGCAACTGTGTTCCTCCTTTAGTGTATCCTGTAATTCAGAAATAGGACATTCAAGTCATACAAGTAGTTGCAATCAGACTTAGAAATTCCATTTACAGTGTTGACAAAATCAAGTCTAAATAATTTTATTTTGCTTCATAAGTGATACAATTTCTAGATGAATAGTAATCAATCACTTACCAATAGCCCAAAGGTACTCTGTGATTGAACTGACATCCTCAAAAAAGCTCCAGGACCCATGCACTGAACCCCACTCATGCAGATACACCACATGGGCCTGTATATGTAATCCACTGGTTCCATTGTTCTTATCCCTCTCCACATGTTCCGCTACTACATTGTCCACATAGATCCCAGACCTGTCATCCACACTGCCTAATTCAAACACTGCAGACCATTCTCTGGCCACAAAGTAGAAGGTGTGTTTGTGTCAAGAAATCTCCACCCTGGCTGTAGACTGCCTCCCATCTCCTCTGTAGGCCTTGGTGTAGACCAGGAACACATGCTTTTTGTCGTCTAGCTGAACAAAGCCTTCCTTGTTGGACAGTGCAGAACTGCTGATAGACAGGTGACTGGAGAAGAAACTGACTCTGTACAACCATCCCACTGTCAGACCACTCAGAATCTGACTCACACTACCCCTGACAAACAAGAAGGAGCGCCCATCTCTGGCCAAGTTCTTGTTGGAAGATACCACTGCAGCACACCCTCCACTGGACAAATTCCAGCCGCTGGGCTGATAGTCCACACTCACATTACAAATGTTGGTGGCATTCACATCACCCGACTGCAACACATTAGGGGATGTCTCAAAGGATGGATTGTTTAAAATATTGCTTCCTGAGTGGAAGAGATATTGTGGTTCTGGGGGAGTGGTATCTATGGTGACTCCATCAGAGACAACCACAGTGGACTTGTAGCCAACGATGTCCACAGCATACACCTTGTTGTAGTAGGTGTTACCTAAAAGAAAAGGAAAACAATTCACTTCAAAAGTGTTGTCTTCAGAATGAAAACAATTGAAGCAGCAATGCTGAAGATAAATTTAATCAATTTCTTATTTTATAAGAAAATAAATATTTTACAATAAAGCATAAACCAATCTGACCAATATTTTGAAAGAAAACAAGACACAGAAACACTTTGTTTTACAAGAACGTCACTGACACTAATGGTGTTATATCTATAACGCACTATGGTTGAGGGGAGTGGTCAGAGTTCTCGAGACAGAGGTGTGTAACCCTACTGCCTCCCAGCCAACATGTCCACATTCCACATCAGCATGCTTAATGGTGACCTGAGGGGTGGATCCCACACACCAGTAGTAGACTCTGACCCCCGACCCAACGTCTGAAAACCCATGCCAGTGAGCCGCTACAATGTCTGACTTATTCTGGAACTCCAAGTCGTGCAAACCTAAATATAACAGTAAACATTGCAATGTTAACTTACAATAAACAATTACCAGTAGTAACCATCAACTGTCACTGAATTGTTATTTTTTTTTACAATAATAAGAAAACTTTTTATATTTCAGTCTGTTATAAAACTGAACAAAATCTGTACCTATCAAACACAATTCCCTCCACAGGCTTGTATTTGTCCTGGCAGGAGGACAGAGGACCTCATGATATCAAAAGAGGTCTGTGTCCCTGGAAGGTCCTCTTCAGTGTCCATGATGTCATGTCCTATCGTGCAATTAAATTACTTATGTGTAAAAATGACATACTTTGTCTGCTAAAGAAGCATCAGAATTATAAAACCTAAAGGTAACAATGTAAAGCAAAGATAAAAAAAAATTACAGTAAAGGCCTGTTGATTCAGTGTCTGCAAAAAGAAACCACCATATTGTCATGGAACTCACATGTAGAAGAAAAAAACATAGCCAACAGTTCAAACATTAAATTTGTACCTTTTCTGCAAAAAATATTGAGACAAAATATAGGTTCAGACATTACCTTATGTTTTGATGGCAATAGACATACAACATGTACATTCCTATAGCAAAAATAAATTTACCTTAAACTTGGAAATAAACTACACAGTCATATATATTACACTTGGTTTACAGTGATGTCTTTTTCTGACACTATTTTCAATAAAAAAAGATTTTAAAAAACATGAACTCACAGTTGCCTCAATATCAAACACGAGTCCCTCAGAAGCCAGCTGTACATCATGAATGTAAGACTCCGACACAGCAACGGTGGACAGGCCGGCCGAGTTCTCTGCCTTGATGGTTACATAATACATCTGATGACCGTGGAGTTGCCACTCCGTGTCAGAAATAGCAATGGCTGTACAGGTATGGGGATCCCCACCACACAGGGTCCACCACTCTGTAGTGTGGTGTAGCTCTGTACATCTGTGTGACTCAGCTGGGGGAATGACATGGTAATGGAAAACAGGGTTTAGGATGCAATAATAACTATATATTACATTTGAAAACAGGTATAAATACATAATTGTGTAATGCATATGCAAGGAACAGAAAAATCATTCATTTTATTCCTTCATTTCATACCAACCAAATAACAGCGTCATGGCATTATGCATAATTTCAGAAACCATTTCATCATTGTAATTAAATTTTAAGATACTTTCCCTTTTCATGAAATTTACAAATACTTACCACCAACTACAATATTCTACAAAGAAGTCAGTGTAACTGTAAGAATTGATATTCTTTTCATATGCTTCTTATTTACAAATACCTATTGCAAATTTCAGATCTAATTTGTTAGGTTCCTGGGCATCTGCAAAAGCACCACCATCCCATGATGCAACAAGGAATCCATTTGTATGGACTCTGATTGGTCCGGTGAATTCTGGGGGTGTGGTGTCCATGAAGCATGGACCAATAGACTATAACAGAGAACTAAAAATACATTAATATATTAAATACATGATATGAATTCGAGTGTTAAAATTAACTTTATTTATTTTACAACGATTACTAAACAAGTTCAACAACTTATTGAGTATTCATTTCTGTATTAATATAATAACCTATCCAGGATTTTTTAAAACCTTCGTTTTTCTCCAATAATTTTTCTAACAAATTTTCGATACTGGCAAATATTCGTTACCGGTAAAACGACTGTACGTGGGCCAACCTGCTGAACTGTTCTTGATTTATTTCACGAATATTAATAAATCTCTATGCGCGGATCTAAAGGAGGGGACCCCCCCCCCCCCGGAAAATTCAAATACCTTTAATTCACATAGTAAAAGTTACCGAAAATATCTGACTAGATATCATTGTTCACGTGAGCGAGTTTTAGTTCAACTGAACCGAAGATTCAAGTCAGCTTTTCTGATCACCTGTTGTCCGTCGTCCGTCCGTTTTTACTTCCTCTGTAGAACCACTGGGCCAAATTCAACCAAACTTGGTACAAAGCATTTTAATGGGAAGGGGATTCTAAATTATTAAAATAGAGGAAAAAACCCTTTTCAAAAGGGAGATAATCACAGAACGGTATAAATAGGGTGTGTGTTTTAAAAAATATTCTTCTCAAGAACCACTGCACCAGAACTGCCAATATACCAAAGCTTGTATATATAGTAAAGATTCCAAATTGTAAAAATCCTGACCCCTGGACAAAAACTGGGGTCCCAAGAGGGGTTCAAAGTTTAACATATTAATATACTAGTATAGAGAAAATGTTTGAAAATCTTCTGATGAAGAATTACAATGCTACAATTTGAGATATTGCTATGCAAGCATCCTCAGACAGTGCAGATTCTAAATTGTTAAAACCATGACCCTCGGACCAGTATCGGGCCCAAGGTTGGGTTCAAAGTAAAACATAGAAATAGATATAGAAAATGTTTAAAAATCTTCTTCTCACGAATTACAATGCTACAATTTGTTATATTACTATGCAAACATCCTCAGATAATGTAGATTCTAAATTATTAAAACCCTGACTCAAAGACCAATACTGGGGCCATGAGAGGAGTTCAAAGTTTAACGTAGAAATATATAGAGAATATATTTAAAGAACTGAAACGCTACAATTTGTGAGATTACTATGCAAGCATCCCCAGATAGTGAAAATTCAAACTATGACTCCAAGGTGAATACTGAGGCCCCATGAGGGGTTCAAAGTTCAACATAGAAATTTTAGGGAAAATTATCAAAATCTTTGTTCTCAAGAACTACAATATGCTACATATGCAATTTGTGATATTACTATGCTAGCATTCCCATATAGTATAGATTCCAAGTTATGAAAACTGTGACCCAGGCCATTATTCGCTCCCCATGAGGTGTTTAAAGTACAGCATTCAAATATTTGGGGAAAATATTTAAAAACTTAAGTCTTCTTCTCAAGAACTACTATGCTACAATTTGTGAGATAACTATGCCAGTATTTTACAATAGTATAGATTGTACATTGTACAACCTGTGACCCCCGGACTAATACTGGGGCCCTAGGAGGGTTTCAAAGTTCAATATAAAAATATATTATGAAAATAAAAGTTTTAGTAGTCTTTTCCTGAAAAAAATACAATGTTACGTTTAGTGATATCACTATGTAAGCATCATTACATCTTCATATCAATGTCACAGTGACTTTCACTTTTAATGATTATTTTTAAATAGTTCATTTTTTTCTATTTTGTTATTTTTGGATACTAGTACATTGAGGTCAAGGAAAATAAGATTGATCAGTGGATGCATCTAAAGATCTTAAGATGTGATGTCCAAAAAAGTAGGCTTCTTTATATATATTGTCTTTATGTATTGTCCAAGTTTAGAACATATAATAATTTTTGTGAGTTTTACAATATTATAGAAGATTTTCATAGTTATAAATTTTGAAAGAGATAAAAGAACTGTTGTTCAGGTGAGCGATGTGACCCATGGGCCTCTTGTCTTTTTTACCAGTATATAGTGAAATACAACTTCGTTTTGAAATAAACTGAATTATCTCTAGCGACCTTGGTTGGTGATCAACAGGCTTATCTGAAATATTGACATTGATTTCACTGCTCTGGTATTGCCTGCATTGGTTTAATGCACAGGTACGTTCTATTAACTCACATGCGTTTAAAATAATTAAAATACTGATTTGCACTATAAAACGTATTGTTAAGGGATGCATGAGTTTGATTATTTAGGTTAATGGAACGAAAACAGGCTCAAAATAATTCTTAAAAGAATTATAAAAAGTGTTAATGGGCAACAACAAGAAGAGGATATTTTTCCTTATTATTTACCGTACAATACTGACAGCTAGAACTCCAACGTAAATATAATTTTTTATCAATTCACGTAAATTTATTTTGTCTGCATGTTGGCACTATGATCGATAGATATAACTTAAATTAGGCAAAAGATCGCGCATAAATTTGGTCAGCGTCTTTTGGCTTGTTTTTTTTTTTTTTTTTTTTTGATTGGGTTGTTTTTTGGGGGGGTTTTTTGCAAAGAAGTAAAACTCACGTTCTATCGTTTTTATTTTATGTCGGATGACTTCACGTTCATAGATTTGGTGTCCGGATAGTGTCATTCGCAAAAGCTCAATAGCGCGTTATGAATAATCACTACGCCTTTGCGCTTTCACGCAATGCAACACGTCGTTGCACTAACATAACAAAACAAGCCCTCCCGCTCATAAAACTTCGCACAATACGCTGTCGCGCTAATATCGCCGTAGCGCTATTGAACAACAAACTGAAGCGCTATAATTTCTTCTCTGTGACACAACTCGCTATTGCGCTATACCAATATAAAAAAAAAAAGAAAAATGAAAACGCGACAAGGCGATTGCAAGTTGTGTGAAGTACACTACGGCCAACGCGGATCCCGTATTTTCCCGCGACCCCGTGATGGTGTTTTAATCCTTTCCGCGATACACCGTCGCGGTATTGTCATCGCGGTGATCGCGGGGCCACGAGTTTACCACGATGGTGTAAGACACCGTAACAGGTGTGTGCTCGGTCTCAAGGATTTAATCGAGAAGAAGGAAAAAACCGCTATTTGTTTTCTGTTTTAATTTTTGTTAGAATTAAAATATAGATATCATAAGAAGAAAAATGTATTACTTTCTTGGAATTGTTTTAAGGTTCCTCGACACACCAAAATTTTATTTTATAGATCGATAGAGAATCATTTTTGAAATATGATTCCACAAAACAGATCAATATCGGCTTTCAGTTATTTTATATGAATATTTTTGTATTTTTTCAGTGAAATAGGAAAAACTGTTTTGCGGACAAACAGAATATATTAGAGCTTAAAACTTGGTGTCAATTAATGTGTAATATAATTATGAATAAATTCATGCCAAAGATCGCTTGGTCAAGTGTTTAATTTTTTAATTAAAAAAATATTTCTGAAAATCAAAATTGTAATTCTTTAATATCTTTTTAATCTATGGATAAAATTTAAAGAATAACATAGAGTCACATAAACTATTTACTAAACAATGATATTTTACAAAGAAATTGAAATGAAAATGCGAAATTTTGGAAAAATTGCTATTTATCAAATTTGAAGCGATCCCGATTGAAAAAAAACTGATCCCGATCAGAATTATTTTAAAATTGAAATTTTACAAATAAACTGCAGTTTTTTTCTAAGTAAGTGATATAAATTATAAAGTTAGTAAATGACGAAACCATTTTACAGCTAAACAACCTGAAATATTTGCAAAATTCTGATTCATTCTAACTTTATGTGATTTCGTTCGGGATCAGTTTAATTACAATCGGGATCGGTTCGATTTTAAAATTTTCCATTTTTTCTTTAATTTCACTATTTCGTTTCAATTTCTTGTTGAAATATGATTGTACAGCAATTGTTTAATGCGAGTAACAGTTTATCTGCAGTTTTTATCCATAGATTTAAAAAAATATCTACAAATCTTGTTTTTCATTTTCATAAATATTTTTTTTACAAAAATATTTCAAAGTTTATCTGGCCGTCTTTGATATGTATTTATAGATAATTGTATTGTGCATTAATTGATAACAAATTTTTAGCTCTAATATATCTTGTTCGCAGCTAAAACGATGTTTCCGGTTTCTATCAAAAAATACAAAAAAAAATCATATAAAATAATCAGAAGCCGATATAGGTGTTATTTTTGTATAATCATTTCTCAAAAATGATTCTTCATCGATCCATCAAATATTGCATTGGTGTGTCGAGCCATCTTAACAAAAACTTCTAGAAAAATATTACTACATGTATTTTGATAAGATTGTACAAGAAAACCAAACATAACAATGTATTACGCATTTCATGCTTATACGTTTAATTGAAAATTAATAACAGTTTAAAGTATTATTTGTTTTCTTCTGATGAGTTGAAAATACGTCCCAGATTTTAAAAAGATAAGAATTACATGTATGTTATGTATTATTATCAGATCGCTACCGTAGGCATCAACTCAACTTGAATGTATGTTTTTTACCCTCAGTCTGACTCTTATTTAATTCATTAACTACTTTCCGCTCTCTCTTT
This sequence comes from Magallana hongkongensis, assembly GCA_016163765.1. Classification (NCBI taxonomy): domain Eukaryota; kingdom Metazoa; phylum Mollusca; class Bivalvia; order Ostreida; family Ostreidae; genus Magallana; species Magallana hongkongensis. The sequence goes on from WFKH01011801.1 coordinate 23,802,317, forward strand.
CTCTCTCTCTCTCTCTTTCTTTCTCTCTCTCTCTCTCTCTCTGAGACAATGTTTCTACTAGATCAATTAACTTATTTGTCCGTACAAATAGCTAATTTGTCAGAACAAATTGCTAATTCATCCGAACAAAAATAGCTTTATATTTTTTTCATCTGGCTCTTACCTTGTGTTTGAGAGAGTTAAAACCTTGATTTCGTTGTTAATTTTAGCGGGTAAAGAAATCATATAATTTACGAAATCACTGTAATATAGTCATCGCAAGAGTTTATGGTTTTACTGATGAAAATTTTGTTTATAAATACACAGTTCATAATGTTTCTAATAGTCATTTTCAATCGTAAATATAAACAATCCTAAAATAAAAACACCAAGGATCAATTCAAATGTCATTAAAAAAGCAATAACCAAAAAACTTTATATTAAAAAATGTATTTCTGAGAAATTGAAATTATTATCCATATGATTCTTCATGGAAAGCTATATTTTAATGTTCGGAACATTAATCACCATCTGTTGTCTCTTCTTAATGTTCCTTCCTGCCTGTTTCTGCCGTTTAATTTATTTCCCTCCGTCATAAAAGCACTTTCACGTATACCTCCAGTTCTTTTGTAAAACTACAACATATGTACATTATATCTAAAAAAAAATCTAATGTATAAATCAAATAAATACTGTTAATGTATATATACGTGTATTAACTGTAATTAAATACTTATGTGTAATGTTTATTCTGATTAATGAAAGTTCAACAAAATAAATATCTCAAAAACTATACCCTCTTTTATTAATATGCTATAAAATATAAGTCACAGTTTTTAACGAATACATAAAAACATGTACAGGGGGTTGTCAACCAATTTTTTTTACATTTAACTATATAAAATGAATTTCTTAAGCAAACTGGCTTTAAAAATTATTTATTTTTTACCAGGCAGTTTAAAAATTGATAATGTAAGTAAATACGTTCATACCCTCTCCACCGCCCCCTTAATTTTATTACACCAAAAATTCACACACTGTATTACAGTCACATTGTAACAGATAAATTAGAATACTTATACATGTACTCTCTCTCTCTCTCTCTCTCTCTCTCTCTTTCTCTCTCTCTCTCTCTAATTAAGATTTTATGTAAAGCATTTGATACAAGTAGTCGTTTTCAGAAAAAAATGAAATATGAAAGAAGTTTGAAATCGGCAATAACGCGTTATCATATGAAGGCGACAAAAAATATTATTATACTTTCATGTTAAATACTGAAAGCTGATTGGTTAAGACGCAGTTGACAACCTCAGCGTTAGCAACACGCTTGGCAACGGGCCGACAGAACGAATTGTTACATGCGCGTAAATTATGCGCGTACGGTTCGCCGTTAAATTCACGTCATTTCTATATAAAAGCTGTAAAATTGTCTCTTAAATTAAGACATTCAGTATAATAAAATAAATAGGGCCTGTTTGGGAGGGTAACTGTTGAAATTGACACCCAGAGAAAACCATTGTCAACCTCCGCTTCGCGTCGGTTGACAATGGTTTTCTCTGGGTGTCAATTTCGGTTGACAATGGTTTTCTCTGGGTGTCAATTTCAACAGTTACCCTCCCAAACAGGCACTATTTATATATCGTACGCGCTTTCGATCTTAGCGATAGGTACATGTAGACCGTCTATATTCGAACACAAAATAAATAATGCATAATTCAGACACATTGAAAATGAGACGTCCCTGTGTATACGAGTGTGAATAACTATTACATAACACACTTCCTGTCTGTGACAACACCCGTGCTTGGACCACGTGCTGTGAGAAATTTTATAGAATGTTGAGACACCTCTCTCCCTTTTTTTCTATCTCTCCCCGTCTCTCTCTCTCTCTCTTCTCTCTCTCTTTTCAAATAACTAATATTTTATGTGAACTTAATTAAAAAGTAATACATTTAGCCGTAACGGCTATTTTCAGAAATTTATCATACCCGCTTTCGATCTTTACTGCATGAAAATAAAATTATGCATAATTCAGACAGGTAAGTACAGCTCTCCCTGGGATAATGCGTGTGTGTATAACTATTACATAACATTTCCTGTCTGTGACAGCACCCATGTTCTGACCACGTGCCGTGAGATATCGAATGTTGGGCCTCTCTCTCTCTCTCTCTCTCTCTCTCTCTCTCTCTCTCTCTCATCAAAATATATGAAACTCTATGAAATTCGAAAATTAAAACTTTTTTTTTTAATTTTAACATGGCTAGGGGAATTAATAATGCATCTCATATCGTGTAAAGAAGTTTTTTTTTTACTTATGCACACAAACACAGAGATCGCATGACTATTGTTCATATGATTCCTAAAATTATTCATAATTTACATTCATTCAAACAATTACATTTTGCCATTTTATAAAAAATGCAAATACTACATGTATGTTTATAAACTTTACTGTAGCCGTGTTCTCAATTACCATCTCCATTCCTGATTAACCCTGATTATAATCTGTTTGTTAATTGTATTTAATCGATTGCACCTCTTAAGTATATCATTAAGAGGTTATTTTATAGATGTATTTTATAAATTATGTGTTATAAACACGCAGCAGAAATTGAATTTTGATTTAGATTTTTAAAAATCATTTGTTTGAAAGTAAATTATTCTATCAAGAAAATTTCGCTGTTTGTAAGAACAGACTATACACTTCTATTTAGCGAACCCCAAGTCACACTAATTGCTGCAGGTCACCCATCCTGATTGAGGCCACCCAAATTCTGTATACACATAGTGCATACGTACGTGTACGTTGTGTCAGCGCGACGGCATGTTGTGTGATGGTATGTTGCGTAAAGTGCTAACACGACAGCGTGTTATACTGGCACGACAACGTATTTTGTATAAAGGTGTGCTGCAGGACAGCATGCTGTGTAATGTTGTGCTAGCACGATAGCGTTTTGTGTAAAGTTGTGATCACACGACAGCGTATTGTGTATAGTTGTACTAGCACGACAGCACGTCGTGTAAAGTTGTGCTAGCACGACAGCTAGCGTGTTGCGCACTGTTGTTGTTATTTTGTTGGGGTTTTTTTTTTTGGCAATGTTCCTATCGGACACCATCTATAAAAAATAATTGCAGGTAGAGTTCCATATGTGGACTTTGCGTTGTTTAACCAATGCATTGATTTTTCGTTTACTTGTTTTGAAAAGAGATTAGCATTCGTTGTCGGTGAATGTGTTTGCATTAATTTTTTTATTACATCATGCAAAAAAAAGCAAGAAGAGATATGTCATTTACTAAAAATGTCCTTGAACTTCCTGGAGTAAATTCTCAATCTTCTGTCTCTCTTTGTCAAATGTTCTATCGACAAAGCGTATCTCTGAACTATCGGACCCTCATCACATCATCACGACTTTCCGCCACATAAAGTATCTAAGAACAGTTCTTCTATGAAATGTTACCGGTTTAAGTATATATTGCATTGTGATATTTTTGTAAGATATAAAAGTTGCCATGGAAAATTTAAATTGGACCAATATATAAATGTAGTCACATGTCACTAAATTGGGGACAAACTCATGCATGGTCATGACACTCTGACTAGTATTACGTTATATGTATATCAATCTTCGTGCAATTTAGGGAGTCGATTCATAATGCATGCATGTGCACTGATAGATGGGCATGAGAGCATGGAACTTGGCCTTCAACACGTGGGGAGCTTTAGGGTTATATCTGATATCTGACAGCTATTATATAATATGAACATCCAAGTATATTCATTGTCAAACGTGTTTCAGGCAGTTGAATTGATGACAAGAAAATCACATAGATAGACATACACATTTCAAGTATGACAATAAAAATAAATGGGAGTTTTCTTATTATTTTATGGGCTGTATATGACACTATATAAATGGTGCCTGTTTGGGAGGGCAACAGTCGAAATTATTATACCTCAATATGATTATTCTATATAACGCGTCATCTGACTGGTCTAAAGAGTAACGTGACAGGGCGAACTAAACGTCGTGTCTCCCAGGGAATAAATATCGTGTCTTACCTCTTCGGAAATCTCGGGATTTTTCATTTCAAAAATATAAAAAAGCCAATATGAGCATACGATGTTGACAAATATGATTAAACCCTTCAAAAATATTTAATCATTTAAATTCTCTTTATATCACAAAAACCAATTTTACTATATTTGATTCGAATTTATGAAAGAAACTAGAGACAATAATTAAAAAAAACCCAAACAATCGCGACGTTATTGCTTTCGACAAGTCGAAAAATTATTAGAAATCGACGTTTTTTGTATAATCATAATTATGTTGTTCGGTATTATAAAACTTTTATGGCATGAATGTTCGGGAAATATGAAGATTTATTCCCCCAGAAAAATCATATTCCTTCGGGCGAAGCCCTCGGGAAATATGATTTTTCTTGGGGGAATAAATCTTCCCCCAGAAATATGATTTTTCTTGGGGGAATAAATCTTCATATTTCCCGAACATTCATGCAATAAATGTATAGTGTTACCCGTTGCCAAGTGTGTTGCTAACGCTGAGGGTAATAGTATAAAAATAGTGCCTGTTTGGGAGGGTACCAGTTGAAATTGACACCCCGAGAAAACCATTGTCAACCGACGCGAAAGCGTCGAAGGATCGGTTGACAATGGTTTTCTCGGGGTGTCAATTTCAACTGGTACCCT
>WFKH01011801.1:23866497-23878932 GCA_016163765.1 Magallana hongkongensis
AGTAATTCTGGCTTTGGTAAGGTGAATCCCTCTTGTAGAGCTGACGCTAGTTTCTCAAAGGCACTCTCTATATCGCCCGTCTGTTGTGAAGTTTCGGTCATGCGTACGCTTTTCGTCCTTTCTGGAATAGATGTGGCGTGCATATTGAAATCCTCCATGACTCGTACATCTTGGTTACCATCTTCAGGTGTTTGATCCTCGAACTGCCTGGCTAATTTACCATGTACCACTGGATCAGTGACGACGGATTCCGGAGTAAGCGTCGAGGTCGTTTCCTCGTTTAGAGCTTCTTGTAGTGCGCTCTCGACTATCATGGCTTCCTCCACTTCAGCACTATGTTCGAATAATTCTTGCTTCATTTCCAGATCTTTGCGGGCTCGCTCAAGTTCTTGTTTTTCTTTAAGTTTTCTTAGCTTGTGTTCGGCCACTAACCTCATAACTTTGGCGTTCTGAAGTTTAGACCGTGACGACGAAACAGCCCTAACTGGCGTGAGTTGCTGATAATGGAACCCTCAACATCGAGCATCTCCTCTCGGTGCCTGTGTTTCGCACTCCACTTGGAGAATCGCTCTCGGAATTCACTAAGGTTCTGTTCATAGCTGTCAAAACTCGTCTCTAAACTTTCTCTTACCTCTGCTTGCGTACACGTATTTATACACAATAAGTGACTTGCTTTAAACTGTTCGAATCGTTCGCACAATTTTTCGTAAAGCTGTTTCACACGTTCTTCATTGTCGTATGATATCATGTTTTTCTCCAAGTCCTTGTACAATTTTGTAAGTTGAGCCATATGTAGACTTCTGCTGCGTCTTAAATCGCCGAACGATGTTCCTTTCTCCGACGCCATATTCTGCGTTGAGAAATTTTGAGAATTGTAATATATCTGCTGTCTGTGATCGAATTCAAGAGTATGCGTCGTTTCACTTGGTTTTATTCATATGATGTATCATGACGATTCTCAAAATTTGATCTCTGTAGACACCAGTAAACAGCAGTTACGTTTCAATATACAAAAAAAACCAATAGCGTTAACGACGTCATAGTCATAACAACACGTGCAACGTTGTGCCAAAAATGTAACGAGCCAATTATTTAACGTATAAACATATAAATAAGAATAAACAATTCTTACATTAACTATTATTCATTTTTCATCTTTTCTTTATATTTCAAAATTGCAACAGTAACATATTCTCTCCATTCTTGATTTTCTGTGACAAAATAGAGTTATTTCTTTCCAAAATCAACTTACTGTGAAACGTCTCTTACATTCATTCTGTATGTATATAAGACCTCTTGAAATCAGTTTGTGTGTAAAAAAAATACTTGATATTTAGCTCCTTTGTTTTAACTCTAGTTCAGCAATCAGTAAATAAAGCCCGATTGACTGAAGCTTTTGACCCCTTTCCATCGTATAGTTTTTGTTTAAGCAATTTCTTGGCCAGAAAAGGTCTTCTTCCGAGATTCCCACCAATTTGATGTATTTTTGCTGTGCCGCCTTGACGTCAAAATTCAATAAACCGTGGCAGTCAGATTTTTATTGCTCGGTACATATTTTTGAACTATCTCCGTATTTCAAATTGAACACTAGTGAAACTTGCACAAAAGTTAGACACAACAAATAGCAAAATAAACATATATAATTTGATTTCTTTTATCATTAATTGTAGGTCTACCAACACCTAAAATGTAGATGTTTAAATTTTTAAAACTCCAATTTTGGGCCTGCGCCGGGTACCCCGACCACCGACTTGTTTGTGTACCGTCGTAAACAAATTATTAATTATTTTGAAATATTACTTTGCTCAATTACTTCTTGTTGTTTCTTCAATGTTTATGCCAATTTTTACTAAAATTCGTCACTTAGAAAGGGAAATATTTGTGATGTCTCAATAATTTCTGAACAACCCTCGTAAAAATGATATATCAAAATTCAGAAGTTGTATAATTACGTTTTTATCCTGACGTAGATGTTATTGACATGCCTAATAGTAATTTATTTCAGATGATTACCATCCTATTTGTTTTGCTGGGAGGATATATTGTTTTGATAACGCAGTCTTCATATTTGTTGGATTTGGTAAATATACACTGTATTGTGAGGAAAAGAGGTTTTGAAAGTGAGCGTAATTCTCCCATAAATAATGTTAATAACTATACATCGAGTACTATTATATTTATAGCTGACGAAGTCTTTCTCTTATTTCAGGCTTACAATTGCTACGACAGATTTTTTTCACATTATAGTTCGACGAAATTTTCATCGGTAATGTATTTTATGATTATCCCTCAACATCGACTTGCTGGACTCTCTGTTGTTGTTTAATTCCTTTCAAATTACAACAGTTTTGTTATATATGAACATCGGCAAAATTTTCTCACCATCACGTAATTAGATATCATAAGCAACATAGCAATTAACAGCATTGCATGTAATGTGGAACATATAATGTGTTCTGTAATTTGTTCTAAAGTTAGTGTATCAATTATTAAGAAGACAGACTAAGACATCAGAAGCGCAACTCCACCAAACATTTTAAAATATAAAACTTAATCAGTACATACAAACAGAAAACCATTACTTGTATGCATCCAACTTTCAGAGAACTAATTGCAATGAAACGCCTTAATATTTTCTTTCAGTTCTGTGATACAAATGTGGATTTTGTCTTCGATATTGCTGCTGTTTACGTTTCATATTTAGTTCTTCAAATAATAATAAATGTGAGTATATCATTCTCATTATTGATTGATTTTCTTTCATGTTTAAGATGCATACGTTTTGACAGCTTGATGTGAATGAATCAACCTTAAGTTCAATATTACAGGTTTTAAGTATTATTATGCTTGATCGGTTGTACTCGTATCTTGGAGACATACCGGTATCTAAAGGAGCGTTTCGTTCTGCATTTGGACGTTTGTACAGCAGTCTGTGAGTGGGGGATTTATTGTGTTTGAATCAAATAAAATACTTTTTGTTTACCATTCAAGGATTATTATTACGGTATTATTAACTTTTGCAGTGGTACAGATGTTTCTCATACATATATATCGCTTTGCTTTTCAGAAAACCGTCGAAGATGAAAATTACATTCTTTGTAATTTTATGTTTAATGCTAGTAAGTATGAAACCTTTACAAAATTGAAGGTTGGCCAACTATTTTCACAAATCAATTTAAAGCTTGAAGTATTTTTGAAAATAAGCCTGTTGTGAAATCTGTATAGCGTTTTGATTTTTCTCTACATAGATCATACGTCTTCTGTTCTGGATTGGTTTAATATTAATGGGCCTGAGCCCTGGATACCTACATACAGATCTTATTGACACATTACATTCAATGCATATTGGAAACCTGAATTACGGTACCTTGTCAATGGGTCTCATGTACTCTCATATGGCCTTAGTACCAGTGGATACTGCTTGTCATGGGCTTGAATTGCTTGCAGTGATAAAAATGAACAAAACCTTCCTAATCATTGTAAGAGTTTAATGTTTTTCGTTCATGGAAATTAAAAAATCTTTGTCTGCGATATTAAATTCTAATGTATGTAAAATATATTTTACAGAGCATCTTAATGCGAATAATCTGGATAGCATCGGATGTCACCACGTTGTCTTTGTCTTCAACAATTCTGCATTTGGTACGGTTGGGTGTTTTCGTTCAAATTGAAAAAGCGGCAGATCTATATATGACATAAATTATCTGCTAATCCTTTGTTCATTAACAGGGTTATTGCTTGTGTGGACCAGGTCCGATCTGTTTATCTTCGCTTTACTATAGTTTTATGCAAGAGGTATGTGATAACAAAAAAACTAGTTTCATTATTAATTACCTAATTGAATACTTTGAAATTATCTTAAATTAAGAAATTTAAATGATTTTAGCCTTTTCTTGTTTAAAGTCATTTACTGGACTATGGTATATCCATTAAATGAAAGTACAGCTTAATAAAGTTTTTTCTTTAGGTATGCCGGAATTCATACTTGCTGTTCCATGCTTCAGGAACATTGGTGGCTTATCTTGTAGTAAATGTCTGTTCCCATGTGAGTATGCATCAATGATTTTACATGCATTTAAAACTCACCAAAGTTTCTAAGAGTGACTACCCTATCAGTGTCATGACTTTAATTTGATTTAAACTTATCAGGAACTAAATTAACTGATCTGTCTGCCTACATCGATTATCATAAAAATCAAAGAGCTTATCTTAAATTGACTATTAAAAAAATATTGAACTCCTGAACGTGTTCGCAAGTCGACAACCAAGACACCTTTTTAAGAGAATAGGATCTCGAGGCTATGTAATCAGCAATAGCATCTATACTTGTACTATGCATAAACTAAATGAGTTTATCTGTCTTTGCTGATTCCGCCAAGACAGATTTCCTGGACTTGGATTTGCTAGCCATAGTTAAAAGATACAGTGGTAAATTCTTCATCCATTTTTATGCCTTTTACCTTTGAATGTCATGTTTGAATATTCAGGTCCATTTACTTTTGTATCCTAAGATTGAATCCAAAACTTTAAAAAGGACAATAAAAGAGATCCATTAATCCTGACCTTCTATTTACAAAAAATATTTTGCATATCGCTAGACTGAATGGTCAGTTATATACGCACGTGTTTTATTTTATATAAAGAAACGTTTTGCGTGTCAATGTGCATCGACTTATGATTTTCATTTTATATCGAAATAAATTTCTAGGAAATTTGTTTTCTTCAGATTTTTGAATTGACTGTATGCTCTATTTTGAGCAAAAAAACATCAACAAAAATTAGTCCAAACGAAAATAAGGTGAATGGTACAAAAGACCAGGAGGAATCTCTGGAAATAGACAGTTTTGTTGATGATTTATAAATGACGATTACAATGATTTACAATTATTTATTTATAATCTAGTTATAGTGTGTCACAAAGGTTTCATTTGTTAAATTGTACAATTGATTTCTTTGTATTGATTTTAAAATTGAATAAAAGTGGTATAAATGTATTTAACTTTGCTTATTCTTTAGATTCAGATTGTACTTATTTAGTGAAAATATAATGATTGTTTCTGTTGCATACAAAGAACAAATGTGCATCTATACATACAAATATTTTGAAAAATAAAATTCTTGAAATATAACCATATGATAATTGAGTACATTTTATCCTTTCAGCTGACCCATACTTTTCTTGTCTTTTTCTTTTCGTAAAAATATTGATATTGGTCTTTTTTCTCTTTTTTGTTTTGAATCAACTTGTAACATTTTGTATTATGAATAAAATAAAAGAATAAGGGAAAAGAATATTTTTGTAAAATGTCATGATACATATTTAAGCGAAATCATGAAATAGAAATTCCAAGAAAATGTACTCGTATACTGACTTATTCAAATGTTTGTTAACCTTTGAATAGATTTCATATAATGCGTACCTGTATTTTCCCTTTGAGTTATTACCTTTGGCGACCTTTTTGGAACAAATATTATACAAATTTGGCAGAAACTAACAGGGGAAAATCCAAACAACATCACAATATCACAATAATAAATCAAAAGATACTCTAACAAATGTATATTCATCATAAAAACATCTACGTGAAAATGTTGAAAATAGATGACAAGTTGAAATTGGTTACATAAAGAAGAAATCTGGGCAGTTGGACACACACAGCATAGCCGCCGACGTTAATTAACCTAATTTCACTGACACAAACTATCTATACCATAGTTATATGATTAAAAAAAACCTAACAATTTCAGCCAGTGGAATATTCATGTTTACGTCAATAGTAAAACAGAAAGACATTGAAATATAGTCATTACAGTCAGAACATTCAGAATTCATTGGTGTCTATGTAGTATGCATACACTATTTTTTGTTAACTGTTAGTAAGGAGGAAACAGGCGGATACAATGTACATGAAACTCATGAGACTCGTCGAAAGTAAATAGTCAACCCGTAATCAGCATTTAAGACTGTATGCTACATTTGATACATCGATAAAAAAAATTGGCATGTCTAGACAACAAAGGTAATTATTCGCATGTGCATTCGAACACCCCTTATGTCTACATTTCCATAATTGTTCTATTTATTATTAATATTTTTTATGATGTGAATGACACTATACACATTTAGCATAGAAAGCGACGAATAAAATCGATCATGATCAATAATAATCTTACTATCAGGAAATTATCGTTGACATTGCCAAATCTATTATTGCCTGTACTGCGTTGGGCATTTTATCGACACTAAGTAAAAATAGATTCATTTAACAATTCAAGTTACAAGGTGTAGCAGTTTATACTTGAACAATAAAAGCTTTTTTGGTGATTAAAGTCATTATGTACATAGAATATCCTCTCCCATTTTATGGACTCCGAACCGTGATTGCAGATGATACCAAAAGTTCAGTCTTTAAATATAGAAACAAGACTTACGATTCTGACCATTTGTCAAAGAAAATGACGATTTCATAACTTTCTTGAACCCCCGGGTTCCAATCTACGCAAGCGCATTTTAAGGTGGCTCGACACACCAATGCATTATTTGATGGATCAATGAAGAATCATTTTTGAGAAATGATTATACAAAAATGACACCTATATCGGCTTCTGATTATTTTATATGAATTTTTTTGTATTTTTTGATAGAAACCGGAAACATCGTTTTAGCTGCGAACAAGATATATTAGAGCTAAAAATTTGTTATCAATTAATGCACAATACAATTATCTATAAATACACATCAAAGACGGCCAGAAGACTTTGTAATATTTTTGTAAAAAAAAATATTTATGAAAATGAAAAACAAGAATTGTAGATATTTTTTAAATCTATGGATAAAAACTGCAGATAAACTGTTACTCGCATTAAACAATTGCTGTACAATCATATTTCAACAAGAAATTGAAACGAAATAGGGAAAATAAAGAAATATGGAAAATTTTAAAATCGAACCGATCCCGATTGTAATTAAACTGATCCCGAACGAAATCACATAAAGTTAGAATGAATCACAATTTTGCAAAAATTTCAGGTTGTTTAGCTGTAAAATGGTTTCGTCATTTACTAACTTTATAATTTATATCAATTACTTAGAAAAAAACTGCAGTTTATTTGTAAAATTTCATTTTTAAAATAATTCTGATCGGGATCAGTTTTTTTTCAATCGGGATCGGTTCAAATTTGATAAATAGCATTTTTTCCAAAATTTCGCATTTTCATTTCAATTTCTTTGTAAAATATCATTGTTTAGTAAATACTTTATGTGACTATATGTTATTCTTTAAATTTTATCCATAGATTAAAAAGATATTAAAGAATTACAACTTTGATTTTCAGAAATATTTTTTTAATTAAAAAATTAAACACTTGACCAAACGATCTTTGGTATGAATTTATTCATAATTATATTACACATTAATTGACACCAAGTTTTAAGCTCTAATATATTCTGTTTGTCCTCAAAACAGTTTTTCCTATTTCACTGAAAAAATACAAAAAAAAAATCATATAAAATAACTGAAAGCCGATATTGATCTCTGTTTTGTGAAATCATATTTCAAAAAAGATTCTCTATCGATCCATAAAATAAAATTTTGGTGTGTCGAGGAACCTTAAGACTCATCCAAAGTAAATAGTCAACCCGTAATCAGCATTTAAGGCTGTATGCTGCATTTGATACATCGATAAAAATGTGGCATGTCTAGACAGCTAAGAAAATTATTTGCATACGCATTCGAACACCCCATACGAGGGTTGTCCAAAAAGTTCGTGGACACATGTAATTTTATTCAAAATAACGGCGCAATTATCAGGAAAGTATTATAATATTTTAATATAGAGTATAATAATGTATATGTATAAAAATCCGAACAATGTACATTTTTGTATTAGAGTTATCATTATATATACATTGCCTATACAGGCCGCACGGCCCAGTCCGACGTTGAGTTATAACGACGTTTCTATAACGTCGTAGTCCTGGGTTTACCTGAGTAATATGCCGCATTCACCGTTTGGTCAGAGGGTACAATCGCATACTCCATCAAATTATCGCTTGTGCCATTTGTGGATAAGTAAACTCGAACTATTTCGATGTTTTTCCTGTTTCCCCAATCGTTTGTTTTGTTTCTATCGGTGTTTTACCTCAGTCGACACAATTTTATGATGGCGCGCTGTTCCGTTCGCTCAGCTGACGTCGCTTTTTCAGGCGTTTTTAAAGACACGTTCTTGCCGTAATATCTTTTAAAAGTCCTCTGCTAGTTTGAAAATAGCTTCAAATGACGTATGAAAATGACGTACACCATACAGACTACATCATAATAGAAGATTATGAAGTTTTGAAATGTTTTATAAAAACTGTAACTATTCATATCTAAAAAATCAATTACAAAGTTTGAACAATTTTTACGCTGGGCCGTGCGTACTTTCCGCGACCCTTTGATACATTAAAATTTAAGTTTATTTCTATGAAAAACATTCAAAACCACTTTAGTTTAATTTGAAATGTAATGACAAAGATTTAGATATACAATATGTATATATAAACCCCTATAAAATGACAAAAACGCCATTGTCCACGAACTTTTTGGACAACCCTCGTATATCTACATTTCCATAATTGTTCTATTTATTATATATATTTCTTATGATGTGAATGATAATATACGAATTTAGCATAGAAAGTGACGAATAAAATCTATCAATAATACTCGTCTAACGATCAGGAAAATTATCTTTGACATTGACATCTTTTATTGCCTGCACTGCGTTGGGCATTTTATATACACTAATTGAAAATGGTTTCATTTTACGATTCAAGTTCTTATGTCACATGATGTAATTATCATATCTAAAACATGATTTCGTTGTTCAAAGAATATATACCCTTCATTATTTTATACAAAATTTTTTGTATGTCTTATAAGGAAGTGGAAAATAAGTATTGACTGCAAGTTTAAAAATTGGCATGAATAGATATATTATATTATTATCTTATAAATCCTGTCCAGTAATGCAATAAGATGTTTTATTTTTTTATTTTTTATAGAGACGTGTCTTATAGAGAAGCATTATGTAATGATGATTTTGCCGACAGACATGCATTCATAATTAAGCACAAGTTTTCCAGATCTTTAAAGACCCGGCAAAGAGCATTGAAATTTAAGAAAATACAGGTCTGTAAAATACTTCCTAGATACATCAATGCAAGAGGTCTGTTGTAACTCCGCTGTTCGTTGATGAGTATTAATTTAAAACACATGGGGTAAGTGAATGAAATAAAATCCTAATCATCTATATTGAATTCATGATAGAAGAGAAATGGAAATTAACATTGAAAGAGATACAAGCACTTGAATAATTATTTTTAACTTTGAATCTTGATATGGCGTAAACTAATTGTGTTTTAATTGCGTTTTCACTTTATGTTTTTGCGTTTCAGGAAATATGGGTTCCATAAGTAATCCCTGGACGTTCTGTAAAAACTTGTCCACACTTATTGTATCATGCACACTGTTAATTCGGGTAAGTTTATCTTATGGATTGCGTTTACTCAGAATGAAAAAAAAAATCGCTGATGATAATGAAAAACCATTATATGTTATAGGCCTTTCATGGTACTGTTATTTATCACTTTCAAAAAAGTAGGTCAATGACCTACTTTTTGAGCTAATGGCCATTTAATATTTTTTTTACAATTTAAGAAAAATCTCTAAAACTTTTACACTATGACTGAGATTTAATCGTTTTTAAGCATTTTTCGATATTTTTGTAGTGTGTTGTACGATTATCTAAATAAAAAAGTAAGGAAAAAAACCTACAGAAAATATCCAAAATTATGTTGACAAGCAAATAAAATCTTAACATTAAATATTGTAACGGGAAAAGGGGGGGGGTTGAAATACAAATGCTATAAATAATTGTTTTCCCTTTTGTTACCAAATTAATTACGTGGGCTCTGTACCTTTAATCAGTTGACAAAACAATACAATGTAAAAGTTATACAAATATTTATTATAATAATAATAATACAATAATAAACAACGCGAGTACGCGAACGGCACCTTCCTGGAATGCGGAAGGTGTACTATTGTCAGGTCGGCGCTTAAAATTGGCACTGGTATTATCCTATATGGATAATAATTCAACTATAATTGTAAGGACAAAATGGATATAAGGACTATAATACGCATATATTAGGTGTAACAGGCTTACACCTTAGATATGGGAAGGAGCACAACGGGACGGTGCTTCTGTAACTAAGATAAACAACGACAAGGAAGTGAAGGGGCACTACTGTAAACGGGTATAAATATCCTCTGGAAATAACTGGAGAAGGTGCAGTAATAAATATAACTCAATTAAATATTCACCTTCTGCACCTTTGAAAGATTAAGGTGAAGGTGCTGTTGGGCCATATTTAGTGGAAACAGACGTGTGGTAAGGGGAGCAGAAGACAGATGAAGGCTATTGTTTTTAGCAGTACCTCATTTATATACTCTATATTTGCAAGCCAATCAGCGCGCGGCTTGCAATATACGTCAGGATATGCTGACGAAAGATGGAGGGAATACGGAGTACGCTGGACGAAATAACAACAATAGTGATTCAATAAAGTAAAGAAAACGGTATGGTAAGCATAAATATGCAATATTCTCCATTTGTATTGATGCTATCACATCGCTCACGGTGTAATAGTCTGTAATATAAAACGTAAACAAGAGACACATGGTTTCTGTGTCAAAACATGGCGTACACTCGTACATACGGAATACACATTATTCCATAAATTAATCATGTTATACTATCCGTAGTATCGGAAATAATGGCATATAAATAGATCAATATATTTTATGTAAACCGTATAGATACAGGAACTGGTTATTGGTACAGGGCTATACCAATTTCATAACAATATCTATTATCATAGCACTACCAAAATTATTTCAGCGAAAAACAAAATCTGAAAATTTTAGTCCGAATGTCCTGTGTTTTGCTAAAAGTTCAATTTCGTTCGAGCCTTATTGCATAATATAGTAAAGATATCGAATGTTATGTCAATATAATTATTCATTTAATGTTTTTAAAACAAATTTCACTTATGACATTGAACTTTATAACAATCCGAATTAGAGAACTCAAACCCTGAGTGAACAACGTCCTTAATGAACAATGATTATTTTGATTTCATTATTTGAGCTTTATTTTATCATATCCAAGTATTTTAACGATAACTGGTACATTTTAAAATATATATGAAGATGTGTTTATTTTTTCAATTTTAAAAAAAGCATTTTGCAGAAAATAATTATGATGACCACTGTAGTGGTAGGGAATATCCCTTAAAAGACTTAGTAAACATGCTGTAAACCTGATTTCAAAAATTCCGGATCACTGTAGAGCTTTTTTGTACTGTTATATCATCGCACATGCACAAACCCTCTGTAGAATATATTGCAGAAATAGCATGGCTTTTAGAAAATGGAGTGTTATTCTTAGAAACTGATAAAAACGACAACGTTGTTACTTTCTTGGCTCGGAGTCTTCAATTTGAAACAGACGTTATGCACTCTGTGTGAACGACAAACGTGTTTGATGTGCACGCAAAAGTAAATATTTATTATATTTATTTGAATAAAAATAAAGAGATATTTTGATAAATCTTTAAATAAAAATGTTCTATTCATTGTAGTTTCTTTTATTTCCTTTTCCCAATACATTAGTTTGTACAACCTGAATGCCTTGATCGGAAAACAACCAACCATCTCAACCCGTATACTACATACCAACGTGCGGTTTATCTGAGACAAACTGGTTTACAGCAACAATTTTTCTCGCGATCAAAATGTTGATTATATGAAATATATGTAACCAAACCCATTGAAGGAATAGTTTGCGGCGAGAAATATTCGCGTCGACGAGTTTCATCAGAATTTCTTGCCCGCGAAAAAGAGTTGGTTTACAATTTGTACCCAAGTAGCAGTTAAAGAGCGCTCAAAAGTAATAAGGCGATCAAATCTTTTAATTAATTTATGTCAATAACGTCAAATAAGTTTAATGATAACTAATGAAATATACATTTTAAGTGTTTACTTTTTCTACTGATTTCTTTAAAGGTGTTGTCGATTGGTTACGTCATTGCTGGTGTTGCAATATTCCAAGATCCTAATTCTCTGTGCAATGTGACCTCAATAGTAAAAGACTGCAAGCTGGGAATTTTTCGATTGGAGCCTTTTTTCCATTGGCTCATATACGCTCCGACACCTGTAGTGATAGTCAATGTGTTGAATTCATTGATCACATACCTCGGCATTTGCAAGAGACGAAATCACTACTTACAGATAGTTAGCATGATTATTGTATTTTGTCTCTTTCTTTTTTCTCTCTCTTTCTTCTCTCTCTCTCTCTCTCTCTCTCTCTCTCTCTCTCTCTCTCTCT
>WFKH01011801.1:23879032-23894376 GCA_016163765.1 Magallana hongkongensis
CATATGAAAGGAGAAAAACATCTACAAAACTAGCACTAAACTAAAACTAAATAATATATAAAACACCGGATAGGAACGTGGCAACTGAATACATAGCATAAAATTTGCATAAAACATAATGCCATAGTCAAAGTCACAACATAATATAATACAAATGAATAATATGTTATGTGATGTGACAAGTAGAAAATAGGCATTTCCTCCAATAAATGACAATTAACTCAAAGAACAATATGCATACAAAAACCTAGACAATATCACACAGTATCCTGAGATTGTGACTAGTAAATTATTATGCAGCAAAGTTTTATACCCTTAGCAGGAATAGATAAAAAGTACCTGCTATATAAGTAAAGATATGGGGTGTTCATCTGCCACCTTAACAAGATTGGCTATATAATTCTTCAATAGATTTATATCCCATATATATATAAATATAGACCATCTTGTTAACGCCCCATATCGAAAAAACCACATTGCAATTAAACAGAAATGTCAGTGCATGATTAAAGAAAACTGTGCAGGGTTATAAGCAAATTACACTAATTGATGGAAAAGGAACACCATTAATAAAAAGGATGAACAACATACATGTACAACCAAATTTAAGTGTTTGAAGCATTTTACGAATAATGAAATTTTCTGTAATATCTGTGTAGTTACCAAGTTGAAAAATGAAACTAAGTGACGATATCAGTGTTGAAGTTGTAGATGCAGCAAATCCTTTCAGGTAGCAATGCGCAATAAATGCTGACAGATGATGGACACAGGGTGGTAGAGGGGATGCATGGTGTCCAAAGGATTGTTCCACAAAACACTTGTAGGATAAATAAGCTGATTTGTAAGCTGATAGCGTCGATTCGGACAGAGAGTTGCGGACTAAAAGGTTTGCTGATTCAGTCAAATCCGCACTAATGTTAAAGGAACTGGAGTTGGCTCGCTGTCCATATGTGGGAAGCGGGCTTCGAATTCTTTCATCCGGCAAGCGAGAAAGTAAATCAGCGGCTGTATTAGATATTCCTTGAATATGTTTGGCATGGAAATGAATGTTGTGTTGCAATGAAAGAATCATTAAACGCCTCATCAATTGCATTAGGTGAGGGTCCTTTGATGTATTTTTGTTTATCACATGCACAACTGCCATATTGTCAGAATGCAGCACAACAGTACAGTTTTTCAGATGTACCCATAACTCCAATGCAATAACAATAGGTAAAAATTCCCTAACTGAAATATGGTACTTCAACCATTCAGAGGAAAATTCAGAGTAAAACCATTTTGTGCGAAAGGTGCATCCAAATCCAGCATTACTAGCATCAGTAACAAATGCAACGAAGATGAAGAATGGGTTATGCCAGATGGAAAGAAACCTTTGCTATTGAATTGGTTCAAAAACACCCCCCAGGCATGCTGATCAGCTTGTGCTTGTAGATTCAGTCTACGGTGGTGATATGGTTTTTTGAGGCCAATTGTTAAATCTATAAGACGTCTCAAAAAAGTACGACCAGGAGGAACCACACTACAAGCAAAATTAAGCATACCAATTAAGGATTGCAGTTCTTTCAAAGTTGCAGAACGCCTTGCTTGGAATTTTTTTATTTCCGCTTTCAGTTGAGTTAATTTATCTTGAGGTAATCGAACTTCAAAATTCAAAGTATCTAATTCCAGTCCTAAAAATATGAGAGTTGTGGTGGGGTAAACAGTTTTTTCTGATTTTATGGGTAGGCCAATGTCTTTGGCTAGTTGATAAAATGCAAGAACAGCACTGTAACACTTTGGAGAGTGGGGTTCACTTAGGAAAAGAAAATCGTCGAGGATGTGTACACAATGTATAACAGAGAATTTTGTTTCAAGGATCCATTGAAGGGCTGAGCTAAATTTTTCAAAAAGATTACATGAATAGCTGAGTCCGAAAGGCAATGTTTTGTCGTAGTAATACATATTGTCTATCATGAATCCAAGTAGTTCAAAATCATTTGGATGGACAGGAATCTGTTTATAAGCATTTTCAAGATCAGTCTTAGCTAACAAAGCACCCCTTCCCAATTGTCTAATTATATCAATAGCTGTTTACACCGATTGGTATTGTACTGTACACAAATCTTTGGGTATGTTGTGATTTATAGATGTACCCTCGGGATAAGATAAAATGATGTATCAAACGAAATTCGCCGACAGCTTTTTTGGGTACCAATCCCAGAGGTGAAACTTGGATATTAGGAAATGGTGGATTTGTGTAAGGTCCAGCGATGCGGTGTGCTCGTAACTCATTGATGAGTTTACTTTGAAGAATTCCATCATTATTTTTTAAAGAAGAGAGATTTTTAGAAACTCTAAAAGCCCGTTGCCCCTGATATGGGATTCGAAAACCAAAGGTAAACCCATTAATTAAAAATTGGGCTAAAGATGGATCGTAGCCTTCAAGATAACTGGCCAATTTGTCAACTTGAATTGGTGTGATGATACTTATATCCCTATTACTTAGTGGATGCTTGTTGATTAGAATTGTTGTTTGTTTTTCTAGCATTTTGTTTTGCAAAGGTTTGTTTTGGTCTATTGTGGCACTGACGGCGTGGATGCTTTCCCCCGCAGTACTGGCAAATGTGTTGATGGGGGCAATTACTTCTTGTGCATGAGCCAACATTGTTGTAGGAATAACAGTAGTTATTTGACTTGGCTTGGGCACGAAAGGGCTGTTTCCTGAATTTGAGTTTAAAATCTAGTCCAGAAACTAAAGCTTCTTGGTATAACTCAATATTTTTCTTCTCCCAACCACATAAAGAGGGTTCTTTTTCCCGCCATCGCCTAAACTTTTCGTCATACATTTATGCCGCAGAGTCCCCACACGAGTCAGCAATTTTCTGCACAGTGTGTGCATTTGTCATAAAGTTTCCGATTTCGTGAGGAAACTTTTCTGCGTAGATCGCAACAAATATGTGGAAAGCCTCTACCCATTTATTTATAGATTTGATAGGGCCCCTCTCATTTGCCTTAATAAAAAATGAGTTCGCCATTTTTATCAACCGACCTATACTTGTCTGTTTCATCACGATCAGAATCATTCGGCAGCAGGACAGCAAATTTAATGAATTCATTTGCATAGATTTTTGCTCTTATTTGGAATCTACATTCAAAGTCAATCCAGTTGCAGAGCGTGAATCCCCATCAGTATTTTGGTTAATCAACTGCATACCTTGAGAAGTTATCTCCTGCAGCAGAGAATGGTCAGGTGTTACTGATGGTTACGAAGAGGCCTGTTGAGTTTCAGCTGATTGCTGTTGTGGAGGTGCAGTTTGCATGGGGTTTGACAATGAAGGACTGCTTTCACCATGGTGATATTCGTCCATGTAGTGTCGGAATGTGTCTTCAATGGTTGGAATAATAGAGGCCATCCACGTCCTGATCATCGTTTCCCTGTTCTCTTGAGAGATTGGACCACTTTGAGATTGGGTTTCTGTGGTAGGATGTGAGGCTCCCTTGCTCCGCCTCCTGCGCTTTGGTGTGGATGCCATCTAAATCCAATAGAGTAAAATATAAAGGAAATGAAGATGCTAATGTTTAATCTAAAGTGATTATATTCATAAATTTTCATAGCTTAAAAGCTTTATACTATCTTTTAACCTCATATGGTTTATTATGGCAGCTTGTTATATACAGGTACTCCTACTATATATTTTGTACCCTAAGACGATAAGTATTAAGCTTGTTATAAATGTTATAACACATTGCTTACTAGCATTATGAATTCTGCCATACATTTAGTAGCTTTGTAGCTTATATATGCCATAGCCGTAGCAATGTACAGATGCGCTAAACAGCATCATAACATGCAATATATTGAAAACTTTGGAGAAACTAATCAATTGCAAGTAGCAGAAACTATTTTATAAACATTGCAACTGTACACCAACTTAGTTGCTTAGCATAGCCTGACGCTCTTTATCATATGTAAACATTGCAAAACTGCCTATTATAACATATCATTGCTCCTGCTGCCATAGCATTAGAGCTGTATTATATTCATATAAAATAAGCTGACATAGCTTTAAAATAACCAGAATTCTTCATATTCTGGAATTTGTTTAGTAAATTTTCATAGACTGAAAAACAAAGCTGTTACCTGTGTCCAAACAAATTATTACGAGTGATGATCTAAGTCTTGTCTGAAGATCTGAACACCTTGGACTGAAATAAACATACCAGGTTAAATAGCTAATATGTGTGTATTACAACATACAGTTAATATAATAAAAGTGTTAAAAATTTAAAGAAACAGTTTCTTTAAATGTAAATTACTTAAAACGTAACCGCATTTGTTTATATCAGACTTATTATACATAAATACGAGAACTAAAAATTGCCCAGTGGTTGGTTACAAAGCAATATTTACAGCTAGAAGCCCCTGTCTTCATTGCTGTTTACAGAAGGACTGGGTTTGGATTCCTGACGTAGCTGAGTTAATAGTACACCCCTTATCTGTCGATACAGTTTATGAAAACCCAAGTCATTGAGATGGACTCCGTCACATAGAATTGGTTCCCGACTTTCTGTGAATCCTCTTAGCTTCCAAAATGTTACTGCATGAATAGCACAAGATTGCTTAAGAAGTCTATTAGCTTCTTTCACTCTTTGATTAAAAATGAGACAGTCTATATTTCTAGTTACTTCTCTAGGGAGGAAACTAAGCACTGTAACAGACTTTAAGTGAAAACACCTTTTAATTTGAGTCATGTACGCGGTGAGTTTAGAAACAACACATTCCAAACTAAAATCTAAGTCACAAGAGTCCAAATCATTTCCTCCAATGAAAACAATTAGGTGTTGAGGTCTAAAACGTCTAACTGCGGATGTAAGCAGGGATATATGGTGACTATTGCTCACGAGTCCTCCACTTATTCCAAAATAGTTCACCTCCTTGAGTTCATATATATTAAACACAGAATAAGCGGAACGATGTGCACCTAAAAATGCTCTGAGTCTCCTAACATGCGAATCGCCCACTATCAATGTTGACATCGTGAAATAAACAATAGAAAAAGTTGACACGGGTATTTTCACACATTACACACTAATATATGTAAATTCAAGCAGCTGTATAATAAATCACATCCACATCTCTGGTATATCACACACGGATAATTTTGGCATCGATGGGAGACAAGTTTATGACTGGAGCGTCACTGGTGCCATTTTGGACCGCGCGAAAAATCACTTCAGCACATACCATTAAGCCTTGATAAACCACTGAAAACGGAATATAGACAACATTTACCTATGATCACATATACCGTGTTCCATTAGTAAGTTGTTGTAATCGCAGAATATCGAAAATTTAGACGGACGGGGTCGCAGTTCATAAAAACATCTTCTTTACCAAACAGTGGACAATCATGAATGTTTACAAAATGAACACTGACTACGCATGCGCAGACTAGCTAATATTCATATCTTGTCAGTGCGCATGCCTAAACTAAAAATACCTAATGGTGAAAAATTACCACGTGGTAAACAAAAACATACAAACAAAGAGATCAACATGCATAA
Organism: Magallana hongkongensis; assembly: GCA_016163765.1. Classification (NCBI taxonomy): domain Eukaryota; kingdom Metazoa; phylum Mollusca; class Bivalvia; order Ostreida; family Ostreidae; genus Magallana; species Magallana hongkongensis. Next base: position 23,884,577 of record WFKH01011801.1, read on the forward strand.
ACTATTTATGGCTATAAATGTGTTCTTTGTATTAAGGTCATAAGCCAGAGAAAGAAAAATCCCGTCCGACGCAGCGGACGGTCTGTGTAGAAGTGCTGAAAGATAACGCGAACGTATTAATTTGCTAATTGGGGGTTGCTGTTAATTAAGTTGTACTAGTAAGATAATTCGTAATGAAGGTTTGTAGGGGAGACAGGCTCTGTAAATGACCACGTAAATATACACACAAGTGTAAAAACTATTAGGAGTTAAAATGGATTAAAAAAACAAATAAAAATAACCAAATAAAAAGAAAACAAAAAAGAACCCGTACAGATCAAACCGATTAAGGAACGAGCTAATAAGTTGAATAATTAACGTGAATGATAGTTTGTACATGGAACCAAAAAGGTGATGATGGTGATACTGCTTAGAAAAAAAATCAGGATGCTTTAGTTGATGTTCATTTTGGTGAAGTCACTTAATTTGTTCATGCCGTCAGGGCGGAATGACTTTAGTCTATGCATCCAAAATTTTTAAGGTCTTCCGTTTCCAACGGAAGACCTTATAGTTTTCGTACTGTTTCTTATTAAGGTCTTCCGTTTCCAACGGAAGACCTTATAGTTTTCGTACTGTTTCTTCTTCTTCTTATTTTTTTTTCCACAAATTTTGTGCACGAGATTTCTCGAAATCTATCCAACCGATTTCAACCATTTTTTCACAGATGATTGGAAGTGATCTGATTTTATTTTGTTTGTAATATTTTTGCCGTCGTCACTTCCGGTACCGATTTATCGCTGATTTTGTAAGTTTTTCGACCCACTTTGTGCACACAAAAACTCAAAAACTATCAGAGATATGGATATGAAATGTTCAGGATAGGTAGACCATAGTTTAAAGTTGTTCCGAATGTTTTTGTTTTTCGCCAGTGGCGCCATTTTTTAGAGCTCGCCATGGCTCGAAAATTGGGTACCAATTTTGACATTCACCTCCCCCCCCCCTTTTTTTTTGTTCACAAGATTTCTCAGAGACGGCTTGACAAGTTTTTTTTGAAATTTTCAGGAATGATAGAAAATAATAATATCTGCATTTGCTTATTTCATTTTTTTAAAATTCATTTCCTCTTGTCCGTTTCCTGTCCCTCGACAAAAAGCTTGCGACATTGAGATCTCAAAAATGATAAGGAATTGAGCATTCAGACTTTGTAGGATAATAGACCTATAGTTGTAGATGTCTTCAAACTATTTTGTTTTGTTCGTCATAACTTCCGGTCGTCACCGGAAGCACTTCAAAACTATTTTTTTACGCATTTAATTTATTTTCACATAGAATTGAAATATAAGTATAAAGCCTTACATATGTCGTCTATTCGATGTTAAAGAAACAAAAAAATTCTACTTCCGGTGAGATATCTCAAACATCTCAGATAGCCTTTGTTTAAACCAATGTTTTACCCGCGAGATCTCGGAAAGTGCAAGTTATTAAGACACGAAATTTATGTTGATGATAGACATTTCATAGAAAATGCCTTTAACCTCTTTCATTTTGTCAATCGTCACTTCCGGTCCTCACTGGAAGGGTTAAAAAAAAATAAAGTTGTTTGAAATTGTTAACTGTTTTTGTTCGAAAATTTTAGTAAAATTGATAAATAATAAATTACAGTTATCCAGTGTTAAAGAAATCCAAACTTTTATTTTCACTTAGCTCTTTCGTTAGTTTTGTTTCCTGTCCCGAGACAAAAACCTTGACTCCACGAGATCTCAAAAACGGTGAGATCAACCAAGCTCTGTGGGATGATTGTCCTAGGTATGTGTCGGAGTTAACATTATTTTCTGTGATTTGTCGTCACTTCCGACCGTCACCGGAAGCACATAAAATATTTTTTTCCCTTATTTTACTTATTTTACGTAGAATGAATATATCAGTATACGATCTTATATATGTTAACTAAACAATGTTATATAAGCAAACATATTCTACTTCCGGTGAGATATATCAAATATCTTAGGTAGCTTTCCTTTTTAAAAATTTGATACCCGCGAGATTTTAGTCACTGTAAGTGATTGATACACAAAACATTTATTAATGATAGACAATTGATTGAACATGTGTTTAACGGGTTTTATTTTGTTAACCTCACTTCCGGTATTCACGGAAGGAATTCAAACAATTCATGTTTTTAACAAGTTTAACAGACTTTCTTGGGTGTTTCATCAAGCCTGATAAACAGTGACGTACAATAGGCAACTGTACAAGAAATACTAGGTTTTATTTCCATTAATCACTTCTGTTTGTCCGTTTCCGGTCCCGAGACAAAAAAAACTTAGTTTCAACAAGATCTCAGATTTGGCAGAGAGTATCGATATTTCATTGTATCATATAAAACAAATCGGGCGGAAGACCTACTCGTTACTCGTAACGAGATCTAGTTATTATTATTTTTTTCCACAAATTTTGTGCACGCAATTTCTCGAAAACTATTCAATCGATTTTGTTCATTTTTTCACAGATGATTGCCTATGGTCATAATTCTAGATCTCTTTTAAAGTTCTGGAATTGTCACTTCCGGTCCCGATTTACGGCCGATTTCGTAATTTTAAACGACTAATTTTGTGCAGAGCAGATCTCAAAAACTAAAAAAGTTATGACCATGATATTATCAGGGTAGGTAGACTATAGTTTGAAGTTGTGCACTATTTATTTGTTTTACGCCAGTGGCGCCATTTTTTGGAGCTCGCCTAGGCACGAAAATTGGGTATAAATTTTGAATCAAAACTTTCATAAGTTTTGATCTGTATCTTTTTATCAGTTGATATTTTGTTACAACATATATAACAAAAGTGGTAGAGTATTAAAAGTTCTTTCCACCAATATCAAGAAAAAGGGGCTGACCCCTTCAATTAGGGGCCAAGAGACTCGTAAAGTCTATTACATAATATACATAATATATGTTTGAAAAACTTATTTTTAGAGGACAAAGTACTTAAACTTTGACGCAATATATCTAGAGAAGGAGACATATTTTGTTAAGCATTGTAGAAGAGAAAATGTCTGTATTGATGATACTAATCGGTTCCACTTATCAAAACACCAATGTATGTCCCCATTAAGGATTTAAAGGGCTGGCCCCTTAAATATTCAATCGTTTTTATCTCAAAAATGAACAACAATTTAAGATAGGTGTAAGAACAAAAAATGTTAGTATTCGTGAGACCTTTCGAATGAACCCAAGAAAAAAGGGGCTGGCCCCTTAAATTAGGGGCCAAGACACTCGTAAAGTTTCTTACACATAACTTAAAAACGATCAAGATTTCGTAATGCATTATAAATGCAAATTTGTTGATCGTAACAATATCAGTTTGTAAAACTCATTACCACATCCATTGATGACATAATTCGGGATTTTAAGGCACTAAAATCTTAAATCTTTAATGTGCTGTATGTGAAAAAGCAAAACACTTTGTTAAGCATTGTAAAGAATATTGACAATCGTATACATTATCCTAAAGGGAGGGGTTGAGGGGGAATTCTGAAATTTCATTAATATTTTAATCATATCGTTTAAAAAATTGAACGGAAGACCTACTCGTTACTCGTAACTAGTTCGTATCTAGTTATTATTATTATTTTTTTCCAGATTTTGTGCACGCGATTTCTCGAAAACTATTCGGCCGATTTCAACCATTTTTTCATAGATAATGATGCATGATCTGAATTTTATATATTTTTGAAATTTTTGTTGTCGTCACTTACGGTACCGATTTATCGGCCATTTTGTAGTTTTTTACGACCTATTTTGTGCAGAGCTGATCTCAGAAACTATCAGAGATATGATTATGAAATTTTCAGGATAAGTAGACTATAGTTTGAAGGTGTGCCCTATTCATTTGTTTTACGCCAGTGGCGCCATTTCTTGGAGCTCGCCTAGGCACGAAAATCGGGTACAAATTTATTTTCAAAATTTTCACACGTTTTGATCTGTATCTTTTTATCAGTTGATATTTTGTTAAGACATATAACAAAAGTGGTAGGGAATCAAAAGTTCTTTCCAACAAAATCAAGAAAAAGGGGCTGGGCCCTTTATTTTAGGGGTCAAGACACTCGTAAAGTCTCTTACACATAACTTAAAAACGATAAATATTTTGTAATGCATTATAGAAGCAAAGTTGTTGATCGTAACAATATCTATCAGAAAAAATCATTGCCACGCCCATTTATTACGTAATTAGGGATTTTTAGGGGGCAAAGTACTTAAACTTTGATGCAATATATCTAGAGAAGGAGAAATATTTTGTTAGGCATTGTAGAAGAGAAAATGTTTGCATTAATAACTCTAATCGATTCCACCAATCAAAACACCAATGTCTGTCCTCATTAAGGATCTAAAGGGCTGGCCCCTAAAATATTCAATCATTTGTATCTCAAAAATGAACAACAATTTCTGATAGCTGTAAGAACAAAATATGTTAGTATTTGAAAGATCTTTTCAATAAAATCAAGAAAAAGGGGCTGGGCCCTTTATTTTAGGGGTCAAGACACTCGTAAAGTCTCTTACACATAACTTAAAAACGATCAAGATTTTGTAATGCATTATAGAAGCAAAGTTGTTGATCGTAAAATATCTATCAGAAAAAATCATTACCACGCCCATTTATCACGTAATTAGGGATTTTTAGGGGCCAAAGTACTTAAACTTTGATGCAATATATCTGGAAAGAGACATATTTTGTTAGGCATTGTAGAAGAGAAAATGTTTGCATTAATGACTCTAATCGATTCCACCAATCAAAACACCAATGTCTGTCCCCATTAAGGATCTAGAGGGTTGGCCCTTAAAATATTCAATCATTTGTATCTCAAAAATGAACAGCAATTCAAGATAGGTGTAAGAACAAAAATTGTTAGTATTCGTGAGACCTTTCGAATGAATTCAAGAAAAAGGGGCTGGCCCCTTTAATTAGCGGCCAAGACACTCGTAAACTCTATTACAGATAACTTAAAAACGATCAAGATTTTGTAATGCATTATAGAAGCAAAGTTGTTGATCGTTACAAAATCAGTTTGTAAAACTCATTGCCACACCCATTGATGACATAATTCGGGATTTTAAGGCACTAAAATCTTAAATCTTTAATGTGCTTTATGTGAAAAAGCAAAACACTTTGTTAAGCATTGTACAGGATATTGACAATCGTATACATTACTTGAAAGTAAAGGGGTTGATTGGGAATTCTGGAATTTCGTTAATTTTTTAATCGTATCGTTTAACATATTGAACGGAAGACCTACTCGTTACTCGTAACGAGATCGTATCTAGTTATTATTATTTTTTTTCCCACAAATTTTGTGCAAGCGTTTTCTCGAAAACGATTTGATCGATTTTCACCATTTTTTCACAGATGATTACAAGTGGTCTGAATTTATTTTGTTTTTAAAATTTCTGCCGTCATCACTTCCGTTACCGATTTATTGCTAATTTTTTGTAAACTTTTACGACCCATTTCGTGAACAGTTGTTCTCGAAGACTATCAGAGATATGAATATGAAACTTTCAGGATAGGTAGTCCATAGTTTGAAGTTGTGCCTATTGTTTTCGTTTTACGCAAGTGGCGCCATTTCTTGGAGCTCGCTAGGGCTCGAAAATTTGGTACGAATTTCAAATCAAAATTTTCACACATTTTGATCTATATCTTTTTAAGAGTTGATATTTTGTTAAGATATATATAACAAAATTGGTAGAGTATCAAAAGTTCTTTCCAACAAAATCAAGAAAAAGGGGCTGGCCCCTTTAATTAGGGGCCAATAGACTCGTAAAGTCTATTACAAATAACTTAAAAATGATCAAGATTTTGTAATGCATTATAGAAGCAAAGTTGTTGATCGTAACAATATCTATTTGAAAAACTCATTGCCACGCCCATTTATGACGAAATGAGGGATTTTTAGGGGCCAAAGTTCTCAAACTTTGACACAATATATCTAGAGAACAAGACCTATTGTGTTAAGCATTGTAGAAGAAAAAATGCTTGTATTGATAATTATAATTGTTTCCAATATTTAAAACACCAATGTCTGTCCCCATTAAGGATCTAGAGGGCTGGCCTCTAATATATTCAATCATTTGTATCTCAAAAATGAACAACAATTTGAGATAGGTGTAAGAACAAAAAATGTTAGTATTTGAAAGATCTTTTGTATAAAATGAACAAAAAGGGGCTGGTCCCTACAATTAGGGGCCAATAGACTCGTAAAGTCTATTACAAATAACTTAAAAACGATCAAGATTTTGTAATGCATTATAGAAGCAAAGTTGTTGATCGTAACAATATCTATTTGAAAAACTCATTGCCACGCCCATTTATGACGTAATTAGGGATTTTTAGGGGCCAAAGTTCTCAAACTTTGACACAATATATCTAGAGAACGAGACATATTTTGTTAAGCATTGTAGAAGAGAAAATGCTTGTATTGATAACTATAATCAATTCCATTATTTTAAACACCAATGTCTGTCCCCATTAAGGATCTAGAGGGCTGGCCCCTAAAATATTCAATCATTTGTATCTCAAAAATGAACAACAATTCAAGAAAGGTGTAAGAACAAAAGATGTTACTATTTGTAAGATCTTTCGTATGAAATGAACAAAAAGGGGCTGGCCCCTTTAATTAGGGGCCAAGACCCACGTAAAGTCTATTACAAATAACTTAAAAACGATCAAGATTTTGTAATGCATTATAGAAGCAAAGTTGTTGATCGTAACAATATCTGTTTGAGAAAAGCATTGCCATGCCCATTTATAACCTTGTTAGGGGCCAAATTTCTTAACTTTTGATGCAATGTATTTAGAATAGGAGACATATTTTGTTAAGCATTGTATAAGAGAAATTGTCTGCATTGATGATTCTAATCGATTCCACTAAATCAAAACACCAATATATGTCCCCATTTAGGATCAACAGGGGTGGCCCCTAAAATATTCAGTCATTTATATCTTAAGTTTTATCGATAAATCATCGTATCACTTTAAAAAATCAAACGGAAGACCTACTCGTTACTCGTAACGATATCGTGTCTAGTTCTTTATTTTTTCTCTCCGCATCTGTCCCGTCTGGGTTGTGATCAATAACCAAAACCATCATGTCCTCCCATTTGTGACCATCTAAGTTAAAATGTTCCCCGACGGGTTCTTTAATTTTCTTAGTTTTGATGGTGGAACGATGATTACTGATGCGCCTTCGGAGGTCTCCTGTTTCCCCTACGTATTGTTTCTGACAAAATTTACAATTGATGAGGTATATACAATTGTCAGTACGACAAGAAGTATTTGCGAAAATTTTGTAAGTACGGCCAGTAATGGGGCTAGAAAAGTCGTCCGCATCAGAGCTGTGTCTGTACAACAGACATCTGGTGTCAGAACAAGTTTTAAAGCCACCATTAGGTAGAGGGTTCTTTAGTTTGGTTCTTACCACCATGTCCTTAAGGTTTCTAGGGCGCTTGAAAGCTGCCATTGGGGGGGGGGGGGGGTTGAAAACCTCAACCATTTTATCATTGCTGTAAAGGATTGGCAGATTCTTCTTTAGAATTGCATTTAGACCCCTAAGGACAGGGTGGTAAGTAGTGACAAATGGGACTTTGTTGTCTTCGTTTTTAGGTTTGTATTTCAAAGGGATAATCGATCCTCTTTAGCTCAATCATCAATTGCATTTTATTCAGAGTGCGAGCTGTAGCCCCTGGCACATTAGTGGGATTTTAGGAGTTTACTTTGCTCAGAGTATAGTTCTTGAGTTGAACAAATACGTCTGACTCTGGTGGCTAGGCCTTTTGGTATGCCTCTAAACGTATGAGGTGGGTGGCAGCTAGACGTCATTAAATAGAGGTGGGAATCTGTAGGTTAAGTATGAAGATTGAAATCGAGTTTTCCATCGACTAAAGTTGAAGTAGTGTCAAGAAACGTATTGTTGAAGGAGGAAATTTCAGTCGTAAATTTGATAGAATGATAGAAAGAATTGACAAAGGTAATAAAATCATCGAGGTTGTTTCTGTTGTCAACCCACTTCATTTCGATGTCGTCTATGAAGCGAAACAAACTAAGAGGTTTGAAAGGTGACTGTGTTAGTAGGTTGCGCTCTAGGTTACCCATGAATATATTGGCATAAGATGGTGCCATTTTGGTGTCCATAGCAGTGCCACTGACTTGAAGGTAATGTTCTCCATTGAACATAAAATTATTGAATTTTAGAACATGCTCTAGGAGGTTGGTGAGAGATTCAGTTGAAGGGATCTGAACCTCCCTAGCGTCCCATACTTCTTTACAGGCTGCAATACCTTCGTCATGCGGGATGTTGGTGTAAAGGGATGTAACATCCATCGTCACGAAAGTGGTATTATCTGGAAGATTTGAAGATGGTGTTTTGTTCAGATAATCTGTTGTGTCTTTAAGATATAACGGTAAATTTTCAACATGTGGACGGAGATGAAGGTCGATAAATTCTGAATTTTTTTCAGTGGGATGTCCAATGGCACTTACTATGGGACGTCCTGGCATTCCAGGTTTGTGAATTTTTGAAAGAACATAAAACTGGCCGGGCTTACAGTTGATAGGAAGAAGGGTAGTCTACACATTGTAACCAATTTCATTATTTTCAAACATAGTATCTAATGTTTTTGGTAATAGTATCTGAGAAGTCATCTGTAGGATCAGTGTCAAGCTTTTGGTAAAAACGTTCATCTGATAATTGTCTGTATGCTTCTGCAAGATATTTGTCTTGATCCATCACAACTATTGTTGACCCTTTATCTGCTTTTTAATGACGATGTCTTCCCGGTTCTTTAGGATTTGTAACGCTGATCTTTCTTCTTTATTAAGATTATCCGGGTGTCTGTGTTGTTTGGGAAGAAGTTTCTCGATGTCTGACTCGACAGCTTCTATGTACGATTATAAGGCTCCACATTTGCCAGGGGCTGGTTCCCAGCTGCTCTTAGGCCTGTACAGTTTATGGTTTTCAAGGTCTTGTAAAGAAGTTTGGCCCTTGTCACCTACATCAGAACTGGAGTCTTTTCTGGAGAAATGTTCTTTCAGTCTAAGTCTACGGAAAAATGCCCTAGTGTCCTCTCTTACAGCCCTTTCGTTTACTTCCCGGGGTGTAGGGCAAAAGTTGAGGCCTTTGGAAAGTAGTGATGTTTCAGATTCGGTAAGAGATTCACGTTAATTATTCAACTTATTAGCTCGTTCCTTAATCGGTTTAATCTGTACGGGTTCTTTTTTGTTTTCTTTTTATTTTGCTATTTTTAATTGTTTTTATCCATTTTATTTTCTTTATTTAACTCCTAATAGTTTTTACACTTGTGTGTATATTTACGTGGTCATTTACAGAGCCTGTCTCCCCTACAAACCTTCATTACGAATTATCTTACTAGTACAACTTAATTAACAGCAACCCCCAATTAGCACATTAATTCGTTCGCGTTATCTTTCAGCACTTCTACACAGACCGTCCGCTGCGTCGGACGGGATTTTTCTTTCTCTGGCTTATGACCTTAATACAAAGATGTAGTTGCCACGTTCCTATCCGGTGTTTTATATATTATTTAGTTTTTAGTTTAGTGCTAGTTTTGTAGATGTTTTTCTCCTTTCATATGTAGTTTTTATGTTGTTGTCATGAAGAAGGGCGGGTTGTCCCGAAAATTTGACAATATTTTTCTTTATTGTTCGTGTCGTTGGTTATTTTTAGTGCTTTTTTATATCTCATCTTATAACCATGTATCTTTTGATCCGACACTATAGATAACGAGTGTTGTTGGTTTTTTAGTGCTTCTTATA
>WFKH01011801.1:23902233-23930531 GCA_016163765.1 Magallana hongkongensis
TACTCGTAAAATTCTCTGATAAAAGTTGAAAAACGTAACGATTTCAACTTAATAACTATTAGAAAAAATATATGTCATCACTCTTTTTGAGATGTCAGATAAACATAAACTAAAGCACATTTAAGCATCAGAAAACTGGGTTTTTTTGTTGAAAGTAAACTCTTTGTGGGCAGAAACTTGTTTATCTTGTTTAATTTTATTGTCAACCGTGTCAGAAAACTAAAATTGAAAACATATTGTAAAATTAATTGTTGGGATGAGAAGAATTATAGCATTTAGATATACAACTTAAAGAAAAGTCAGGAAAAGAGTTATTCCCCTTTACGTAGATAAAATGAATAAAAAATTGGAAATTTAGGAAAATATCTTGAACTTAAAAATAATTCTATTTACTTCCATGTGATTATATTCACATTAAATACATAAAACTAAACTATCTGTCACAAACTTTAAAGAATTCAATGTTATACAAAAGAGTATGACATCAGAGATCACGTGATTCTCTTTAAATACCAGTGAAAAGTTGAAGAAATTCCTTTAATATGGAAAATATAGACCAACTTGTCTACAAATTAGCCAAACAACTCTCGTACGTCTGTATGCCATTTCTTTATATGTACCGCTAGAAGTATATATTATCAATTTAGATAATAAAACCCCCTAATTTTTTGTAGATTATTATGATAGTAGGAACAAGTTATCTTCATGGTCTCTACGCAATTCTCCTCAAATCAACATCAGTAAAAATTATTGATTCAAAGGAATTGCACAAACTTAGAAACGGAGCAATTGTGTCCATGTGCTTGTCTCTCAGAAAAAACTGGAAAAGGTATCCATGGGTTTCATGTGAATAATGCATGCATCTAAACTGCACAAAGCGTACATGTACATTTATGACTTACAAATTTGCGTTTTCAAACTCTTTATTACATACATTTGTCTTTTACATTTGTGTTTCAGAAACAAGCTCTCGTCATTTTTTGGATATATGTCGGTGTTTTCCTTGGTAAGTGTGTTTTGCTGTCTTAGTGACCATGTATCGGTATAAAAAAGTGAATAGAATTAATTCAAATTTAATTCAAATGTCAAAAGAAACTGAAGAAACTATGTACCTGTGCAACCACATTGTATAAAATGAGATACAAGTATTGAGCATTTACTAATATACATATAAAACTTATTCTGACTTCAGGCAATAGACGGTACGGTAATCCTAGCTGTCTCTCTCTCGAGGATTACTAGTGGACCAAACAATACATGTATGAACATGGGTTCCATAAAAGATGGATTGTTAATTTTAACAGTCTGTGTTATGATGTGGTCAATATTAGCAAAAGCTCTATCTCTAGGTGGTGTGCGTTTAATGAAAAGATGGTTATTTATTTTGGTGAGTAGAATTTAAAAATATATTCGATGTCACAATCATCTACCTAGTTACTTTTACTTCCTTTGAATAAAAGAACTCTGTTAATTGCTACTAGACAAAAGAACATTTTGTTGTAGTACATCGTTTCTGAAATCATAACAATGTTGGTGGAATGTATGATTTTAATAGTTCGCGGCCTCCAAATAAGAGAGGTATGTATTATATCTCTTTGGTTCTCGAAAACATTTATGTATGAAGTACGAGGGTTGTCCAAAAAAGTTCGTGAAAACATGTAAATTAATCAAAACAACGGCGCCATTTTCAGGAATGTATTATAGTATTTAGAGTATAATAGTGAATTGTCTAAAAATCAGACAAATGTACATTTTTATATTGGAGTTATCATTACATATACATTGCCTATATAGGCAGCACGGCCCAGTCTGACGTTGAGTCATAACGACGTTTTTATAACGCCGTAGTCCTGGGTTTAACCAGGCTGAAGCTAGCAGCCACTAACAGCAGCCACTAAGCCCGTAGAAGCTAGCAGCCAATAAGGAAAATCATCAAAGTACTTAATTAGAGTACTCGAACCGAAAATTATATTTTACTTTATTATCGGCATTCATTAATCAATAAGAAGAAGATTTATGCATGAATAATTTGTATGAGCATTGACTACTTCGGAGGCAGTAAAGCTCGCCTGAATAAGAATTAAAATGCGTTTGTGTTTAATAAAATTAATGAATATTGGTATTTGCCAATACGTGTGCTTAAAAATTGATCCCCGGGTCTGTTTAATTCTCCCCGGAAATAACATGCATCGAAAATTCAGAAAAGTAGTCTAATTATTACAGAAATAGGACTATCAGACATCTTATATTGTGATTTTATTCTCATAAAAAAATTAGCCTCTGTCAAAAACGAAAACCAAACAAGAGAAATCCAGAGGTTAAATTGGTATTAATTTGTGTCAGCCATGTTTTGACGTGAACCTTCGAGAAAAAAATGCAAAGATATATACAAGAGACTATTTAGCTCACCCGAACTTTGGTATCCATAACAAGCGTTAGAGGGCGCCTATAACCCCTAAAAGGGTCCAGTTAGCTCACCCGAACTTTGGCATTTTTTAGCATTTCACAATGATATAGGGGTGAAAAGTGGACCATTATCTCCCTTATCTTTGAAGTGTGCATCAAACGGATACCAGGGCAGTGTAGGGGACCTATAGGGCTATTATTTCCCGTTTCAAATATGGGCTGTAAGGGTATCACCAAGTGGCTCCCAGGGGTTCGGGCTCATTTCAGGGGTTTATATCTCACTTGAATTTGATCACAAGAACCTGGAAACACTGGGGTTAAGTAGAGGATCTCAGGAGGTATCCGTAACTAAAAACTTCTGCGAAATTTGGGCAATTTTTACACTGGGCCGTGCATACTTTTTGCGACCCTTAAATACAGTGAAAGTTTAGTTTAATTTTAGGAAAACACTAAAAAAAACATTCTAGTTTGATTTGGAATTTTATGACAAACATTTCGGTATGCAATATGTATATATAAACCAATGAAAAAATTGTGAATGTCTACGAACTTTTGGACAGCCCTCGTATTTACTTTCATTGAAATTCTTTGAAAATGCTTATCAACATTCGTATAGCTTACATCTTTTTTCCTTTTTAATAATCAATTAATCAATTTATTTATAAAAATCAGTGCTGCTTATAAACAATGTGGCCGGATAGCGTTGACTAAGAAATAAACAGACCAGGTCAAACTCTTGTCGCGAGCGGCTATTTGAAGATGTTGGAAGGCCACGTCGGATTAACTGATGCGCATTCTCCTGTTGATTTGAAATGCACGTGCTCAGAAATCTATTAACTGTCCTGCATTTGTGGATTACAAGTACGGAAAATCTGAAATAAATTAAGACCAGTCATGTATTTCAGCCAAGTCGGGAAAAAAAACACACTGAAAGAAAATGTAAACTAAATTCATATAAAATAGGGGTCTGGGAAGGAAGAGTTATCCTTCGTAGAACTTCAACAAATATCGTCACAGGTTCCTGATAAAAATGTAAACACAGATTTTCAGTGAAAATTGAGCATGAATTTATTAGATACAAATATTGAAGCGTTGAAATTTCGTTTCTCGGGATGATGGTTTGATGCCGCTGGAGTGGATAACTTTCTTCAGTGGGGTTCATTTCGTTTCAAATTTGGCAGGATATTAGATTCAGGTGTGAGGAACAATCCCATGCATTTTCGCCAAGTTCTACAGAGTTTAACTGGAGCTGGAAATTTTAATCAGAGGCGTAGTCTAAAACGCGGTCTGGAGTAAAATCGCAGTCAGACTTTTGTAACATTTTGTTAGGTGTTATTTTAAAATGAAATAATAAATTTCAAGTTCAAATATCGAGGGTCAAGTTCATATAAGAATTCAATCCTTGTACAAAAGAAGGGAAATGGGGGGGGGGGGAGCTAATTGTACATATAAATAAATCTGATATATATGTTGCAGAAACTTATAACACATCAGTTCTTAGAGGTCAAGGTCAAAAGTCAAAAGTCAAGGTCAAAGGTCACACCTAAAAATAAGGGGATTGGAGCTAATTGTACATATAAATGAATCTGATACATATGTTGCAGATACTTATAACACATCAGTTCTTAGAGATCAAGGTCAAAGGTCAAGGTCACACATTAAGAAAAAAAGAAGGGGGTGTTTCGCATGTGTTTGTGAAATTAATGAAATCAAAGGGGAATCACTGCTAGAAGGAGACGTCGGACCGTTTTAGGATCAACAGATTAAAGAACCTTCTAAGTGTACTGAAGACATTGGTAGATGTTTTAAGTCTCTATCTCTTATGGTTTCAGAGGAGTAGCGATAACAAGCATTTCGTCCATTAGGGGCAAAAACTCTGTAATTTTTCAAAGGTTTTAGCCAAGGGGCTATATTTTAAAATGTCTGAAGATGCCCTACTATATCCATGAAAAAGTTTTTCTCTACCACTCTAAACAAAAGAGATCTAAAAACTTAATTAACAGATTTCCAAATGACCTTGACCTTTGACCTTTATGTCATTTTGTTTGGCCAAGGTAGACGCTTCTATCCCAAGTGGTCCGAAGTCTCTATAATAAATAATAAAAAAGTTGGAAGTGATTTTATGGAAATTTCAATACTTTCAGGGGCAAGAACTGCTAGAATGGGGCCTCAGATCCTTTCGTAATGAATAGATTGAAAAAACCCTCTGAGTGTACAGAAGACATTGGTAAAAGTTCCAAGTATCTATCTCTTATGCTTTCAAAGGGCAATTACGCTGTAAGTTCCGGGAGTTTTTAGACACAGGGTCATTTGGTTCCATAACTTTACATGACCAATTACATAAAATTTAAATTGTTTGGATAACCCTACTAACAAAAAAGTCATCCCGAGATAATAGAAAAAATAAGAAGAAGAATAAAAAACACTAATAGACTAATTGTTCTCGAACAATTAGAGGTCTTTCCACCGTAATATTTTTTTAATAAATTGCTAGATTACTCAATAAGGTATACAACAAATTATTATACCTGTGATGTATGTTGAACTAGAAATTAAGAAATCCACAAAGCCATGAATGATTTTTTAAGATTTTTTTTTTGTATTTCAAGCCATTGCTTTAAGAATTCCCTGTTGTTTATCATAAATATCTATTGAATTACTTTTATGAATTTTTTTCTACTTACTGTGAACAAAACTAATGTGCTCGCCAAGTGAATATTCTTTACAAAAGCATATAAACAGAAAAACTAACAATAGAAGAGCGTGTTCTGGAAGCTAGCTGTCTTTGTACAATATGAATGGGTTGACTGTAAAAAACAATTTCGACTTGAGTACCCAGGGACTTGATATGATACCTGGCTGATCAAATTGAATACCTTATTGCGCAATCCAACAAGCTATTGAAAGCCTTACTATAATTCTGTATTTCAAAAGTTATGAAAATTCGTTAATTAACAGATTTCCAAATGACCATGACCTTTGACCTTTATGTCATTTTGTTTGGCCAAGATAGACGCTCCCATCCCAAGTGGTCCGAAGTCTCTATGAAAGATAGTAAAAAAGTTGGAAGTGATTTTATTGAAATTTCAATACTTTCAGGGGCAATAACTGCTATAAGGGGGCCTTAGATCATTTCGGTATGAAAGATTGAAGAACCCCCTAAGTGTACAGAAGACATTGGTAAAAGTTCCAAGTCTCTATCTCTTATGGTTTCAGAGGAGTAGCGATAACAAGCATTTCGTACAATAGGGGCAATAACTCTGTAATTATTCAAAGGTAGTATCCAAGGGGCTATATTTTAAAATCATTTAAGATGTCCTACTTCATCCATGAAAAATTTTTTCTCTACCTCCCTAAACAAAAGAGATCTAAAAACTCGTTAATTAACAGATTTCCAAATGACCTTGACCTTTGACCTTGATATCTTTTTGTTCGACCAAGGTAGACGCTTCTATCCCAAGTAATCCGAAGTCATTATGATAAAAAATAAAAAAGTTGGAAGTGATTTTATGGAAATTTCAATACTTTCAGGGGCAATAACTGCTAGAAGGGGGCATCAGACCCTTTCGGGATGATAGATTGAAGAGCCCTCTAAGTGTACTAAAGACATTGATAACAGTTTCAAGTCTCTATCTCTTATGGTTTCCGAGGAGTAGCGATACCAAGCTTTTCCTACACAAGGGCAATAACTCTGTAAGTTCTAGGAATTATCAAGCAAAGGGTCATTTGGTACCATAACTTTTAATGTTCAATAGCATAAAGAAAAAATTGTTTCAAGATCTCTAGAAATAAAAAAGCTGTCCCCGCAAAAAAGAGAAGAAAAAAATAAAAAACCATAAGAATTACAGAAAGTCTTTCACATGAAAGGTGGAAAGACCTAATAATAATAATGATAATAGTAATAATAATAATAATAATAATAATAATAATAATAATAATAATAATAATAATAATAATAATTATAATAACTAGAGCAAAGCTCGTTGCAAATCAACGAGTGGGTCTTCCGTTAATGTCGAAAGTAAAATTAAAAGTTCCTGTAGGAAGCAGATTTGTTAAAACAATAGCAAGAGTAGGTAAAACAAAAATATTTTGAAAAATCGAATAATTCTTGGCACGACTTAACAAAATCCGAAGAATTTTAAGTACGAATTAACAAAAACCTTAACGATTTCAAAAACGACTTAACAAAAACAATCCGAGTGTGTTAAAGTAGGATTTAACAATTATCAATTATTTTAGGTACGAGTTAATTCCACTTTGAAATTAAGACTTTTTTCTTAACCCAGAATGCGGAATCAAATTTTGCGGAAAAATCAATTTTTAAACCCCAATATCTCTGTAATGCATCGTCCAATTTTAAAACGAATTTCAGTTTTAAATTAAGCTTAATAAGCTCTTATTTTTGCTGTTATGATACATATCAAATTATCGCTCAAGAAAAAGTTATTATAAAAAGACTTTGTAGCCCTCCCGTCACCTAATTTGAGGGGTCAGCCCCTTTTTCTGTATACCAAATGAAAGGTCTCGGAAATATAAACATATTTTGTTCAAGTGTTTACGAATTGTTAACCGTTCTAAAGATATCCGAACAACTGTGTTTTAGGGGCCTACCCTTAAACTCCTTACCGGGGCCACCAATGAAAATGTTTTATGTATCATATTGTTAAGAACATTTTGAGCAACTTTTCTTCTACAATGCTTTTCAAAATATTTCTCCTTTTGTAGATATTAACGATCCGAGTTTTGGACTTCTGGCCCTTGAAACCCCTAATTACGTAACATATGACTTAGGTATGGTTCCGTATAGATAAACAGCTGTACAATGAACATTTTTGCTTCTATAATGAATAACAAATTATTTTTCAGTAAAGAGTTGTTATAAAAAGACTTTAGAGCACTCCTGGCCCCTAATCTGAGGGGCCAGCCCTTTTTTCTTAATATCAAAATAAAGGTCTCGTAAATATAAACACATTTTGTTCAACAAGTGTTCAGAAATTGTTGACCGTTCTAAAGATATCTGAACAAATGTGTGTAAGGGGCCGACCCTTAAACTCCTTACCGGGGCCACCAACAAAATTTTTTTAGGAACCATATTGTTAGAAACATTATTCTAAGCATTTGTTGATCTACAATGCTTTTCAAAATATTTATCTTTTTCTAGATATTAAAGTTTTGGACTTCTGGCCCCTTAAAACCCCTAATTACGTAATATATGACTTAGGTATGGTACTGTATAAATAAACAGCTGTAAAATGAACATATTTGCTTATATAATTGATTACAAATTATTGTTTCGTAAAGAGTAATTGCAAAAAGACTTTTAAACCCTCTTGGCCCCTAATTTGAGGGGCCAGCCCCTTTTCTCTGATATCAAAGGAAAGCCCTTGAAAATTAAAACAACTTATGCATTACATGTTTTAACAAAATATTTATACATCAAAAGATATAACAGAAAATGTTCGAAAATTTCGTGAAAAAACTTGGTGCTAATTTTCAGGTTCAGGCGAGCTTCGAGGCCTTGCGCAATTTTAATAATTGGAAGCATGGGGGTACATCTACAGACATTCATCTACAATTCCTGAAAATTTCAAGTTTGTAACTTGATTAGTTTCGAAAGAGATGGGTGGACAAAATGCCCCTAAAAAATTTACAAAATCGTCAATATCTGAAACCGGAATTTACATCATCATTTGAAAATTTAACAATATGTAGCGCCGATGATGCTCTATCAGTCCTGAAAATCTCATGCAAAGCTGTTGAATAGTTTTTAAGAAATAACGCTCCAAAAAAGTCAGAAAAAGAAAGAAAAGAATAACTAGAGCAAAGCTCGTTGCAAAGCAACGAGTGGGTCTTCCGTTAATGTCGACAGTAAAGCTAGAAGTTCTTGTTAGAAGAAGATTTTTTAAACAAATAACAAGAGTAACTAAAACAAATATATTAAAGATATCGAATAATTCTTGGTACGACTTAAATAAATCCGAATGATTGTAAGTACGAATTAACAAAAACATTAACGATTTTAAGAACGACTTAACAAAAAAAATCCAAATGTGTTCAAGTACGACTTAACAATTATCGAATTATTTAAGGTACGAGTTAATTTGATTATAAACTTCACACTATTTTCTTAACCCAGAATGCGGAATCAGAATTTACGGAAAGATAAATTTTTAAACCACAATATCTCTGTAATGCATCGTCCGATTTTAAAACGAATTGCAGTTTTAAATTATGCTAAATAAGCTCTTTTTTGCTTTTTTTTTGATATATAACAAATTATCGCTCAGAAAAGAGTTATTATAAAAATAGTTTGTAGCCCTCCCGGCCCCTAATTTGAGGGGTCAGCCCCTTTTTCTTGATATCAAAAAAGGTCTCGTAAATATAAACACATTTTGTTCAACAAGTGTTTACGAATTGTTGACTGTTGTTAAGATATCTGAACAACTGTGTTCTAGGGGCCGACCCTTCAACTCCTTACTGGGGCCATGAACCAAAAGTTTTAAGGTGGCATATTGTTAAGAACATTATTCTAAGCAACTTTTGTTCTATAATGCTTTTCAAAATAATTTTCCTGTTTTAGATATTAATAATGAAAGTTTTGGACTTCCAGCCCCTTGAAACCCCAATTACGTAACATATGACTAAGGTATGGTACTGTATAGATAAACAGCTATACAATGAACATTTTTGCTTCTATAATTAATAACAAATTATTGTTCAGTAAATAGTTATTTCAAAGACTTTAGAGCCCTATTGGCCCCTAATTGAAGGGGCCAGCCCTTTTTTCTTGATATCAAAAAAAAGGTCTCGTAAATATAAACGCATTTTGTTCAACAAGTGTTCAGGAATTGTTGACCGTTCTGAAGATATCTGAACAATTTTTTTTTTAAGGGGCCGATCCTTAATCTCCTTTCTGGGGCCACCAACAAATTTTTTTAGGTAGCATATTGTTGAGAACATTATTCTAAGCATTTTTTGTTCTACAATGCTTTTCAAAATATTTCTCCTTTTCTAGATATTAATGATCAAAGTTTTGGACTTCTGGCCCCTTGAAACCCCTAATTACGTAACTATGACTAAGGGATAATACTGTATAGATAAACAGCTGTACAATGAACATTTTTGCTTCTATAATTGATAACAAATAATTGTTCAGTATAGGGTTATTGCAAAAACACTTTAGAGCCCTCTTGGCCCCTAATTTGAGAGGGGCAGCCCCTTTTTTTTGATATCAAATGATAGCCCGTGAAAATTGAAACAACTTTTGCATTACATGTTTTAACAAAATATTTACAGGTTTTAAAATATTTCAGAAAATGTGCAAAATTTTTGTGAAAAAAATTGTTGCCAATTTTCGACCTCTGGCGAGCTTCAACGCCTTGAGTATTATCCATATTTTAAAACAATGCGGTACATCTACAGACTTTTATCTACAATCCCTGAAAATTTCAACTTTCTATCATGAATAGTTTCGAAAGAAATGGGTGGACAAAATGACCCTTAAAATTCCATTAAATCGTCAATATCTTAAACCGGAAGTGACGTCATCAAAAAATTTAACTGAAAACATTTATCCCCTCCGATGTTCTATAAGTCCTGAAAATTTGGTGCAAATCGAGTGAATAGTTTTCGAGAAATAAAGCTTTAAAGAAGGCAGAAAAAGAATATCAAGAACTAGAGCAAAGCTCGTTGCAAAGCAACGAGTGCGTCTTCCGTTAATGTCGAATGTAAAGCTTGAAATTCCTCTAAGAAGCAGATTTCGTAAACCAATAAACATGAGTAACTAAAACAAAAAGAAAAAATCGAATTATTCTTGGTACGAGTTAACAAAATCCGAACGATTCTAAGTACGAATTAACTTAAACCTTATCAATATCATGAACAACTTAGCAAATACAAATCCGAATGTGTTTAAGAGCGATTTAACAGTTATCGAATTATTTTATCGAATTATTATATTCCAAGAATGTGGAACCAAAAATTCCGGAAAAATCATTTTTCGAACCCTGATATCTCTGTAATGCATCGTCCGGTTTTAAAACTGAAAAATTCAAAAATTTATCCAATAAACATAACAAACTAAAACAAAAAGAAAAAATCGAATTATTCTTGGTACGAGTAAACAAAATCCGAATGATTCTAAGTACGAATTAACTAAAACCTTATCAATATCAAGAACAACTTAGCAAATACAAATCCGAATGTGTTTAAGAAGGATTTAACAATTATCAAATTATTGTAGGTACGAGTTAATTTACCCTTGAACATAACACCATTTTCTAAACCAAGAATGCGGAATCAAAATTTCTGGAAAAATCAATTTTCTAAACCCCTATATCTCTGTAATGCATCGTCCGATTTTAGAACGGATTTCAGTTTTAAATTAAGCTTAAAAAGCTCTTCTTTTTGCTTTTATGAATAATAACAAATTATCGCTCAAAAAAAGTTATTTTCAAAGGACTTTGTCGCCCTTCTGGCCCCTAATTTGAGGTGTCAGCCCCTTTTTCTTGATATCAAATTAAAGGTCTCGCTAATATAAACATATTTTATTTAATAAGTGTTCAGGAATTGTTAGCCGTTCTAGAGATATCCGAACAACTTTGCTTTAGGGGCCGACCCTTCAACTCCTTACCGGGGCCACAAACAAAACATTTCAAGGTACCATATTGTGAAGAACATTATTCTGAGCAACTTTTCTTCTACAATGCTTTTCAAAATATTTCTCCTTTTCTAGATATTAATGATCAGAGTTTTGGACTTCTGGCCCCTTGAAACCCCTAACTACCTAACATCTTACTTAGGTATGGTACTGTGTAGATAAACAGCTGTACAATGACATTTTTGCTTCTATAATGAATAACAAATTATTTTTCAGTAAAGAGTTATAATAAAAACACATTAGAGCCCTCTTGGCCCCTAATTTGAGGGGCCAGCCCTTTTTTCTTGATATCAAAAAAAGGTCTCGTAAAAATAAACACATTTTGTTCAACAAGTCTTCCGGAATTGTTGACCGTGTTCTAAAGATATCTGAACAAATGTGCTTTAGGGGCCGACCCTAAACACCTTACTGGGGCCAACAACAAAAAAAAAATTAGGTAGCGTATTGTTGAGAACAGTATATTAAGCAACTTTTGTTCTACAATGCTTTTCAAAATATTTCTCCTTTTCTAGATATAAATGATCAAAGTTTTGGACTTCTGGCCCCTTGAAACCCCTAATTACGTAACATATGACTAAGGTATGGTACTGTATAGATAAACAGCTGTACAATGAAGATTTTTGCTTCTATAATTGATAACAAATTATTGTTTAGTAAAGAGTTATTGCAAAAGGACTTTAGAGCCCTCTTGGCCCCTTATTTGAGGGGCCAGCCCCTTTTTCTTGATATCAAGTGAAAGCCCGTGAAAATTAAAACAACTTTTGCATTACATATTTTAACAAAATATTTATACATCAAAAGATATTTCAGAAAATGTTCGAAAATTTCGTGAAAAAATTTGGAGATAATTTTCAGGCGAGCTTCGAGGCCTTGCGCAATTTTTATAATTTGAAGCATGGGGGTACAACTTCAAACATTTATCTACAATCCTTGAAAAATTTCAAGCTTCTATCTTGATTAGTTTCGGAGGAGATGCGTGGATAAAATGACCCTTAAAAATTTACAAAATCGTCAATATTTGAGACCGAAGGTGACATCATCATTTGATTTTAATAATATGTATGGCCGATGATGCTTTATCAGTCCTGAAAATTTCGTGCAAATCGGTTGGATAGTTTTTGAGAAATAACGCTCCAAAAAAGTCAGAAAAAGAAAAAAAAGAACTAGAGCAAAGCTCGTTGCAAAGCAACGAGTGGGTCTTCCGTAAATGTCGAAAGTAAAGTTCGAAGATCCTATAAGAAACAGAGTTCTTAAACTTATAACAAAAGTAACTTAAACAAAAAAGAAAAAGAATTCGAAAATTCTTGGTACGATTTAACAAAATCCGAATGATTTTAAGTACAAATTAACAAAAACCTTAGCGATTTCAAGATCGACTTAACAAAAAAAATTCCGAATGTGTCCAAGTTCGACTTAATAATTTTAGAATTATTTTAGGTACGAGTTAATTTAACTATGAACTTAAAACTATTTTCTAACTCCAGAATGCGGAATCAAAATTTCCGGAAAAATCAATTTTTAAACTCCAATATATCTGTAATGCATTGTCCGATTTCAAAACGGCTTTCAGTGTTAGATTCACCCTAATGAGCTCTACAAAACAAGTATACGTTTTTAATTTGTTTAAAGAATTCAAATTTTTGAAAAATTTGATTCACTTCCGGTTTCGACAGGAAGTGACGGATTTTTATTTCCAGCCTTATTGCAAAGGTAAAATGATAAATGTATAATCACCTTTAATTTCAAGCTTCTATCTAATAGCATTGTTGAGAAACGCCGTGGACAAAATTACTTTTTGAAAATTTTAAAAAATGACGTTACGTAAAAACGGAAGTAGCATAGTCATTGAAACTTTAACATCTTTAAGGCATAGTAACGTCAAATTTTCTCTGAAAGTTTCCAAAAAATCGGTCGAATAGTTTTTGTGAAATAACGCTTCAAAAAAGTCAGAAAAAGAAAAAAAAAGTATAATAATAAAGAAAAAGAAACCATAGAATAACAAGAGGGTCTTCCGTTGGAAACGGAAGACCCTAATAATAAAGAAAAAGAAACCGTAGAATAACAATAGGGTCTTCCGTTGGAAACAGAAGACCCTAATAATAATAATAATAGAAAGAAACCAGTGGAAAAACAAGAGGGTCTTCTGTCGGAAACGGAAGACCCATAATAATAATAATAGAAAGAAACAGTAGAAAAACAAGAGGGTCTTCCGTCGGAAACGGAAGACCCTAAAAAAGAAACCGTAGAATAACAAGAGGGTCTTCCCTTGGAAACGGAAGACCCTAATAAAGAAAAAGAACCTTAGAATAACAATAGGGTCTTTCTGGCCCCTTGAAACCCCTAATTACGTAACATATAATTTGGGTATGGTACTGTATAGATAAACAGCTCTACAAAGAACATTTTTGCTTCTATAATTGATAACAAATTATTGTTCAGTAAAGAGTTATAATAAAAAGACTTTAGAACCCTCTTGGCCCCTAATTTGAGAGGCCATTCCTTTTTTCGTGATATCAAATGAAAGGTCTTATAAATATAAGCATCTTTTGCTGTACATATTTTAACAAAATATTTGCACGTTCAAAGATACAGTACAAAAAATTTCAAAACATTGCCAAAAATGTTAATCCCAACTTTCAAAATCGGGCAAGCTTCAAGACCCTGAGCATTTTTTATATTTTGAAACAAGGAGGGACCTCTATAGACTTTCATCTACAAATCCATGAAAATTTCAACTTTCTATCATGATTAGTTACAGTGGAGATACCTGGACAAAATGGTCCCCAAAAAATTACAAAATGTCAAAAAACGCCAACCGGAAGTGACGTCATTACCTTCAAATTTAACACAATAAAGCGTCCTCCATAATGCATCAGTCCTGAAAATTTGATAAAAATCGATCGAGCAGTTTTTGAGATATTAAGCTTCAAATTAGTCAGAAAAAGAAGAAAAAGAACAACAAGACATGATACGAGGAGGTCTTACGTCCAATTTTAGAAGTTGAGATTAATGTATGACCTTTATTTTGCTATTTACCAGCTAAACATGATTTGAAAATAAAACAAAAAATCCTTTGATTTTAAACAGACTCTTTTCTTCTATTTCTATATCCCTTTCTTTTCTTTTTTTTTTCTTTTTTTTTTTCTTACAAATAAATCATAAATGTATTGGATTTCTTGCCCGTGTTTTGTTTCAGATACATGTATAAGAGCTTTGATTGGAAACATTTGGATTCCCTTTGTCCCCTAATTTGAGGGGCCAGCCCCCTTTTTATATAAATAAAAGGACTTTTAATATCAAACACATTATGTTCATCAAGTGTTTAGAAATTCGTTACCGTTCTTGAGATAGTTGGAAAATATTGTTTTAGGGGCCGACCCTTTATCACCTTATAGGGGCCATTAAACGAAACTTTGGTGGTTAAATATTATTACGAACATTATTCTGAGCATCTTCTCTTCTATAATGTTTTTCAAAATATTTCTTCTTTTAAGATATAAATGATCAAAATGTTGGTCTTCTAGCCCCTTAAAACCCCTAATTATGTAACATATCAGAAAACTTTTAACATATATAGATAAATAACTGGAAGATAAACATTTTTGTTTCTATAATGCATTACAAAATATTTATTATGAAAGATATATAGATAAAAGACTTAAGACCCCTCTTGGCCCCTAATTTGAGAAGCCAGTCCCTTTTTCTTGATATCAAATGAAAGGTCTTTTTATTCTAAACACATTTTGTGCATTAAGTGTTTCGAAATTTGTTACCGTTCTTGAGATATTTGGAAAAGACTCTTTTAGGGGCCGACCCTTTATCTCCTTATAGGGGCCATTAAACGAAACTTTGGTGGTTAAATATTATTACGAACATTATTAGGAGCATCTTCTCTTCTATAATGCTTTTCAAAATATTTCTCCTTTTTAAGATATAAATGATCAAAATATTGGACTTCTAGCCCCTTAAAGTTCCTTATTATGTATTATTTATCAGAAAACTTTTAACATATATAGATAAATAACTGTAAGATAAACATTTTTGCTTCTATAATGCATTACAAAATATTTATTATGAAAGAGATATGGATAAAAGACTTTAGACCCCTCTTGGCCCCTAATATGCGGGATCAGCCCCTTTTGCTTGGTGTCAGTTGAAAGCTCTTGTATATATAAACTTTTGATGCTCTACATACATGTATGTTAAGAAAATATTTATGAGAAGAAAGATATTCGTGATCAAATCTCAAATTTCCCAAAAACTGACACAAAAAAAATTAGCATCAACATTTTCAGGTCCAGGCGAGCTTCAAGGATAATGACTTCTGTTCAAATCTAAAACAAGCAAGCAAATCTACCATAACCACTCTATCTTGCATATAAATTTCAAGTCTCTAACTATAACGGTTTTTGAGGAGATGCGTGGACAATATCATGTACCAAAATACATGAAAAAGGGAGATAATTCAAAAATAGAAGTGAATTTTCAGACAGAAAGTGGGATGCAAAGAGACATTCACCTAAGACATCATCGATGTAAAAATCATGAAAATCGATGGAGAAATGGCTGAGAAATTAAGGGTGTCTACCAAGAAGAAAAATAACTAGAGCAAAGCTCGTTGCAAAGCAACGAGTGGGTCTTCCGTTAATGTCGAAAGAAAAGCTAGAAGTTCCTGTAAGAAGCAGAATTCTTAAACCAATATACATAAGAAACTAAAACAAAAAGAAAATAATCGAATTATTCTTGGTACGAGTTAACAAAATCCGAATGATTCTAAGTACAAATGAACACAAACCTTATCAATTTCAAGAACGACCTAGCAAAAACAAATCCGAATGTGTTTAAGTACGATTTAACAATCATCGAATTATTTTAGGTACGAGTAAATTTAACTTTGAACATAACACTATTTTCGTAACTAAGAATGTGGAATCAAAATTTCCGAAAAAGCCATTTTTAAACCCCTATATCTCTGTAATGCATCGTCCGATTTTTAAACGGATTTCAGATTTAAATTAAGCTTCATAAGCTCTTATTTTTGCCTTTATGATTTATAACAAATTATCGCTCAAACAAAATTTATTATTAAAAGACTTTGTAGCCCTCCTGGCTCCTAATTTGAGGTGTCAGCCCCTTTTTCTTGATATCAAATGAAAGGTGTCGCAAATATAAAACATATTTTGTTCAACGAGTGTTCACGAATTGTTAACCGTTCTAGACTTATCTGAACAACTGTGTTTTAGGGGCCGACACTTAAACTCCTTACTGGGGCCACCAACAAAATATTCTTAGGTATCATATTGTTAAGAACATTATTTTGAGCAACTTTTCTTCTACAATGCTTTTCAAAATATTTCTCCTTTTCTAGATATTAATGATCAAAGTTTTGGACTTCTGGCCCCTTGAAACCCCTAATTACGTAACATATGATTAAGGTATGGTACTGTTTAGAAAAATAGCTGTGCATTGAATATTTTTGCTTCCATAATATATAACAAATTATTTTTCAGTAAAAAGTTATTATAAATAGACTTAAGAGCCCTCTTGGCTCCTAATTTAAGGGGCCAGGCCTTTTTTCTTGATATCAAATAAAAGGTCTTGTAAATATAAACACATTTTGTTCAACAAGTGTTCAGGAATTGTTGACCATTTTATAGATATCTGAACTAATGTGTTTTAGGGGCGACCCTTAAACTCCTTACTGGGGCCACCAACAAATTTTTTTAGGTAGCATATTGTTGAGAACATTATTGTAAGCATTTTTTGTTCTACAATGCTTTTTAAAATATTTCTCCTTTTGTAGATATTAATGATCAAAGTTTTGGACTTCTGGCCCCTTAAAACCCCTAATTACGTAACATATGATTTAGGTGTGGTACTGTATAGATAAACAGCTGCACAATAATTATTTTTGCTTCTATAATTGATAACAAATTATTGTTTAATAAAGAGTTATTGCAAAAACACTTAAGAGCCCTCTTGGCCCCTAATTTGAGGGGCCAGCCCCTTTTTCTGATATCAAAGGAAAGCCCTTGAAAATTAAAACAACTTTTGCATTACATATTTTAGCAAAGTATTTACAAGTTAAAAGATATTTTACAAAACGTGTTAAAATTTTGTCAAAACTTTTGGTGCTAATTTTCGACTTCGGGCGAGCTTCGGCACCTTGCGCATTTTCCACAATGTCAAATACAGAGGATTATCTACAGACATCCATCTACATATTCCTGAAAGTTTCATGTTTTTATTACCATTAGTTTCGGAGGAGATAAGTGGACAAAATGGTCCTTATAAATTCACAAAATCTTAAAAATATCAAACCGGAGGTGACGTCATCAACTCAAAATTTAATATATCCAAGCACGTTTAATGTTCTATCAGTCCTGTAAATTTAGTGAAAATCGCCCAAATAGTTTTTTAATTATAGCGCTCGAAAAATGTCGGAGGAAAAATAATATAAAATAATAATAAAAAGAAACCGTAGAATAACAAAAGGGTCTTCCGTTGGAAACGGAAGACCCTAATTATATAGAAGAATGAGAAACCGTAGAAAAACAGTAAGGTCTTCCGCTGAAGACGGAAGACCTTAATAATAAAAAGAAACCGTAGAAAAACTATAGGGTCTGCCGTTGGAAACGGAAGACCCTAATAATAAAAAGAAACCGTAGAATGACAAGAGGGTTTTCCGTTGGAAACGGAAGACCCTAATAATAAAAAGAAACCGTAGAATAACAACAGGGTCTTCCGTTGGAAACGGAAGACCCTAAAAAGAAACCGTAGAATAACAAGAGGGTTAACCTTAAAAACAGAAGAAATACAAAAAGGTCTTTCACCTGAAAGGTGGAAAGACCTAAATATGAAGACTTTTGCCAAAACATTTGGTAGATTGCATAATTAAGCAATAATTTCAATCAATTTGAGCTTAAAAAATTGCATATATTCCTGTACATCTAAAAATTATGTAAAATTTAAAACTGCAAAATGAGGTCATGACGCATAGCCAAATTTTGTCTTGCGTAAACGATTAACCATTAGATTTTGAAAGTAATGATTCTATAAATCTGGCCTTTAACCAAATACATGTAATATTGAAACCTCAAATTGAGTATTGAAATGATATTCTATTTACCAATTATAATTGGATATATTGATAAGTTGACAGAAATCAGTTAATAAAGACAAAGAAATCCTCATTAATATTCACAAAAAAGACTAATAAAAAGTTAACAGAGATAATATATCGTGGACACGAGATTATTTTTGCCTATTATGTTTAAAAAAACCTGTGGATCCTAAATGTATCATAAAATTATTATCTCACATCAATAATAAATTTGTACAATCTAGATCTCAGATAAGTCTGTTTGTGATTCCTGGAATAACAGTGCCCTTTACCTTTGGACATCCACAGGGATTTTGATTTTTCACATCGTTCTGAAGGCAAGTTTTTTCTCATGACACTTTATATATTGATTTTAAAACGTAAATTTATTACTACCAATTTAATCAGTAGATCTTTGTCTTTTTTCTTTTTTTGCTATTTAATGCCCCAAAAAAATACTTACAAATACAATGCACGAAATGTATATTTTTAAAATAATAAAGCATTAAATCATATTTGGTTTATTTGAATTATTCTTCCAGATGAAATGAATTTTTTTTTTCAAGGTTGTAGTGTTTGTTCTATCAGTAAAAGTTTTGAGAAGGTTCAGCAGAACGAGAGTTGGAATCGATGAAGAAAACAAAGGTATTTCCAAAGAAACAAATCCGCAGCCATCTTTCGAAGTCGAACATTGTAAATTTCTAACTAAAAGAATTAAAAAAAATACAGGCAGTAAAAGCATTGACAAAACTGAAAGCATTGCACTCGAGTCTGAAAATAACGTAGTTTCGAATATAACTACAGAAGAGTTAAATAAACAACAGCACAAATTAAACTCTGAAAAGAAGAAAAAATCGAATAAGCGACAGCATGAATTAATCTCTGAAAAGAAGAAAAAGAAGAAGTCAAGTATTTTTCCAAGAGAAGGAATGGAAGAAAAATTCAGCAGTTATAGCATTGACAAAAATGAGAGTATTGGGCCCGAGTCTGAAAATAAGGAACTTTCAAATACACGCACCGAAAAAAAGCTGAACAATCAAAAACGCGAATTTAACTCTGAAAACAAAAAGAAAAAGAAGAGAAAAAAGGGGAAGAAAAAAGAGAGAAACTTATAAAGAACTGGACATGCATGCATGCAGTGGCAAGATGTCCTAACACTTAAAAAAAAATATCAGCTTACCATAATGCATTGATCAGAGCCCAAAAGGCTGTAATAGGTAAATGTAATATACTATATAAGGTATCAATATAGAGAGAGGCGATTTGAATTTTAAAATGCTTGCCTATACCTATTTATTTTATAACTCTGTTGTTCTTTATCTCCCTAATATATGGTCAGTGGATTTCTCCAAGGCTGTGCAGATGCCAGGTGTCAAGTGAAGCTATTTCACCCAACTCTAAGTCACTTTAGACTTTTATGTAATCCTAAAATGTTCCATGGTGGAATCTTACCCCTTGGTATTATAAAATCCAATCAAAATAAGCAACATAGTCACGTGTTTTGATGCTGTCTGTAACTGACTGGTTAGCCGTAGTTCATTCCCGCTTCAACATTGTAGTTAAAACAGCGCTATTTTGGCACCCATATTCACACCCGTTACTACCCTTATTACAAATTATATGTACCTATGTTTTCATATGATTGATATTTTGATGTGTCATCTTTTGTTAGCAAATAATATGTTGCATTTTTATGGTGTTGTTTTTGGTGCCATCTTTTTTTCTGTTTCTTAGTGTGTAGTATATAATTTGACAAGCATGTTGTGCATAATTTTGATAATTTAGCAAATATGCATTTGTGTGAAATATTTTATCTACATGTTATACTGTGCTAAATATAAACAAGGTCAACATAAATTCTGCACTGCTGTACTTTAAAAAT
This sequence comes from Magallana hongkongensis, assembly GCA_016163765.1. Lineage (NCBI taxonomy): Eukaryota > Metazoa > Mollusca > Bivalvia > Ostreida > Ostreidae > Magallana > Magallana hongkongensis. The sequence goes on from WFKH01011801.1 coordinate 23,922,286, forward strand.
AATTTAATTGTTTTTCTATGCTTCCAATATGATTTTTTTCTATTTATTCATATAAAGAATTCATAAATATTTTGTAATGTTTGTTCCGTTTGCTTTCTTTTTTTTATTATGATAAGCAACTCAAATATATTATCTGGTTTGATTTTATTGTATAAACACAATTGGATTGGGTATGATTTCCGATAAGTCCAAACGAAAATAAAGGTAAAAGTGCCAAAGAAGAAGAATCTCTGAAATTAGAAAGTTTTGATGGTGATTTTTAAAAGAACACATTTATATATTTTTTTATTTAAAAAATACTTATAAGAAAAGTGTCCCAAACATTATTTTTTTTTATATTATTTTCAATTTCAAAAATAGTTATCTGGTTATTTGAAACTTTGCTTTGCCCTCTAAACATATATTTGTTTCGATGAGTGCATATATATTGTAAGATAAATATTTTCTTTGTTGCATTTAATGAAATATATGTAGATAGTTTAATTTTTTTAATCACTATTAAAGATCATTCCCCCCGTTTGGCTTAATTAGGCATGACTATCTTGTGTGGGTTTTTATGCCAAACTGATAACTGGTTTTGTAAACAATAATCAATAGTTTTCATCTGTAGATTTAAAGAGGCGATTTGTTGGGGGTTTTTTTAAACTACAATTAATTATAGCAAAATTCCTTATTTTCAACCATATGTAATTTACGCCAATTCTTGTTTATTTGTGATTTTAAATAAAAAAAAAATCTGGTTCTTTTTAGGGGCCATCTCAAAATACAGGTACATTTATTATGGGAATATAAAGGAGATTGCCATTTTCCGCACTTCAAAGTAGATTTTAAAAAATACTACAATTTAAGGCTTTTTTCCTTAAATTCTAGTATGTGAATAGTTATTTCATTTTATTTGTATAGGTGAAATACTAAATTCTAACGTCTGATTTATAGTTTGGGCTATTTCAAAATATCAAAATGCACTAGATTTTGCTATATAGTTGGAGTACTACAAATGTAGATTGGTATAATGGATTCATTCAAATATAATGGAAAATACCCCCAAGGATAGCATTATTCTGTGTTATAAATTTCAACGGCGTACGATTTTTACTTTTTTTTATGTCAGTTCTAATAACGTACTCCTACAAAGCTTCAGTTTATCATAACGTCATAAAAGCACAATGTCAACGCTCACCTACCGTACAAAAGAAAAATCGTTTAAAAAATAAAACTTTCCTTAAATAATTTAAGATTGTAATCTGTATATTTGTTAATTGTGATCAATTTTATAAATGATATCGAAAATAATTCATAAAAGGTATAAACACACTGTATTTTAATAGAATGCGCAAAAGCACGCGCAATGAAAACTAAAGTGGGCCTCCTTAAATCAATTGTAAACAATGTGTTACTAAATATATGAAATAACTAGTCAAACATTCAGTCGTGAAATGTCATACCGTGGAACTTGAGCTTATTAATAAAATCATTTTGTTTGTAAAACAGTTGAAACAAAGAAAAGTGTAATAGATATATCATCCATGTTCCCCTTTTTTGGCTGTTGATACTCATGTTTGAATTTATGGAAAGGAATACCTGGAAAATGTGCTGGTATACTAAACAATTCAAATGATGGTCACTTTAAAAAAAGTATTCAGGTTTTATTTCCCATATTTATGTTATTATGCTAGATAAACTAGTGATACAATTGAAGATTTTCATAATTTCACTTGGTTGTATTCATTATATTTCTAACGATATAATGACATGATATCATTCTTTGTGTAAAAAAATACGGAGTCATTTTCGTTATTTATCGATTAAAGTTCAAGGCAACTTCATGATGAGATTTGAGTTAAAAGACACGAGTGAATAACAAGGTGTCTAAAGGTTTTTTTTTTATCAAAAAGGTGGAAAACCTCACTCAAATCTTCTTGCCAAGTTAAAACAAATTAAAAGTGCATTATAAAAATATAATCCAAAACAAAAAGGAACATTACATAACCAACTTTAGCTTTTTATCTGATTTTTTGTTCTCTAAAAATAAGGCGATCAAGTTTGGCTTAAAGTCATGTTCAATAAATGTATAAAATAAAAGGTTTGATTAGCAAGAGAAGTGGAGCTCTGACCCACTTTGTTGCTTCGTGCATGTTGAAATTCGATAACAGCTGCAAGATATATGATACGGCTAAAATCGACATTTGCAAAGATTGGAGAAAAATCACGATCCAACATACGTATGATGTAAGGAATTTAACTATTTTTTTACAGTCAGGAATTCATTCATCGACCAAGTTCTATCTGTAGAAAAACTAAAGAACGAAAGAAAATGTTTGTTACAAATATCTATAGTTAATAGTAAAGTTTATTAATTAATATTCTATGAATTTTAAAAATACCTTTAACTGAGAGCAACATTTTATCATAGGTTATATGCATACAATTGTTTGACTCTATCAAGCTTAGCAACACACAGTGTACAAAATACGTGCGTGATTTTTAAATGATAAGATTTTTATGATGCCTTTCAAAGCCAAGTTTGTCATGCTCTGTATAAGTTATCTCAGTAGCTTGTAGCTTAAGAAAAACCGTTATTAGTGAGTTTTAATATACTGTACATGTATGTCTATTTTAGCACTACAATTTAAAAACCTTAAAATGATGAAGAATGAAACATTGAAGTAATTTACGGTACTGTTATACGTAATTAATGAGGCAGGCGGTCCCCTGCAACTGTTATTCGTTATGTATCAGCATAAAAAATCTTGATAATATAAATATATGTTGATTTTGCAATAAACATGTTTCTCTCCAAATGAATTCAAACGCTTTCCAATTTATGTGATCTCAGAGCCTAAACTGCTGTTTTAAATTTTAGCAAAAGTAAACTGTTCCAACCTTGTTAACATAAGAATTATATGGTGGCTTATCAGTTCTTGCTTATCATGTAGTTTTCAGCTATCTGGACTAGAAATTAAGCTATTTAATTTAAAAGTTACATTAATTGAACAATATTTAAATGTCAAGGTGATTGATATTTTTTTGCATGGGTCATATGATCGCATTTGCAACTCTTTTGAACGATCAAGCGATTATTTGCTGCCAGTCTAGTGTAATTTAACCAAAGTAATATATTCAGTTATTCATACAAAAACTACTCGGAAGGCAAAGGTTAAAAGTGCTGAAGATAATCCAGTTTCTTGAAGTAAGTGCTTGAAAGCATTGAATTTATTAATTCTAATCTCTTTGGTCGTTAATATTTCTTTGAAATTCTATTTACAACACATATCTGTTTAAACCATTTTAGCACAAAGAAACTTTATAAATATTAATGTTGACGATACCCTAATGACATTGCTCTATCAGTGATCAAGCAATTCAGAGTCTAAGTGTATATTGTGAAATCATTCAAATTCTCGGGGGACAATTTTTCTCGATTATGTGTGTATTGTTTATTCGTGGGGATGTAATTTCGTGGATGCGTCGGTGTTCAGTTTCAGTAAGAAAGAATGCAGTTTCGTATTCGTTGGAGTGTAAATTCGTGGGGAAAGGCTACTCATGAATACCACGAAAATTGAGCGACGATTTTGGTAATAAGTCCTTGTCTTTGCTGCGTGGGGCAATTAAAATACCTTCTTAAAATGCACATATTAATTCAAGTTTTCGTGCCACATGATGCAATTTTAAACGTGTAATTGGTTGTTATCAGTCGCCTACAGTTTATACAATTTTTTATTTAAGATTTTTAAGAACAGAACTTATACAATGTATGTCTGTATTGATTAGGTGCCAATGTTACCGAAAGATAACGCTGACATAAGTTGTACCTGAGCAAAAACTCCATGATCTTTAAAGATCTTGTAAAGAATATTGGATTTTAAGATATAAATGTTCTGTAAAATGTATATATAGGTACAGCGATGACACGAGTTTCTTGTAAATCGACTGTGCATAAAGAGTCTCGGCGTTTGTTATTTTAGAACAAAAAGGTACATGTAAGTATATGGTTAAAACTCTTAAGCTTCCATATTGTATTCGTAATAACCAAATTTAAAAATCAAAAATTTATTCAAAGACATGTATTACCAAATATTTTCAAGTTTAAATCTTGATGAGGCGTTAACTTATTGTTTTTTAACGTTTCTACTCAATGATTTCAGGAAATATGCGTTACATAAAAAATCCCTGGGCACTTTGTAAACAATTGTCCACACTTATCGTATCCTGTACACTTATAATTCGGGTAAGTTTATTTTAATGTGCAATGATCATTTTGATTTTATTATTTAAAGCTGACATGAATTCATAAATACGCGGTTTTCCACTTTTATCTCGAACAACCACCATTATTAGTTTAGATTTCTTTTGTAACGCTTATCGCTTCACATCCCTGAAAAAAAAGAAAGAGAGAACTATTCATGGTCAGTCTTTTAATCAGTATAAGTCAGTATTTAAAAAATCTTGAAAATAAAAGTGTATGTCGATTTTTGCAATAAAAAAGATTTTAAAAAAATGAATTCAAACGTTTCCCAGTTTATGCTTTCTCGGAGTCTAAAATGCTGTTTTAGTTTATGAAAGCGTAAACTGTTCCAACCTAGTTAGAACAAGTATTAATTGAGTAGCTGATCATTTAATTTTCAGCTCTCTTGTCTAGAAATTAGGCTAGTTGCATTTTCAAATTACATTAATCGTAAGGAAAATTCAAATTTAATTAACGTAAAGGGAATTAATATTTTGACCATGTCATATGCTCGCAAATGCAATTCCTTTAAACGATTTAGAGACTATTTGCAGGTAATCAAATAGTGCGATTTAACTAAATTAGATAAACAAGATATTTAGACATTTAATACAAAAGGTAGTACGGAAACCAGAGGTTTGAATAATAAAGTTATTTCATATTCTTGATGTAAATGTTTGAAAATACATGTCAATTATTTAACAATTGCATGTTTTTATTAAAAAACTCAACATCTTTATACATTCGTTTTAAAACATTTTAAACATTATTACTAACCCTTTTTGTCGTTATTATTTTCTTGAAATTTCCAACCAATATTCGTTAAAACCGCATAAATACAAGGAAAGTTTACAAATATTAATGTTGACAATACCCAATGGACATCACTCTATCAGTGATAAAAAAAATAAAGGGTCTTACTATATATTCAGCATGAAAAGACGCGAGGTGTATTAATTAATTTTTTTTTTTTTTTGCCTTTTGTAGAGCTTTCAAATGACATTTAAGAAAGAAAACTTGTTTCGTAATTTCATATATTGATGCAAGTTTTTGTACCGCATGATGGAATTGTAAAATTGTTATTAGTTGTTATCAGTTGTCCACAATTTATACCATTCTATATTAAATACTTTTTAGAAGTTATCTGGCTTTATTGATTGGGTCGCGCGTGAATGTTGCCGAAACATACTAGTAAACGTTCGTACCTGTGCAAAACAGTTCCCTTATCTTTAAAGATCTCATAAAGAATATTGGATTTATTGATATAAATGTTCTGTAAAATGCATATATAGGTAAGGCTATAACGACATTTTGCTGAAAATCGGCTGTGAAGAAATTGTCTTAACGAAAAAGAGGTAAGAGCAAGTATATGAAAAAAATTAAGGTACTACATGTATCTTGATGATGAAGGCAAATTGAAAATTAACATCTATGCAAGACAAGCATTATAAATTATTTTCAACTTTGAATCTGGGTAGTGCGTATACTTATTTTGATTTAATTTACGTTTCCACTAAATGTTTTTGCGTTTTATGAGGTATGCCTACCATCAGGAATCCTTGGTCATTTTGTAAACACTTGTCCACACTTATAGTGTCCTGCACACTTATAATTCGGGTAAGTTTTTTCAATGTACAATGTTTATTTTGATTTTGTTATTTAAAGCTGACATTAATAAAAAATGTGTATTAATCTCCTTTTACTCCGACTTCCGTCATATTAATTTTTAATTTCTATTATCACGCTTATCCCATCATATAAAGACGAAAACACTATTCATGCTTCGCTGCATTCATGTATTTCATTTATCCGCCAAACACGTTACATCGGACGCAGAGATTTGCAGAAACGCGTTTTAAAGAAAAAAGTTATAACGACAACTGCGCTGGTATTGCAGAGATAGTTTTGTCTTCAAAAACGGAGTGTTCTTTTTAGAATGACAACGTTGTCACTTTCTTGGCTTTTTTATCGCTGAATTACTTTGTTGGGATGTAGTTCTGGAGTCTACAATTTGTAAAAGACGGTATGCAGTCTGTGAAAACGACAAACGTGTGCACGCGAAAGTAAAGTAGCACTATTTGTACAAAATTATGCGGATATTTTGGCATTTTTTAAAATAAAAAGGTTCTATTCATTGTAGTTTCTTTTATTTCCTTTTCCAAACATATAATTTTGTACAAACTGAATGCCTTTATCTGAAAACAACCGACCGTAATTAACTGTCTCAACCCGTATACTGTAAATCGACTTTTATTTGCGACGACTTTATTTCGCGGTTTACCGGAGATAAACTAATTCGCAGCGACAAATTTTCGCAATCAAGATGTTGTTTATATGGAATATATATCATTCAAGACACTGAAGGAAAAGTTCGCGTCGGCGAGGCCTAAGCTCGTGAAAATTTCTCGCTCGCGAAAATTGTTGGTTTACAGTATGTACCACAGTGGCAGTTAAGGAGCAATCAAAAGTGATATGACGAACAAATCCTTTAATAAATTCATGCAAGTTTTAACCTCTATTTTACAACAATAACGTCAAAGCGATGTAACGCTAACTAGTGAAATATACATATTTAGTGTTTACTTTTTCTATTGATTTCTTTAAAGGTTTTGTCTGTCGGTTACGTCATTGGTGGTTTTCTGATAAAGTTTCAAGATCCTTTTCTACAGTACAACGTGATCCTAAAACTAAATCAGTGCAACTTAGGAATTTTTCCACTGGGGTCTTTTATCAATGCCCTCATATTCGCTCCGACACCTGCAGTGATAGTCAATGTGCTAAATTCAGTGATCACATACCTCGGCATTTACAAGAGACGTAATCACTACTTACAAATAGTTAGCATGATTATAGTGTTTTATCAAATATCTCTCTCTCTCTCTCTCTCTCTCTCTCTCTCTCTCTCTCTCTCTCTTAGTATGTCAATTTGAAATGAAAATGAAAAATACCCTCCTTTTTACCGAACATAAAATCTCAACATTATACATATCGAGTAATTTATTTTGATAAATATTATATAAATGGTAAATGAACAATCGAATTAGTATATTTATATAATATAATTATTATTCTTATTACCATTGTTACAGAGTACAATCATAAGCCTTTTGATTCTGATATGGTATGTTGTTTTGACTGGGCTTTGGTCATGGCTGATTGGTGAGGTAAAAAATTATAATCTTTACAAAAAATATATTTGATCAATGTAAACTATTGTTAATCAAGGTCCTATCTAGGTACAAATAACGCATATTGCTCTCAAAATATAGTTTCACTTACCATTAGCAATTTAACGCTACAACACATGATTTGAAGACAACTGCAACTGATTGCCACATTTATTTCTTGCATTTTCGAAAAAAAATCCGTCTGAGATATACAAATCCGTCCGTTTGATGCCTCCTACATCTGTTTTTTTTTAAAAAAAGATTAATTGTCCAAATGACTTTTTTCCAAATTTTTACAAAGTATATGCTTAACATGCATAAAATAAGTGATAATAACGATCAAAGATTTTTATCATTTCATTTATAGAAATTATCTATTATTATGTAGATTGAAATGAAATGAATTTATTGCGATTCAACAAAAACCACATAATTATCCTTTGCACGTGTGAATCGTTCGGCTGAAGACTATAGCAAATTTGTTGCCGACGCACTGAAGACTTATGCAAAACTTTGATGCACAAAGTTATCAAAAATCAAGGATCTTTACAAAATCCTAAGCTAGTCAATGAACATTTAATTTTTTGATCCATGATTGAAATAATAATAATAATAATAATAATTATATATATATATAAAGCACAAGGAAATTCACTATACTGGAGGTCCACCTCCGCCCCGGCCGAGGCTTGAACTCACGACCTATGGAACCCACTCTCCTAGCAGTGAGCGGCCACCGCGCTAACCTCTCGGCCATCTAGGCAAGACTGGTCGCTCTCTTCACGGTCGTTTGAGAAACAGGTGGAATACAGTTATGTATATATCTATATTCTTCACTATGGGCAGGTATATGT